>OY720456.1:42221396-42821396 GCA_963082715.1 Harpalus rubripes | reverse complement strand
TTTCTGCGTTGGGGCGTTTGTACGTCGAGGGCACGAGTACTCGTATATTCTGATATGTGGTAGATGTCAATATCCTCGCCGGAACTCATCTCAAATACCGGAAATTAGAACTGAAATCTTAGGAGAAAATGTTCACAGTGCTGCCACCACACTGAGGTGCTCAGACCATTTCTAACACCAGCGAGATAAGAACCTGATAAGAAAATGTACTATTCAATTTGAATATAAGAGAGATAAAATGGATCTTAGGATATATTACATTGTATAACTTTGGAAGTAAATCTGTCTGTAAACTCGTATATACAAACATGTAAAAGTATTTAAATATTACGAAAGGATCGGGAAACGTTTGCCAATCTCGGTAAACTATGGAAAAAAAACACAAAATTTCTTGATTGTAGTAATTATCAAAATTTTGGTGGTTATGCCCGCAAATTTTATAAAGTCTCGTTTATTAACTTCTGATTTATAAAACAAAATATAACAGGGTAATCGATAATAGAAAAAATCGGGTACCCTGTTGTAATAAGGTTTTTCACGAAAGAAGGAATTTACTTCACGGAAATTTCGGAACGTTTAATATAGGGATATGGAGAGTCTGCATCTTCAGAATCTATAATTAGACGTTGGTCAAAAGAATTTAAACATAGAAGAATGAGTTCAGAACACATTAAAAGAAGTGGCGTCCTGCAACTGCTCAAAATGAATAAATGGTGGCAGAAGTTGGAGAACTATTATGCGTCTCTTTTAACCAAATTGAAATAAAATATTAATGTTAAACGCAGGAGAATGCTTAGCCATGGAGTCCTGCTGTAGCTTGACCCCACGTCGCCTCACAGTTTCAGCAACTTCAAAAGAGGCCAAATTGGGATTCAAAATTTTGCCACATCTACCATATTCACCTGATTTGGCACCCTCAGACTATCATTTATTCAAGAACTTGAAGAGTCATTTAGGTGCATTGAAGATGATAAACGTGTCAAAATGAATAAATATAAAAGAAGATTTTTATTTTGTAATCTATCTGTCCATGAAGGAAATTAATTAGGTATAATGTAAAGTAATATTTTATTTAGTTTCTTCTGAGATCCCCTTAACATTATTGAACTTTCATTTATCGTTGCAATCAAAATCAAATATTCAACGATTTTAATGTTTGCCTTTGTGCTTAGCCCGATCAAAATTTCTTTACCTAAATGTTACTATTAAAATAGCTCCCATATACTCCACTCATCCTTTCAGAGGTAATTTTTGATCCGCTGTCTTCTTATGTTAAAAGATTGAGGAGTATAACGCTGCTTCCTATCACTTCTTTTCTAATATTCATACCCCTCCTCCATAAACGAAATTGATTTATTTGAACAAAACCTGAGAAAATTGACAGCAACATATTGCGATTGTCATTTGTTATTTTCATAACATTAATAATAATAAAGAATATTTGCTGATAGATTATATAAATGTCCTCCCCTCGATCTTCTCAAATACAAATACAGGATGTTAAAAAACCGTTCTAAAAATTTAGGAGCATAAAGTACAGACCAAAATTAATGAAAATTGCTTAATTAACATGAAAGGTTCCGCAAATTAACAATTTCAGAGATATGACCTATTTTCAATTTATAAGTGAACTTCAAGCGAATTTAAGGCTTTATTAACTTTGTTATGCTAAAGGAAAAAAAACCTATGATCTTGTCAACAAATTAACATATTTGTCGTGCTTATTAATATGTATTCTAATGCGGAAATGGGCGACATGTAGAAGCGTTACCAACATAGCTGATAAAAAAACATCCATTGGATATACAGTGTGGGTTTATGGAATATTAAAAAAAACATTGAACTCAACGGGTTTTTTAAAAAACGTTAAAACACATCGATTTTAGTTTTTAAAAATACATGTTAATATATGCATTTCACCTTCCTACTTTCATTTGCTTTTAAGTTATTACGTCATCACAAAATAATTTAAATGGCAATATAGATTTTTAGTAGTGGAATCCGACAGTGATTTTTCTTCCCTTTAGGATCATGGAAATAAATCATAAGGTTGCATAACAAAAATTCTAAGAAAAATCGAGCTGAACGTTTAATAATAATAATGAATAATGAATGAAGTTTAGAATTTTTCTAAACTGAAAAAAGAAATCTAAGTATCTTGATTATTCATTATTATTAAATTTTCAGCTTGATTTTTCTCAGAATATTTGTTAGGCAACCTTATGATTTATTTACATGATCATAAAGGGACGAAAAATCACTATCGAATTCCACTACTAAAAATCTATATTGCCATTTAATTTTTTTTCTGATGACGTCATGACTTAAAAAGTCGGAAGGTGAATCGCACATATTAATGTGTTTTTAAAAACTAAAATCGACGTGTTTCAGCGGTTTAAAAAGGCCCGTTGAGTTCGCTGTTTTTTTTTTTTAATATTACATATTTTAATCCCACGCTGTATAAATTTTTAAAAAGTCAGATTTTTAAAAATAGAATTATACAATTACCTCAATAATGAATGAATATTCGCCTTCACTATTTAAGGAACTATTTGTGATACCATATAGAGAAGGTCCGCGGTTCAAATCCCTGCGGAATCTATGTAATTTTCACAAATTCGTTCTTCATTGTTTACCTAATTTATTCTTGATCCTAAGGGCCAAATAGTCTATTTCTACGTTTAATATTTATATGGGATCACAAACAGTTCCTTTTCAAATCAATAGAAAAAATAGATAAAACATGTTTCATAAGGCCTTTTATCGCAGTCGCCCTTTGTAAAACTGGCCTTTTTCCAAATTTGGACTCATGCGCTATCAAATTGCTTTATGAAACTTTTTTTAAATATGCCTACTACATTCGGATATCTAGTTTTTTTCAGTGTCTTTATAAGTCCATAAAAGCACTGAAAACATGTCGTTACGAAGAACAGGTGGTATGACAGTTTTCAAAACTGACAAATGAATCATATATAACCTTGATTTGCTATTAGTCAACAATGAATTTTCATTTCAAGTTAGAAAATTTAACGGGAAGCGCTACCAACATAATACATAAAATATAACAAGTTATATTTTTCACAAGCCGAATTTTAAAAAATCGAAAGTAATAGAATCATAAAATTACCTCAATAGAAAAAATATTTTTAAAAACTTGTTTCATACGGCCTTGTCGCACTGGTTCTTTGTAAAACTCGCTGCAAAGCGGCTTGTTTTCTAACATAGATTCATACGTCAACAGTTTCCCTTATGAAACTTGTTTTTGAATACTTGTATACTTTTAGAGCTCTGAAGTGGTTTACATATTTTATATAGTATCATAAGTGGTAATTTTTACCTTCCGTCACCTTTAGGTAAGGAAGGTATTGTCTTTGGTCAAAAAATTCGGTGGTGAGTTTTTGATGAATAAGCACGTTTTAGGGTCCCTAGAATACGATTTTGCTATTTTTACGATGATGTCTGTATGTGTGTGTGTGTATGTATGTGTGTCTGTGTGTGTGTGTGTGTGTGTGTGTGTGTGTGTGTGTGTGTGTGTGTGTAACAAAATTTTCGTCTACGATAACTTCCAACTACAATTCTAAAAATTATAATTCTTTCGTATTTCTCTTCCTTACATCCATGTGAAGAGCTGATTAGATTTTGGTTAGAATTGGACAACCGGAAGTACCCTCATTTGAAGATTTTAACAGTTTTTCTTGAAAAAACTATGTTAAATATCATTTTTTCACATTTAATGTTATTATAAATATTAAAGAATATTTTATTCTCTATACGATTTGACTGCATTATATACTTAATATTAAATGGATACAGAGTTAAAAAATTATAAAGAAATTAAATTTCATAAAGTAGCCATAGCTATGGAAACAGCTACTATATTAAGAAAATTTTGATTGAAAGATGTCAGTGTCAAGTGAAATTGACATAAGGTACGTTCTATCGGTGTCAGAAATATTCCTACTAGAATATGAATATTCTTAAAGCAATAGAACGCTCAGTGGCAAATAACTGTCAAGTAAAAAATAAATACGATAGAACAGTGGGAGTGTTTAATGTGTTATTGTTAGTTAACAACTAAACCTAACTTTATATGTTTATTTTGGATCTTTAAAATGTTGTTATTACAGAGATTATAATTATATAAAAATATATTAAATAATAAAAATGTAAAGGAGGTATTTCTTTGAGCACAGTCTAATCTGAACATTGACAAATGTAACAGAAAGGTACGCGCGACAGTCGGCTAGTACAATTTTAAATTTATCTCCAATCTATATATCTTCCAACCAGCGCTTCCAGCTCTGAAGTTGGAATGATTGGTAGGAATATTCAGATTTTTTTGACGTAAAAGAACGATCATTGAGGTTCTACTAGAAGAAGTAGTAAGATTTCTGACACCGATGGATAGTGTGTTTGTCTTATAATTTTACTGGAAATATACGATCTTTTGCTATAAATTTTCTGAATGGAATTTGCATAAAATACATGCAACTGCCGGAAGGTAAAGTACAAGAAATATAATCTTTAACAAGGAACTTTCTGTATGAAATTTGTACAAAATACATAGAACTGACGGAAGGTAATGTGCTGGCCACATCAGATTTTTTTATATTGTTACGAGAGCCGGTTGCCTAGCAGTTTATTGAGTGGCACTGACAAAAAAAATACGAGTTGTCAAACAAGTGATTTTTTATCAATGTCACGAGATAAATTGGCAACGGGCTCGAGTAAGCAATCGAAAAAAAATTCCAGAATAAAATTTAACCACGAATGGTATTCGGATGACTATTTCCAAAATAAAAATCAGGTAATCATTTATATATTTTTTTTCTTGGCACAAATCTTATAATTTGTATTGTGTTCAGAGGTATTATGTTTCAGTTTGCTTTTTCAACGTTTTAAATAGGTTCCTGTTCGAATCGACTCGTTTTTAATAAAAATTGATAACACTGAAAATATACAGACTTTGACAGGTATGTAAACAATGTTTCTAAATCGTCAAAAAAATTTCGCTTATCAAAACTTACTTACTTGTAAAAATACGACATCTTATTGGCTTAAAGGGTGCGATAAAATTTTTGTGACGGTGTTATGTCAAAATGAAACTTGGTAGCTAGGTAGAATCCTGAATTTGGATTGGTTTATATATTTATGAGTGGAATAGTCAATAAAAATATAACAAGAGAGTGAGAATAAATTGAAAATTATTTAAGAAAGATGCTGGAGAATTATTTTCTAATTTATCGAACTCTCAAATTATATTTAATTCGATTATTTTTGATCCACAAATATGTTTCAAACAACGGAATTATCTAGCTTCATTCATTTCATGGCCCAGTTAGCAAGTCTGTTTTGTCTAACTAAAACAATTTTGACAGGACATAATAAATATAAATATGCATGAATTAACTAATTAAGGTACTTCTACCAGTGGTTTCTATAAATTTTTGGTTTATTTCATGATCAGATACGGCGCTAAATCGGTCTTTTACGCCCATTTTACTTCTATATTGATAACTATCTGACATATATCAATAAAAATAAAAGCTACAGAGTTTATACCCGGGAATAAACCCTAGAGCTTTATTCGCAGTATAATAATGATAGGATCGGTTTAAAAAATGTCAAAAAATAATATATACCTGTTAAAAACTTTACAAAAAAAAACAATATGATTGTTGTTTGCTAAACTATTTTCATGTACCAGCTTATTACTTAAAACGACACCATATTCACATGGATGAAAACTATGTAATATACTTTCTAGTTAAAAAAATGTTTCTAGAAACTAATATCCAATTTAGCTAAAAGAAAGCATAATGTAAACGAGGCTTAATTCTGTATTCAGTATTCGTAAATCTCATACCTCATGGTCATGGTCTATTTCCAACTCATCTTGGTACAAGTAAATACAGTGCTCCAGTATGCATTATCCTATTATCCATTTAGCATGATTGAACAGCAACCAGCTAACGACGCATGAGAAGTTCCATCACATCCCATCTATCTGTATGCTTCTACATCCTATTGTCTAATACATTCGACGCTTACTTGCGGAATCTCGTCCACACATACACGGTACGGTTTGTGATTACGTATGGACACTGCGGGATAATGGATATGCAACTGTTCGATGTTGCTTAAACATTCATCCATGATAGGATGATGTGTGATAAATATTTCTGTGATCCAAATGGACAGGCTATTGTACAGATGTATCAAATAGATATGTACAAGTAGTAGATTCAGTTGTAACATAAACTTGAATTAATTTATCTATGAATATACAGGTGTCCAAAATAACATGTAACAAAAGTAACCCTAGTAGGAGAACATTTTAACGATGTTTAGAAAAAATGTAAATTATGCAGTTTTTTACGAATATCCTGCATAAGTGTGAAATAATACTGGCTTTTGGTTTCCACATCATTAGAGAACGTTCAATTTTATGTTCTCTCAAGATAATTTCAATCAGGTATTAATAGGAATCATTACAAAATTTTGTATTCATTAATAGAACCCATAAATAAATGATCAACGCAAAAAAAAATATAAACCGATACACGAAGTTCAGCTCGTTTTATATTATACTTTGTATGTTTAAAATCAAGTTCTTAAATTATTATAACTAGATTTTAATTAAAAAATTATATTATAAAACATTATTTAACGCAGCCAGTTTCAAACTAAAAACTTTGCCTGACTTTTATTTAATATGGATCCGACACGAATTTTCATCCAAGTTTCATGTCAGATCTGCGCACTGCAAAGTGCACCTCTAAGCTGTCTGTGGATATGTCTCGCAGGGCGACAAGGTGTGGGGAGATTTGGCTTTACCGCCCGGTCTAAGAGGAGAAAACCTCAATAAAAATCCTAAATCTTAAGGTGGGTAGACCAGGCCGAAGAGATGGATGACTGAATAGAGGATCAACCACTACTGGTCACACCTCCGAGCAACGGGTCGCACTCGGTTGTATGAAGACCTTACCCTGGCATGCAGGGCTCTGCCAGCGTGGACCACCCCTTCCCTAGCTACTCGTGGGACTTTTATGGAAACTACCAAATAACCAAGCTCTGCGGAGAGCAAACTTGAAAGAAATAAGCTGTCTGGGGCTGCCAGGAGGAAGCTCAAAAGACAAAAAGATGGAACCAGTAAGGAACCAGAAAAAAAAAATCTGATGTGGCCAGCACATTACCTTCCGTCAGTTCTATGTATTTTGTATAAATGTCATACAGAAAGTTCCTTGCAAAAGATTATATTTCTTGTACATTACCTTAAGGCAGTTGTATGTATTTTATACAAATTCCATACAGAAAGTTTCTAACAAAAGATCCTATATTTCCAGTAAAATTATAACATAAACATACTGTCAACTGCACTAGACACTGACACCTTTCAATCAGAATTTTCTTAACGTAGCAGCTGTTTCCAGAGTTATAGCAAAGCTGACTAATATATATGATATTTAATTTCTTCATAATTTTTTAACTCTATGTCCATTTAATATGAAGTATAAAATGCATTCAAATTGTATAGAGAATAAATAATTCTTTAATATTTGTAATAACATTAAATGTGAAAAAATGATATTTAACATCGTTTTTTCAAGAAAAACTGTTAAAATCTTCAAATGAGGGTACTTCCGGGTGACCAATTATAACCAAAATCTAATCAGCTCTTCACATGAATGTAACGAAGAGGAATACGAAAGAATTATAATTTTTGGAATTGTAGTATTAGAGTTATCGCATTAGAAAATTTTGTCACACACAGACACACACACACACACACACACACACACACACACACACACACACACACACACACACACACACACACACACACACACACACACACACACACACACACACACACACACACACACACACACACACACACACACACACACACACACACACACACACACACACACACACACACACACACACACACACACACACACACACACACACACACACACACACACACACACACACACACACACACACACACACACACACACACACACACACATACAGACATCATCGTAAAAATAGTAAAATCGTATTCTAGGGACCCTAAAACGTGCTTATTCATCAAAAACTCACCACCGAATTTTTTGACCAAAGACAATACCTTCCTTACCTAAAGGTGACGGAAGGTAAAAAGACACAGCAGGCTGACGATACGATAGGGACGCAAAAGCGAAACCGGTCGAACGGCAGCACTCCTGGAAAATCCCAACCTGCCAAGAAGAGCAAGACCGCAGGAAAGCCTGCATCTTTTAAGGACGCATTGACGGGGATAAAGATGGCAATAGCGTCATCTAACTGTCCGGAGACAATGCTGAATGCAGAGGAAGCTGACACAGTGAAGGAAAAATTGCTTAACCTCATTGATCAGCTGAGCATAGGAGAGGTGCCTCCCAAATTCCTGGGAAGTAGCTACCAAGGGGGAGTTTTTGGCATCACATGTGCCGATGAGCATATCCAAAAGTGGCTCACCAGAGAGGTACAGGACATTCCATAGGAGTGGCCAGGGCTCAAGGCTGTTGACGCTAAGAACCTACCAAAGCCCGTGAGAACTTTGACCTGGATTCCGGAACCTGTAGAGGAACCGGATAAGATCCTGCACTGAATAGAAGTGCAGAACGGAGAGCTCCTGACCAAACACTGGAAAGTGGTAGACAGGAAGAAGGATGCCAAAGGACAGCAGCTCGTCATCATTATGGATAAGAAGTCGGGAATACCTCGGACGTGTTGACCACCGGCCACACCTAACCTTCTCCAGGGTCACCTTTAAGGTACTTGGCAAGAAGGACGGTAAACCGGGGGAAACAACTGAGAGCAAGGAGGTAGAGGAGCAACCAGTGGAACCTCGACCGACAAGCGGAACAGAAGAAATAACAACTTCATGTTCCTATAGGTGAATCTACATCATTGTAGGGCAGCAGTGGCAGATATTTTGTATCTCAAAATATTGATGTAGCTCTAATCCAAGAACTCAAGGGCAGGTTAAAGGTCTAGGGGATGCAAAGCCCATGTTATCTATAACATGAGCGAAGCAAACTCTCGTACATCTGTTCTCATTAACAAGAATGTAAAAATTTTAACTTTGTGGGATTTTTGTTCCAGGGATCTTACGACAGTTAAAATCAGCTTGGAGTAAGTTGAAGGAAAACTCGAAATGATTGTAGGGTCTGTTTATATGCCTTACGATCAAGCTGACTTCCCTCCAACATCGGAAGTTAAGAAAATAGTCAACCAAATTACATATTAAGGTGTGATGCCAATGCTCACCACACTGTGTGGGGAAGTATTGACATTAACCCAATAGGATAAGGGCTTTTGGTATTTATCCTGGCGGGACAATTACACACGGCAAACATAGGTAACGAACCAATATCGTCACCTGACTGGAACCTCTATAGGGAACAACTCAGAGATAATCTTGGGGGCTGTCCAGCAACTATATATACAGTTGTAGACCTCGAACTTACAGCCAGCTATTTAACACAGACCATAAATACTGCCTTCATTAATAGCTGTAAAATCTCGATTCAAAAGAACGCTACAAACACCTGGTGGAACGGTGCACCTCAGTACATCAATGAGATTAGAAAGGCCAAGCGACAAATTTGGAAAAAAATTTGTCAAGAAATTGACAAGATACCAGACTGTGCCAAAATACAGAAAATCTTAAATAGAGAACAAGTACAAAAACTGGGATCACTAGAGAAAAAAGACAACACTGTCACAAATACGGAAAAAGAAACTTTGAAGCTTCTACTCCAAATACATTTTCCAGAGTCCGTCATAACAGAAGTGCCAAACCAGGAGACGATAATAGAACTACCCAACAGTAGGGCTACAAAAGCTGACTGGGATGTTGCAAAACGTGTAATAGACGGCGACAAATTAAGGTAGGCAGTAAGTGCCTTCAAACCCTACAAATTTCCAGGGGGCGAAGAACTAAGTAAAATACAACGCATGGCATGCATAGGCAACAGGGGCTATGAAAACCGCACCTACTGCAGCAATTGAAGCAATTCTCAGTCTACCACCACTACATATGTTGTAGAAGCTGAGGCAAAAATTTTGTCACTATAAATTCCGAACCAATTGGAAACCTACCCTGGTTCGACTCACACAAAGGGGCCGGAAATGAAATCCTGAAAATGAAATGAAACCCAGAAAATGAAATCAAATAGAAGGAAACCTTATTACCAATTCAATAAAAAATTTGAACTTAAAATACCAGATATAAACGACTGGGACAACAAAAACATACATCTTAATGGACTATATGGTTCACAGATGGCTCAAAAACTAAATTAGGAACAGGCGTAGGAACTCTGGACAAAGGAACAGGGACAGACTAGCTTTCCACTGGGCCGATATACGACAGTATTCCAGGCAGAACTACCAGCTATGCTAATAAGCTGTCAAGAGATTAGGCAGAGAGCCTATAAAAATAGGCAAATCTATATACTCACAGACAGTCAAGTTGCAAGGTGTTGAGATCGCATGTAATAAAATCAAAACTAGTTCTAGAATGCACTCACATTCTTGAGGAACTGGCAAAACACAACAAAGTTACTTTGATGTGGGTTCCAGGGCACAAGGATATAGAGGGAAATGAACAGGTTGATGAACTAGCCAAACAGGGAGCAAAAACCAAACCTATTGGGCCACAACCCTACTGCTACATTGCATATGAAGCAGTTAAAGGGCACATTGAGAAATGGATAACAGACGAGCATGAAAAACATTGAAGGGGCATTTCTGGATTGACACACTAAGACTTTCATATCGAGACCTATAAAAAACACTCAACATTCCTACTTAATTTAAGTAGAAAAGGTATCAAGGCAACTACAGAGGTCATCACCGGCCACTGTAGATTGAATAAACATATGTAAACGGTGAGTCTGACCAAAAATCCCATGTGCAGGAATTGTGGAGAAGAAGATGAAACTCCCAGGTTTCAATAAACAGGAGATACCAAACCTTTGGGACTCCGTCTATTAATCCTGAATAAGTACACACATTAGCATAGGGGGACTGTTTGGACTTTATAAAACACAGTACTACCCCCTTGTAAACCTTGGGTATGCACAATAGGCCCTAGAGGCCGTAGTGCGTCGGGAAGTCTACCGATCCCTAGATCAACTAACTAAAGGGTAATAAGCCGTGATGAGATTTATTTATTTATTTTATTTTAATTATTAATACATATTTTACCATATGAGGACTGTTTACTGTTTCCATAGATATTCAAGGCTATAACATTTGGCAATTATTGACCGAAATAATTACATTTAAAGGTCAATTAAAAGTCTTATTTCTAATTTCTGTTTCATATATTTCTTATTTGAACCGTAATTATTTGTTTATTTTAAATGTTATAAATCATAATAAAATATAGTTATTAATTTTTTGCTTTAACAAATAATTTTTGTTTAGCAACTTGTTCAATAAATACGAGTAATATTGATGCAATTACATTTTTTATATTAGTTATTAGCGTAAAATATTTCGACAAAATTAGAATACCTATATGTATAATTATCTAAAAATATACTCGTATTTATCAATAATTTCGCAGCATTCTATTTTATATTGGAATTTATATTATGTATGTTTGTGAAACTAAATACTTATGTAATCATTTCTTTTGAAATATTGTAGGTATATGTCATAAAACAGTTTACCATAATATTATATTATTTATTTTTATAAATGTAACATAGTAATTAAATTAATTGATTGAAAGTAATTTAAAAATATTACTCTGGACTGCTACCAGCAGAGCAGGTTATATCAAAGATGGTGTTCAATTGTGTTCGGCTAGCAGCGCTCATTCGCTACTTTATATTTACTTATAGCTCGTTGGGTCATACTACATTTACAAATTTTATTTTTTTCTAAAAGTATACTTAAAGCTACTTACATAAATATATATTTCATGTCACATAAGTTTCTAATTTTACAGAAATAATATCCAATGACGCCGCAATTTTGCTACCTTGTGTATTCTCTTCCGTGCTGCGTGTACAAAATTATGACGTCACAACATCAAACGCAGAATATATATATATATATATATATATATATATATATATATATATATATATATATATATAAATATAATAGGTTAATATTTCATTTGTGACAAAAAAATCAATATAATATATATATATATATATATATATATATATATATATACAGTAAATTTTTTTAAAGATGTCCGATCAAGGTCATCTTTATCAAGTACGAATTAACAAGTTGGCATATATTTATCTCTCTCATATTTGCACTGAAAAGATATACGCGCGAAAAGGACAGACATAAAACACATGTCTTTCAAAACTTGAATAAGTTACGACATCTCAGTTTAAAACGATGCGCGTTGTTCTCAATATAGTCACTATATCGTAAGTTCATTTATTATTTCGGATATATTTACTTGATCCATAGCCGCGCATTCGTTATTTTCTGTCAGTGTCAGTATTTGATTTGTCACATATATCGACTTGTATTTTTTGTAAGTTAATTTCTTGTACCAGTATAAGCAAAAACGGAAGAACTCTGAGAAAGCAATCTCAGGAAATGCTGTTTAACTTGCATCAGTATTTCCAACGCGAAGAAGAGAATAGAGGACCTCTTTAAAATACCTATACATTCAGTTAATGAGGTGTGTAATTTTAAGACATTTTTAATAATGGTAGGTATGCTATTGTAGCCCTTTACATGTTTAATTTAAGCTGTAATCGTGCTTTTAGTTATACTGATGCAGGGTGGAGTGTCGTTGTGAACGGTTCTGTTAAGAGAAATCTGAATCTGAGTAATAAGAATAATTTCGGTTATTTTCAGCGAGTTGCAGAAGCTTTAAAAATATCGACGAAGACCGTAGCAAGAGTACTGAAGAGAGCGAACCAGAATGAAGAAATACAATCGCCTGGCAAAAAAAGACCGAGAAGAAAATGCGCGACAGAAGATCTGAGTGATTTTAAGAAGGAAGCTATTCGGAGAGCAATATATGAAATGTATGCGAAAAAAATGCACATTACTTTGAATTCTCTTGCTAAATTTCTAAAAGAGAGAGAATTATATTACTATTCAATAAATAGTTTGCGAAAACTTTTAATTTCGATTGGGTTTGAGCACAAAAAGATTGCAATAGAAGAGCACTTATGGAACAGGGACATATAAGGTTAGCAAGAATAATTTTTTTAAAAGAATATCGTAAAAATTATATAAGTAAATTTTGGGAAATCCTATTTTTGGATGAAACATGGAATTTTTCTAAGGGTGGTAAAAGAAGATCATGGTAAGATAATAATCCAGAAAGTGTTAAAAAGGCAGCCGGAGAAGAAGTAAGGTACATTGTACTTCATGCTGGGGGCAACAAAGGTTTTATTAAAAATGCCAGTCAACGCAGAAAAATTGGATAAAACATTCTTTAATACCAAATTTAGAAGAGCCAAGCTTAATTATCATGGATAACGCTCCATATCATAGCCGAATAATAAATCCGTCACCAACATCGGCATGGAAGAAACAAGATATTAGGGACTATCTTTCAAAATTAAATGTGCAATTTTCTTCCATTATGCTAAAACCAGAATTATTGGAACTTGCAAAACTGCATTCACCACTATGCAGATATGTTGTCGATGAGTTAATTGAAGCGCATGAACAAAAAGTTCTACAATTACCACCATACCATTTCGAATTTAACCGGTATGGTCTCAGTGCAAACGCTTCTACGACGATCGTATTGTAGATACAGGCTATGGACATGAGTAAGTTTTGCAAACGTGGCAACAAGCATTAGAAAATGTTACCACGGAAAATTGGATGTCCTATGTTTTTTTATAACTGTTTGCTTTGGTTTGTTTCATACTTTGTCCATGTGTTCCGGATGAGGTATTTCGGGACATCGTATGCTTTCACTTTACATTGATTACGAGATGCCATTACAGAGAAAAGGCGAAGAGAATTGGCCAAAAGCTACTGCTACTCCATGTCAGTGCGCCTGTGCAAATGGCGCAAGTAGCTAGGGATGTTGCGCGTGACTGTGAATTCCAAAAAAAATAGTCATCCACCCTACAACTCGGAGATAGTCCCCAGTGCTATTATGTATTCCTTAATTTGTAAAAAGATCATTGAGGAAAGCGATTTTTTAATGATGGCGACCTCGAGTAGGAGATAAATGATCATTTTTAAGAAAAGAAAAATGTATTTATTTCAAGAAATAGAAAAACATATTTCTAGATATAACAAATGTAAATATGTTGAGGATGATTATATAGAAAAATAAAAATATAATAAATTTCGTAAGTTCATTGCTTCATATCAATACCGAAAATTTATTGAACACCCCTCGTCCTATGTATTTCAATTATTATGTTTTCTGTATACTGTATATAATTTAGACACGAAAAATAAATAAATAATATTAATACGAGTACAATTAAAGTACACACACATAAAGATGATTACTTTTTAATTTTATTAAATATAAAATTCGTTAAATATATACATATTTATCTGTATCGTATGTACCCCAAAAAAACTATGTAAACGACGCTACTGAATTTGTCAAAATCTTAACACATACGATTCGAAGATGACCTTGATCGGACATCTTTAAAAAAAATTACAGTAAATATATATATATATATATATATATATATATATATATATATATATATATATATATATATATATATATATATATATATATGTATATACAATACAATAATATCGTATCAAAGTTAATGTACATCAATTTAAATATGTAAGTAATTAATTTTCTTTATATTTGCAAAAATGTTATTATTGTTTTCAAATATTTTTACGGCTACAGAAATTTTCTGTCGCAAAAACGTAAATACAATTTTGCTCTAAAATAATTAGCGGAGCAAATAACTGCACATTAAGATTTTACCATTGAAACCCCTATGCTGCGTCGTCCAAGTCACCATCCTGTATACTCACTAAATTACTTACAGCCTTGATATAAATGTATACGTTTGCCCGGATTAAGTAAAACATACATGGTGAGAATCAGACATGTGGTGCGCCTTTGGGGGGACATCTTAGATGTGCTTTTATTTTCTCGTAGGTTATTAAATAATGGTGGAAAACTGAACTTGGTTTATTTTTACCTTCCGTCACCTTTAGGTAAGGAAGGTATTGGCTTTAGTCAAAAAATTCGGCGGTGAGTTTTTGATGAATAAGCACATTTTAGGGTCCCTAGAATATGATTTTACTATTTTTACGATGTCCGTATATGTGTTCGTGTGTGTATGTATGTATGTGTGTGTGTGTGTGTTTGTGTGTGTGTGTGTGTGTGTGTGTGTGTGTGTGTATGTGTATGTGTATGTATGTATGTATGTATGTATGTATGTACGTATGTATGTATGTATGTATGTATGTGAGTGTGTTTGTGTTGTGTGTGTGTGTGTGTGTGTGTGTGTGTGTGTGTGTGTGTGTGTGTGTGTGTATGTGTGTGTGTGTATCACAAAAATTTCTCCTACGATAACTCTAATACTACAATTCTAAAAATTATAATTCTTTCGTATTCTTCTTCGTTACATCCATATGTAGAGCTGATTAAATTTTGGTTATAATTGGTCAACCGGAAGTACCCTCATTTGAAGATTTTAACAGTTTTTCTTGAAAAAACTATGTTAAATACCATTTTTTCATTTTTACGCTTTTGGATAGACAATAAAAATATATAACTTTCTTATCTGAAAACTTTTTCTGGATAACTGATAGTTTAGAAGTAATTTCAAAATGAAAAAATCGACCAAATTCAGTTTTCCGCCATTATCTAGTAACATGAGCAAAACAAAAGCACATCTAAGATGGCCCCCTAAAAGCGCACCACATGTCCCATTTAACCGAAATCCGTGATCCCAATGGTGGCCTTCGATATCCGGACATCCTGTATAGTAATAATAATAATTACTTTAGTAGTGGGTAAGACAGCTCTGGCACATCCGATCAAAGGTCGCATCGGCGCCAGACTTGATAAGGTGTTATCAGTAAACATTGATAAGGTGTTATCAGTAAACATTGATAAGGTGTTATCAGTAAACATTGATAAGGTGTTATTGAGGTTACACAGGTTGTTTATGAAATAAGATTATCAATGTTTAATAAATAAGATAAAGTGTTTGTGTTTGTAATGATTAGATGTTTTTGTTTTCTAAATTTTAGCTAGATTGGGAAAGGTCATTGCGTTGAAGATTGGTAAGTGGAAATAATAATATTATCAGTATTTAATGAGTAATTAGATAAAGTAGTGAATATTTTCAAAATATGTTTGTGTGGTTGTAATATCTGTGTTCTGTGTTCGTCATCTGTTTTCAAACTAGGAAAATTAGATAACGGGAGAATTTAATTATTTTTATAATATTGTTATCAATTACATGAACATTTGTAAGTATGAATATTAATTTCGTCGTCGACATCAGTGAATCTTCGATATATTATAATTTATTTTATATATTATTAATAATTTAAAATTTGTTTAAAGATAATAGTAAAAATAAATATATCATTTGCTTTGTACGCAGATATCGGTAATGATGATGACATATTTGTCGGGCGTTTACCAGGCGTCACCTCACGAGCACTCATTGCTGGCGTGGAGAGTAATAACTATATTATTCATATTTGGTTTAGAAATGGATTTCAACAAGTTACATGAAATAGGTTCTTTGAAGAAAATAAAACTTTGTGTGAAAATAACCAGCATGGGAATTAATACCGATTACAAATTATTTAATATTAAAGAAAGATAATAATTTACCTGTCCGGTTATTTTGATTGATTTAATCAAATAAACTCGCTAGCACAGAAAACCGTTGTCCCCAAATGGAATATCAAGTATACTGACGAAATTAGGCTTGGAATTAGATAAGACATGTTTGTAAGATCAAAGCTCAAATTTCAGTGTGACTTACAACGTAAACTTATTTTTCGGAAACTTCCCGAAAAATATTTGTCAGAAATAAATAGATAAAAGTGTTTATGTCTTCTGTGTTCAAAATAGAAATTGGTATGAATCAGAAATATTTTGATAAACTGTTTGTGTATTTTCAAATAAGATAATGGGTATCTCTTATTCTAAATACAGACAATTGTCATGACTTACAAAATAAATGAATAATACACTATTTCCCTTATATCAAAATAAACTAATTTATCGGAAACTTCCCGAAAAACATTTGTCAGAAATAAAATAGATAAAAGTATTTTCAAAATATGTTTGTGTGGTTGTAATATCTGTGTTCTGTGTTCGTCATCTGTTTTCAACATAGCAAAATTAGATAAGGGGAGATTTCAATTATTTTTAGAAAAATGTTATCAATTATATGAACATTTGTACTTGTGAAATATATTAATTTCATAGTCGACATCAGTTTGTGAATCCTCGATATATAATTTATCTAATATGAATAATTTATTTATTATTAATAATTTAAAATTTGTTTATAGAGAATAGTAATAACTTTTTTATTCATATTTGGTTTAGAAATGGATTTTAACAAGTTAAATGATATAGGCTCTTTGAAGAATATAAATTTTGTATGAAAATAACCAACATGGAAATTAATACCGATTACAAATTGTTTAATATTAAAGACAGATAATAATTACTTTATTTAATGCATGAATTTTATTTATTATTAATAATTTTAAATTTGTTTAAAGGGAATAGTAATAACTTTATTATTCATATTTGGTTTAGAAATGGATTTCAAGTTAAATGAAATAGGTTCTTTGAAGAAAATAAATCTTTGTATGAAAATAACCAGCATGGAAATTAATACGATTACAAATTATTTAATATTAAAGAAAGATAATAATTTACCTGTCCGGTTATTTTGATCGATTTAATCAAATAAACTCGCTAGCACAGAAAACAATTGTCCTGAATGGACTAGAACTATACTGAGGGAATTTGGCTTGTAATTAGATAAGACATGTTTGTAAGATCAAAGCTCAAATTTTGATAAAAGTGATGATTCATCGTCGACATCAGTTTGTGAATCCTCGATATATAATTTATTTAATGCGTGAATTTTATCTACTATTAATAATTTATTTATTATTAATAATTTAAAATTTGTTTATAGAGAATAGTAATAACTTTATTATTCATATTTGGTTTAGAAATGGATTTCAACAAGTTAAATGAAATAGGCTCTTTGAAGAATATAAATTTTAACCGATTACAAATTGTTTAATATTAAAGAAAGATAATAATTACTTTGACATAGATATAATTTCTATGAAGAAAACAATCTTCTAATCTCTTATTTTAAAAAGAAACGTTTCCACTGAAATTTGAGCTTTGATCTTACAAACATGTCATCTAATTCCAAGCCTAATTCCCTCAGTATAGTTCCAGTCAATTCGGGACAATTGTTTTCTGTGCTAGCGAGTTTATTTGATTAAATCGATCAAAATAACCGGACAGGTAAATTATTATCTTTCTTTAATATTAAATAATTTGTAATCGTTATTAATTTCCATGTTGGTTATTTTCATACAAAATTTATATTCTTCAAAGAGCCTATTTCATATAACTTATTAAAATCCATTTCTAAACCAAATATGAATAATAAAGTTATTACTATTCTCTTTAAACAAATTTTAAATTATTAATAATAAATAAATAATTAATAGTAGATAAAATTCACGCATTAAATAAATTATATATCGAGGATTCACAAACTGATGTCGACGATGAAATTAATATATTTCACACGTATAAATGTTCATATAATTGATAACATTTTTCTTATTTATATTTTTTTGTTTAGAAAGGGATTTCAACAAGCTGAACGAAATTGGCTGTTTGCAGAATATAAAACCATGTATGAAAATTATAGATATGGAGATGAATAAGGCGTACAAATTAGCGAATATCAAAGCTGTCAAGACTAGGTTTGGAAGGAAGATAGTAGCCGAGACTGAAAATTTTTTCGTTTACCTGCCTAGTCGTTTCGATTTGAAAGACATTCAAATCATGGAGTTACAAAAGACAGTTACCGATTGGTGTATTAAGTACATTGGAACCGAAGACTCCAGTACAGGGACACAAGTGCCTTTAATTCAATTTGTACAATAATTTAATTCATTGTAAATAGTTATAAATAAAATAAATGATAATATATATTTATATTTTATTTTATAAACCATTCTGAAAATCTGTTATGAAACAGGAAAACAGACGTCTTTACTACAATTTGTAAAAATTATTTATTGTATTGAAAATAGTTTTAAATAAAATTAAACAAATAAAAATATATATTTATGTTTTATTTAAATAATAACAGTGTCACTTACTAGTAACAGGGTACACAATACACTAAGTTCTATTTTGAAATAACATTTGAATTATCGATAATAAGGAATCCTATGAATCATACACAATGCCTGTTGGAAATAGATAAAGTATCATCTGTTTTGAAAAATAAGTTTATCTTATGAAAATTCCTATGCGTTCAAAGTAATAGATAAAGTGTATGTCATTTGTTTCGAAATAAAAGTTGTGGAAAATATTTTAGAATATTGTTATCATTTTGTCAAATATTTGAAAAATTCCTATGCGTTCAAAATATTAGATAAAAGTATATGTGTCATTTGTTTTTATTTTCGAAATAGAAGTTGTGGAAAATATTTTGAATATTATTATCAATTGTCAAATATTTTGTAAAATTCATATGCGTTCAAATATTAGATAAAGTGTATGTCTGTGTCATTTGTTTTTCTTTTCGAAACAGAAGTTATGGAAAATATTTTAGAATATTGTTATCAATCTGGCAAATATTTTGAAAAATTCTTATGCGTTCAAAACATTGATAAAGTGTGTGTGTACGTCACTTGTTTTTCTTTTCGAAATAGAAGTTGTGAAAAATATTTTAGAATATTGTTACTGATTATAGAAGGGTATATATATAATATATATATATATATATATATATATATATATATATATATATATATATATATATATATATATATATATATCAGATAGAGAATATTATTTAGTATTCAGTATTAGCCGTTTCTGCTCCTGATTATTATCTCCAAAATGAATTTCGAAGATTGCGAAAAATTCATGTTTCTGCACCCCAAGTGGTAAGTTTTAAATTCGATTTGATAACATTCAATGTCTAAAACACAAATATAGTTTCTCTCGCAGGATCGAGATTCCCCAAGACACTTCGGTGGAGCTTTTCACCGGGAAAAAGAGAAGTCGAGAATCGTCTCCTTCACGGACGATGAAGAAAACGCGATTCTCTGAACTGCCATCACCATCTTCCCCGGAGGCAATGCAGTTTGATGATGATATCATCTCTATAGCATCCTCATCATCTTCAATCGTCTTCTTCAGTGAAAAGTGGTCAGATGTGGAGGATGAGGCACCAACGGTAGAATCTGGGGCACCAACATCCGAAACGGATGTAACCCAGACATCACCCATCCCTGAGGCTACTTCAAGGTTGCAGCTCGAGGATGATATCGAGGATCTGACGCAGATAAAAGAACCTGCACCATCTTCCCCGGAGACAATGCAGCTCGATGATGATGATAGCATCACTATAACATCCTCAGCAACTTCGATCATCTTCGAGGAATATGACCAACGATGGTCAGACGTCGAGGATGAGGCATCAACGTTAGAACCTGGGAGCATCACCATGGATGAAGCACCAGCCGCGGAAGATGAGACGCCGACGGTACAACCTGACAGCATCTTCGACGACGACTTCGTTGTCGATGGAAACCTTGCCCTGCTGACAGGTTCTGCCGATGTGGTGCCCTTCCAACTCCCCAATAATCGCGATTTTCGCGATAATTGGGATCGACTCCTGAAGTGCCGAATGTTTCCGCTGGATACGTCGCTGCAGAGGTACATAGCTGTGGGAATGTTTCCTAATAATTTTAAAATCTCTATACGCCTCTACAGCGACGTGAAAGCTAAACAATACATAGACATTAATAATATTCAATTATTTATTAATTTACTACAGAACATAAACTTTGAAGCGATAGGGGTAAAATATAGTGCGTACGGTATAGACGTTTTAGTTTTAAGTAATAATCAATTAGAGTTTAAGGTAAATAATAAAAGTGTAATTTTAGGAAAAATAAATATAGAGACAATTAAATTATTAGGTAAGGAGATAATTAATATAAAAGACAGTTACGAAGTGAAGTATAGAGACATAAACAATATTTACAAAAAACTTTTACAAAATATAGCAGTGTATAGATTAGCATTTAAGTTAGGTTTAGATATAGGTTTATTTCAATTTATTATGCATGAAAACACTAGTTTTAAGGAGTTTTTTATAGAGATGTATATCTATTACAATAATAAGTTAGTTAGGGATGCTAAATGTACATATAATTTTATAGAAAAAGAAAAAAATTTATAATATAATTTGCAACCTTTAAAAATAAATAAATATATATAAAAATATATTGCATTTTTATTTTCTATCTGTTTATTGCATGAATTTTATTTATTATTAATAATTTAAAATTTGTTTATAGAGAATAGTATTAACTTTATTATTCATATTTGGTTTAGAAATGGATTTCAACAAGTTAAATGAAATAGGTTCTTTGAAGTAAATAAAACTTTGTATGAAAATAACCAGCATGGAAATTAATACCGATTACAAAAGAAAGATAATAACCTGTCCGGTTATTTTGATCGATTTAATCAAATAAACTCGCTAGCACAGAAAACAATTGTCCCGAATGGACTGGAACTATACTGAGGGAATTAGGCTGGGAATTAAAATATTACGAAATGTTATATTGCGTTGTTCTAATTATTATATTTTTATTTCAGTTTAAAATATTACGATATGTTATATTGCGTTGTTCTAATTATTATATTTTTAAAGATAGACGGGCTACTAAGAGGTTAGTCCTTCGGAAATAGTTAAACAATCTAATTTCTATTTTAAAAACAATACAAACGATATTATGCGTTTTATTTAATTATTTATTTATTAACTTCTCCAATCATTTATTTTTAAAATAAATTTTCCACTCAGATTCAAACAACTGTTATCTAATTTCTCCAGAATGTCAATACCCCGAAAAATACAGATGACAGACATAGTTCGAAAAATATTTGTCAGATAATATATATTTTAAAAACAAATCTTATTTCAATTTGCAAATGAAAAACATATTTCTAGTTACCGATGTTCAATGCCCTCGGGACCTGACCTGACCTGTTTTCTAATCTCTTATTTAAAATTTTCCACTCAAAGTCGAAACCTAGTTCTCGTTTACCCACTCAATATCGAACCCTGCAAATAAATACGCATAGGAATTTTCAAAACAGATGATACTTTATCTATTTCCAACAGGCATTGTGTATGATTCGTAGGATTCCTTATTATCGATAATTCAATAAGATAAACTTATTTTTCAAAACAGATGATACTTTACCTATTTCCAACAGGCATTGTGTATGATTCATAGGATTCCTTATTATCGATAATTCAATAAGAGAAACTTATTTTTCATAACAGATGATACTTTATCTATTTCCAACAGGCATTGTGTATGATTCATAGGATTCCTTATTATCGATAATTCAAATGTTATTTCAAAATAGAACTTATCAGTAATTTATATAAACTATTTATATTTCAGTTTAAAATATTACTAAATCTTTAATACAATTAAAATATTTTTTTACTATTTTTGTATATGTTTAAACTATCCATTGTAAGAAGTACCCCGCCATTTTATATTTAGTAAAAGATAGAAAATAAAAATGCAATTTATTTTCATACATATTTATTTATTTTTAAAGGTTGCAAATTATATTATAAATTTTTTTCTTTTTCTATAAAATTATATGTACATTTAGCATCCCTAACTAACTTATTATTGTAATAGATATACATCTCTATAAAAAACTCCTTAAAACTAGTGTTTTCATGCATAATAAATTGAAATAAACCTATATCTAAACCTAACTTAAATGCTAATCTATACACTGCTATATTTTGTAAAAGTTTTTTGTAAATATTGTTTATGTCTCTATACTTCACTTCGTAACTGTCTTTTATATTAATTATCTCCTTACCTAATAATTTAATTGTCTCTATATTTATTTTTCCTAAAATTACACTTTTATTATTTACCTTAAACTCTAATTGATTATTACTTAAAACTAAAACGTCTATACCGTACGCACTATATTTTACCCCTATCGCTTCAAAGTTTATGTTTTGTAGTAAATTAATAAATAATTGAATATTATTAATGTCTATGTATTGTTTAGCTTTCACGTCGCTGTAGAGGCGTATAGAGATTTTAAAATTATTAGGAAACATTCCCACAGCTATGTACCTCTGCAGCGACGTATCCAGCGGAAACATTCGGCACTTCAGGAGTCGATCCCAATTATCGCGAAAATCGCGATTATTGGGGAGTTGGAAGGGCACCACATCGGCAGAACCTGTCAGCAGGGCAAGGTTTCCATCGACAACGAAGTCGTCGTCGAAGATGCTGTCAGGTTGTACCGTCGGCGTCTCATCTTCCGCGGCTGGTGCTTCATCCATGGTGATGCTCCCAGGTTCTAACGTTGATGCCTCATCCTCGACGTCTGACCATCGTTGGTCATATTCCTCGAAGATGATCGAAGTTGCTGAGGATGTTATAGTGATGCTATCATCATCATCGAGCTGCATTGTCTCCGGGGAAGATGGTGCAGGTTCTTTTATCTGCGTCAGATCCTCGATATCATCCTCGAGCTGCAACCTTGAAGTAGCCTCAGGGATGGGTGATGTCTGGGTTACATCCGTTTCGGATGTTGGTGCCCCAGATTCTACCGTTGGTGCCTCATCCTCCACATCTGACCACTTTTCACTGAAGAAGACGATTGAAGATGATGAGGATGCTATAGAGATGATATCATCATCAAACTGCATTGCCTCCGGGGAAGATGGTGATGGCAGTTCAGAGAATCGCGTTTTCTTCATCGTCCGTGAAGGAGACGATTCTCGACTTCTCTTTTTCCCGGTGAAAAGCTCCACCGAAGTGTCTTGGGGAATCTCGATCCTGCGAGAGAAACTATATTTGTGTTTTAGACATTGAATGTTATCAAATCGAATTTAAAACTTACCACTTGGGGTGCAGAAACATGAATTTTTCGCAATCTTCGAAATTCATTTTGGAGATAATAATCAGGAGCAGAAACGGCTAATACTGAATACTAAATAATATTCTCTATCTGATATATATATATATATATATATATATATATATATATATATATATATATATATATATATATATATATATATATATATATATATATTTATATATATATACCCTTCTATAATCAGTAACAATATTCTAAAATATTTTTCACAACTTCTATTTCGAAAAGAAAAACAAGTGACGTACACACACACTTTATCAATGTTTTGAACGCATAAGAATTTTTCAAAATATTTGCCAGATTGATAACAATATTCTAAAATATTTTCCATAACTTCTGTTTCGAAAAGAAAAACAAATGACACAGACATACACTTTATCTAATATTTGAACGCATATGAATTTTACAAAATATTTGACAATTGATAATAATATTCAAAATATTTTCCACAACTTCTATTTCGAAAATAAAAACAAATGACACATATACTTTTATCTAATATTTTGAACGCATAGGAATTTTTCAAATATTTGACAAAATGATGACATACACTTTATCTATTACTTTGAACGCATAGGAATTTTCATAAGATAAACTTATTTTTCAAAACAGATGATACTTTATCTATTTCCAACAGGCATTGTGTATGATTCATAGGATTCCTTATTATCGATAATTCAAATGTTATTTCAAAATAGAACTTAGTGTATTGTGTACCCTGTTACTAGTAAGTGACACTGTTATTATTTAAATAAAACATAAATATATATTTTTATTTGTTTAATTTTATTTAAAACTATTTTCAATACAATAAATAATTTTTACAAATTGTAGTAAAGACGTCTGTTTTCCTGTTTCATAACAGATTTTCAGAATGGTTTATAAAATAAAATATAAATATATATTATCATTTATTTTATTTATAACTATTTACAATGAATTAAATTATTGTACAAATTGAATTAAAGGCACTTGTGTCCCTGTACTGGAGTCTTCGGTTCCAATGTACTTAATACACCAATCGGTAACTGTCTTTTGTAACTCCATGATTTGAATGTCTTTCAAATCGAAACGACTAGGCAGGTAAACGAAAAAATTTTCAGTCTCGGCTACTATCTTCCTTCCAAACCTAGTCTTGACAGCTTTGATATTCGCTAATTTGTACGCCTTATTCATCTCCATATCTATAATTTTCATACATGGTTTTATATTCTGCAAACAGCCAATTTCGTTCAGCTTGTTGAAATCCCTTTCTAAACAAAAAAATATAAATAAGAAAAATGTTATCAATTATATGAACATTTATACGTGTGAAATATATTAATTTCATCGTCGACATCAGTTTGTGAATCCTCGATATATAATTTATTTAATGCGTGAATTTTATCTACTATTAATTATTTATTTATTATTAATAATTTAAAATTTGTTTAAAGAGAATAGTAATAACTTTATTATTCATATTTGGTTTAGAAATGGATTTTAATAAGTTATATGAAATAGGCTCTTTGAAGAATATAAATTTTGTATGAAAATAACCAACATGGAAATTAATAACGATTACAAATTATTTAATATTAAAGAAAGATAATAATTTACCTGTCCGGTTATTTTGATCGATTTAATCAAATAAACTCGCTAGCACAGAAAACAATTGTCCCGAATTGACTGGAACTATACTGAGGGAATTAGGCTTGGAATTAGATGACATGTTTGTAAGATCAAAGCTCAAATTTCAGTGGAAACGTTTCTTTTTAAAATAAGAGATTAGAAGATTGTTTTCTTCATAGAAATTATATCTATGTCAAAGTAATTATTATCTTTCTTTAATATTAAACAATTTGTAATCGGTTAAAATTTATATTCTTCAAAGAGCCTATTTCATTTAACTTGTTGAAATCCATTTCTAAACCAAATATGAATAATAAAGTTATTACTATTCTCTATAAACAAATTTTAAATTATTAATAATAAATAAATTATTAATAGTAGATAAAATTCACGCATTAAATAAATTATATATCGAGGATTCACAAACTGATGTCGACGATGAATCATCACTTTTATCAAAATTTGAGCTTTGATCTTACAAACATGTCTTATCTAATTACAAGCCAAATTCCCTCAGTATAGTTCTAGTCCATTCAGGACAATTGTTTTCTGTGCTAGCGAGTTTATTTGATTAAATCGATCAAAATAACCGGACAGGTAAATTATTATCTTTCTTTAATATTAAATAATTTGTAATCGTATTAATTTCCATGCTGGTTATTTTCATACAAAGATTTATTTTCTTCAAAGAACCTATTTCATTTAACTTGAAATCCATTTCTAAACCAAATATGAATAATAAAGTTATTACTATTCCCTTTAAACAAATTTAAAATTATTAATAATAAATAAAATTCATGCATTAAATAAAGTAATTATTATCTGTCTTTAATATTAAACAATTTGTAATCGGTATTAATTTCCATGTTGGTTATTTTCATACAAAATTTATATTCTTCAAAGAGCCTATATCATTTAACTTGTTAAAATCCATTTCTAAACCAAATATGAATAAAAAAGTTATTACTATTCTCTATAAACAAATTTTAAATTATTAATAATAAATAAATTATTCATATTAGATAAATTATATATCGAGGATTCACAAACTGATGTCGACTATGAAATTAATATATTTCACAAGTACAAATGTTCATATAATTGATAACATTTTTCTAAAAATAATTGAAATCTCCCCTTATCTAATTTTGCTATGTTGAAAACAGATGACGAACACAGAACACAGATATTACAACCACACAAACATATTTTGAAAATACTTTTATCTATTTTATTTCTGACAAATGTTTTTCGGGAAGTTTCCGATAAATTAGTTTATTTTGATATAAGGGAAATAGTGTATTATTCATTTATTTTGTAAGTCATGACAATTGTCTGTATTTAGAATAAGAGATACCCATTATCTTATTTGAAAATACACAAACAGTTTATCAAAATATTTCTGATTCATACCAATTTCTATTTTGAACACAGAAGACATAAACACTTTTATCTATTTATTTCTGACAAATATTTTTCGGGAAGTTTCCGAAAAATAAGTTTACGTTGTAAGTCACACTGAAATTTGAGCTTTGATCTTACAAACATGTCTTATCTAATTCCAAGCCTAATTTCGTCAGTATACTTGATATTCCATTTGGGGACAACGGTTTTCTGTGCTAGCGAGTTTATTTGATTAAATCAATCAAAATAACCGGACAGGTAAATTATTATCTTTCTTTAATATTAAATAATTTGTAATCGGTATTAATTCCCATGCTGGTTATTTTCACACAAAGTTTTATTTTCTTCAAAGAACCTATTTCATGTAACTTGTTGAAATCCATTTCTAAACCAAATATGAATAATATAGTTATTACTCTCCACGCCAGCAATGAGTGCTCGTGAGGTGACGCCTGGTAAACGCCCGACAAATATGTCATCATCATTACCGATATCTGCGTACAAAGCAAATGATATATTTATTTTTACTATTATCTTTAAACAAATTTTAAATTATTAATAATATATAAAATAAATTATAATATATCGAAGATTCACTGATGTCGACGACGAAATTAATATTCATACTTACAAATGTTCATGTAATTGATAACAATATTATAAAAATAATTAAATTCTCCCGTTATCTAATTTTCCTAGTTTGAAAACAGATGACGAACACAGAACACAGATATTACAACCACACAAACATATTTTGAAAATATTCACTACTTTATCTAATTACTCATTAAATACTGATAATATTATTATTTCCACTTACCAATCTTCAACGCAATGACCTTTCCCAATCTAGCTAAAATTTAGAAAACAAAAACATCTAATCATTACAAACACAAACACTTTATCTTATTTATTAAACATTGATAATCTTATTTCATAAACAACCTGTGTAACCTCAATAACACCTTATCAATGTTTACTGATAACACCTTATCAATGTTTACTGATAACACCTTATCAATGTTTACTGATAACACCTTATCAAGTCTGGCGCCGATGCGACCTTTGATCGGATGTGCCAGAGCTGTCTTACCCACTACTTACTTTTTTGTATTAGTTATTTATTGTAATTAAACATCTTTTTGTAGTGAACTAAATATATTTTTTTTTGTTCAAACGATGTAAACAGGGAGATATATTCACCAGATTTTTATATAGACCCAGTTTTTTCACCTCTGGATTAAGTGTCATTTAACTTAACTGCCAAATAAATTAAAAATGTTGCATAGATATTACAGCGTAAATTGACTAAATTATTCACACGTCAATTATATGATGCGATATTTTTCTTTTATCTGGCAGATAAGTTATCTGGCATTTTATCAAAAGGTGAAAAAACTGGGCCTAATATTTAAATTACAATTACAAAACGTTAGACATTGGCAAAACATCCTGCATTACTTTGAATATAGTGACTCTAATATAGTCGTACTCATACATGGCCGGTAAAATTGGGGTCGGCGACTAGAATGTCCAGTAAAAATAAAAGCCCCTGTCCGTCTCTGGTGTGGTAGCAGAGCTAATAAAATCATTTTATATTCTGCAAGAATTCGATGGAATGCAGAATACGTACGAAATAACATTTATTGAATTTTTAATGTTATTTCGACTTCAACAATACTGAGTCCATTCATCTTCCAAATCTTTTTTTAAAATTAATTTTCTAACATCTGTTTAAGATGGAATGGATTTATACTTTTATAATGACGCCAATTTGACTCCTTCTTAAACAACGGAAAAGGAAAATGTGAATACTAGACATATTATATTGTGTTACTAACGAAATACAGTTTAATTTTTATGTGATAAAAGTCAACTGTATAATGAACGAATTAACAAATTGGCATACATATTTATCTCTCTCATTTGCAATGATAAGAGGTGAGTGCGATAAGGATTGGCATAATAACTATACTTCATTTCACGTAAGGAAATAGTGATGGGAACGTAGGTGCAGTTTAATCTTGTTTTATTGGATAATATCGGGGTATTATCCAATCAAAAAACAAAATCAAACTGCACCTATCTCCCCATCACTATTTTCTTACGTGAAATGATGGTTTAGATTTCTATAGTAACAAAATAATAGTAGTAATTGCGTAGGCTTCCACAGTCTGAGTCATGAGAAATATTCGTTTTCCGGGAATGGACTGTGTCATATTTTGAGTCAGAGCTCAACGTTTCGCCCGCAGTCGTATGGGGCATCTTCAGGAGCAAGGGGGAAGTACTGTCTTAAACAAGGTTACCCGACGTGTCAACCACGCTAGAGGCCGAGTTTAAGCAACAAGAGGGGGAGACTCAGTTTACAAGGTTACCCGACGTGTAAACCACGCTAGAGGCCAAATAAACAAACTGGTTGTAAATGTGTAACATAGGAAGTCATTAAAAACTCGATTAATTTAAAAACTCATAACTTTGTTTAAACTTAGGGGGTCTGTATAATACAGTTTTAAGGTCTAATAATTGTAAATGAAATGGTGAACCTCATTCTTGCAATAGAAAAACAATCTCTGACGATATTTCAAATCATAGTAGGTAATTAAATTTTGCTCATATATAGTCAAAATATAACGCAAAATACAAAACGACAATATATTGTTACAAAAAAATTTATGTGATGTTTAACATTATTCTTAATTTATTTATTTATATATATATATATATATATATATATATATATATATATATATATATATACCCCAGTCCATGGTCGTCTTGTTCTCATTAAAGCAGAAATTTTCAGGAAGATGTTTCCGTAAAGAAAGCTACGCACTGTTTTTGTTACTAAAAAATATAATATAACTTTTTAATGTTCTTACATTTTTTTCGGCATATCTTACGAATGCCCTATCCTATAAAACAAAGTGAAGTAATAAGAATTCTTTAATAAAAATAATTTCTATGTCAAGTATGATACAACATAAATGAAATTTTTTAATTAAAATGTCAAAAGCATCGCTACTTATTTAAATACAGCTATTCAGGTACAAAGAATAGGTAAATCTTCATTTTGTGTACTCTACAGAAAAAAGAATTTAATTAAAAAATAACATCCCCATGCCTTAGATGCTGTCCAGATTTCAAGTAGTCGTATAATAATGATTGTATTTGTTACAGAGGACTACGTGAACGACAGCAGTGTACGGGTAAGTTGTGTATGCAAATTAAAACGTTAAATATTAACTGGTAATCGACAAATATTTTATGACAGTTTAAATTTTATCTGTGCTTCGCAAATGAAATATTGATTGAGGTACATAAACAGTACAATTGCAAACAATTTTCAAATAACAGAACAGGAAAATTGTAGGACAATAAAAATTTGTAACGTGTAATCTTTCCAATAATTTTTTTATTCATAGCTAAATAAATAATATGTAAAATATTGCAGTAATTAATAATTGATGATGATGTATATGTACAGTGAAAAAGAGATCATGCAGTTCAATAAAAAATATTTATATCAGTGCTTCGTAAAGCTTCATAATTTATACACGGTGTCCGGATTTCGATTCATATTCATGAGATCTCTGAAACTATACGAACAGTTAAATCTTAACTGTATTTTTGTTTTGCTAAATAGTCTCATAGGCTGCTTAATATTTACGATAAAACAGGTTTGGCAAAAACCCAGTCCATTGTTTTATTTGGCTTTTTTGAGTTTTATTGGATAAATATTACATATATATTTCAATTTGATTTAATACAATATTTTTATATTATATAGTTGTATATTTATGTTAATATAAACATTATAAATTATCTTCATAACATAGTTAAACAATATTTAAAATTTAATAAATTGTGTTGATTAATACGTTTTTAAGTGAGTTTTTTGTAGGTTTTTAAAGATTTAAAGCAGATTAAAAACATTTTTCCGAAATCGACCCTAAAGTAAATTTAACTTTACATACTTACCTGTCAATCTTGAATGAACCTAAATTTCTAACTTCTATAAAAAAATGGATATTCTGTGTTCACATACTAATCAACAATCAACGCGATGACGACTAACTTTTTTTTAAGTTAATGGTAAACTGGAATGTCCAAAGAAATAAATGGTGCTTGTGCTTGGAGTAAGCATCCATTCAATGCTAGGATACCACGACCGTTATAGCAACCATGGTAACGGAAGTTTCGTTTGACCCGATTCCGCAATACCCTTCCAGTGCGCTGTTGTTCATATTTTATACTTATAAAATTTAAAATTTATTTTTTAAAATGAATACAGAATATTTAAGATTGTGACAGTATATTTCTATAAAATATAATACAGAAATATTCTTATATTTGTAAAAAAAATAGTGCATAGTAATTAAAAAATATACCCTAAATTAAGTTCATTAAAAGCAAAATTTCTCTGTTTCAGATAAATTATTTACATTTTATGGTTTATATTTTATTACGAGTTTATCCAATTCGTAGTATCTTATAGGTAAATTAAGATGAACCTTTTCATCAATCTTTTCAAATAATTCTTAAAGGATTTTGCTTTTAAAGCACTTAATTAACAGTTTGTTTAAAATTATCATAGAAAAATTAAGGTGTACTAAAACTTAACATAATTGGTGGTCTTATAAGTACCCAGTATACAGACTGTTCATTTTAAATGGACCACCATTGCTATCTCGAGAACTATGAGCTACAAAGACTGCTAAATGGGCAAACAATTTCTATTTCACAATACAAATTTAAAGAAAACAAAAATAATTTTTTGGGCCAGTGGTTCTCAAAATACGGAACCTAACTTTTTAATTATAAATGAGAATACATATTTTTTATTTGCTCAATCCTTATAGATTTTAATACTGAATTCAGTGACATATTTTAATACCCTTACATAAATATTTTTAAGAGAAAAATGCATGTAAAGTTTTATAATAATTTGATTAAAATATGGCTATAATAAAACTGTCATGAATTGAAAAAACGAATACGTGTTAATTTTTAAATACGTGAATATTTTGTTTGCGTTGATATTTATAATCAATTACAAGAACAAAACATTCATTTCTTTCGGTCAGAGTATTCTAATTCTATGTAATAAAAATAACATGTACTCATTTTTTTTTTCATTCGTGGCACTCTTATTATAGCTATATTTTAATCATATTAGTATAAAACTTTACATGCATTTTTCTCAAAATAATCGTTATAAAAAAGTATAAAAATATTATATCGCTGAATTCAGAATTAAATTCTCTAACGAATGAGCAAATAAAAAATATGTTTTCATTTAAAATAAAAAAGTTAGGTCCCGTATTTTGTGAACGACTGACCGAAATAAATAATTTTTCATTTATTTAAATTTGTCTTGTGAAATATAAATGGTTTGCCCATTTAACCGTCGTTGTAGCTCTTATAGTTCTCGAGATTTCACACTTTCTTGGGTTCGAAAGGCGCACTGATTTCTTCAAAAAGGCATGATTTCAAACAGCATTGTTTAATGTTACATGTTAATAATTAATAAGTATATTATACTTCACAGAATTTAAAATTAATAACTTACCTCCGGAACGATTGTCAAAAATTGAAAGAAATTAGAATATTTTTTTTCAAAATAATTATTTATTTCTTCAATGACAACTGACAAGTTATAGTCCAAACATATGACTTTTGCAGATGACTGTGATCAAACCGCCAGCGTAAATTGGATAAAGGGTTATTTCGAATTCTATCTAACTGATAGTGCCATAAATTAGGACGATCCGATTCCATTTTTTGGCACTACACGATATTATGGGCGGTATTCATAGTCCATTCTCAAGCGAATACTTAAGATCGTCTTCATGGAGACTGGCTTGTTTATCAACGTCGACTTATTGTAACTACTGATTCATAGTCGTGACTTAAGCAGATCTTCAGAAATAAGTATTTACTTAATACTGACTTCATGGAGACGATGCTTGAGGCATTGCTTATTTGATATCTGTCATTATTCTTTAAATTTTGACTTGGCAACATGCAATTTATTGTCAAATAACAAATTTGACATTTCAAAGGGAGAATATTAAAATATAAATTAGTAGTAATCTATGGCAAAACAATGAAAATAAATTTATTGACAAATTAAATCATTTTGACGTACATTATAAGTGTATATGGTCCACAGACCATATACACTATTTTAGATAAGAAACGTACGTGTTAAGCATCGGAACCACATCAGTGGCGCCGTCGGTGTATGGAAGCAATAATTAAATGTAAAACTCGGTCGGTATAATCATTATCTATAATTAATATTGGTATATTCGGTTTATTAATTACTTCTAGTTTGTACGATGTGCAGTTAAAGCATTTTTTCACAAAATACTGTACCATTGCTTAGTATTTTATGAAAAATCTACTTCAACTACAAATCAATCTTACAAAGATTACATCAAATGAATAAAAAATATTACATTTTTAAATTATAAAAAGTATAATTTCATTTAAAAAGGATACAATACTAATAGTTATTTTTTTACGAGATAATACAATTTTATTTGGTCGACGAGCAGAATTATTATTTGCAAGTCAGTTATCAAATTTTATCGTCGTGAATCATATTTTTATCTTTATCAGATTTAAAGAAAAATTTAAGAAAATGAAATTAAATTATTATTTGAGCACAATTTGTGGTTCTATTACATTAATACAAACCACCAAAGTTTATAATGTATTTAATTTAAATAAAAATAAATACGGGATCGCGGGTCTATATGCATTAGGTGACCGGTTGTGTTTCGGATTTATTTCATTTTCGAATAGTACAAAAGCGACCACTGTGGTGCTCTCTCCACGATAGCATTGAGAGTCCGTGAGCGTAAGGTGACGCTGCTTCCAAACGTTGTTTAAATGAGTTGTTTTTCTTTTTTGATCAGACTGCCTCTTCCAATACTTAGTGCTAGAATAGAGCTTCCTTCCTTTTCGGGTCCTTTTAACTGCCACTGACCGAAGTAGGGATTGCGTCAAATTTTCTGAAAATAAATATTTTGCTAAATTTAAAAGATCCGCATCTTTTTATTTAAAACAATAGCTAAATACGTAAATAATTACCTGCCTGCATTTCAGGAGTAACGTCTTGTACATTTGTATTAGGTATGTTTACAACAAATGCGGTAATTGATGTAGATGAAATTGGATCTTCCATGTTTGCCGGAAAAGCTAATTCGGTATTAGGTTCATTTGCGTCAGGTGCGGTATTTGAATTTAAAGAGTGAACTATACCTGTAAAAATTCAAATAATGAAAATTGGAAGATAAGTATATAGTAACATCTAAACGCATTCTTCGTATTATTATACTTTATGAAAATTAGAATATCTACTCGAATAACTTAAAAAAACTCAAAGATACACAAATTAGATAAATGTAAATCGTAAATCAATTACACTCACCAGGTTAATTCAGCGATGGAACTACAAGTACGTGGAGACGTCGATTGTGTGGGCTTTTATGGTTTGCCTCAAAATGCGAATCTAAAATTCGAAGTTCTTTCATGTTTAATACTTCCAACCGCTTGACAAATAAATCTCGATGTGTTCTAGGACTAGAATTGCGAAATCTATGCTGTGTCATTCCTAGAATACGGTTTTGTAATACATTTTACTAGTATCAAAATACAATTATATAAGAATATATTTTCACTTACCGGTAGCAGTACAATTCCGTACATAACACCTTAATCGTGTCATCTTAAATATTAATAAGATTTTTCATACAGAATAACTTGCACAAGACGATAAAGACAATACTGTTTGAATCGAATCGTTTCAATAATTCAAAATGACAAATTACAAAATTCGCGTCAAGCGTCAATTGAAAAAAATTGACATACTAATGATACTGGTGTCGCCATCTCTTGTACGGAAGCAAAACTTAAATTGCTATCCCGGTACCCGCCATTTGAGTTTCCAGGGCCTGATATGGTCTGTCATAAGTGATTTTTAAAATGTCAAAAAATTGGCATTATACCCCATTAGAGAAAAAGATATTTCTTGATATACTAAAAGTATATAAAAATATTATTGAAGTAAAGAAGAGTGATTCAGTTTCTTTATCTGAAAAAGTAAATGCTTGGAATAAAATTGTGAAACACTACAATAATTCAAAAAATATCACGCAAGAAGTATAATTTTAAAATATATAATTACCTACATATTTTCATTTTATTCTCTTCTATTTTATATACTTATTAATATTAGAGATCCATCACACAGTTGAAAAAATTATGGTTTAACATAAAGACAAGTCAACGAAATGCCCTTACTAAGGAAAAGCAAGCTAGAATGGCAACTGGTGGTGGTCCGGAGGAGACACCAGCAGAAATTGACCCCGATGTAAATGAAATTGCGCCTCATTTAATGATTACTGCACCAGTGCTATTTTCCGCAAATATTATTATTGTATTTAATTAAATTATTTTGTATTTTTGGTAAAATTGCATTAATAACACTATTTTTAATAAATCTAAATCTTTTTTTAAATTCCAATTCATTATATTTTTCTATTGGATTTTCCATGTCACGCACGTATTTTTTTTTGGCACTCTATTAATATAAATTTCTTCTATATCATCTATATCACAATCTTCAATATCATTTAATTCAAACATGGTGTGTTCTTAAGCAAGCATAGACCTTTACTTGACAAAAGTACTCCTATATGCGTTCTTGAGCATGAACTATGAAACTTGTCAGTTAAAGGAAATTTTTTTGTTCAAAGAAGATATGATTATGCAACTAGAACAAATAAGTATTGCTTCATCAAGTCTTGCTTATTTTGAAGAATCTCAAGTCATCACTATGCAACATAAACAATAACTTAAGCAAATGCTTAAGCTAGACTTATATAAAGCAATGCTCAAGTACTGACTATGAATACCGCCCTATGTCTGGGTATTCGCGACTGAAATTAACCCGTAGCCACCAAGCGGCAAATTGCGAACCTTCCGAATTGGTAATGGCAGCCAAGCACACTTCAGAAAATTACCAAGTCGGCCATCTTAAATGAACGCAGTGCCTCTACAAGACATTTCAGTCGCCAATATAAGTGATTTCTCCTGGACATATCTTAATACATTTGACAGTAATTTTGTTACCACAGCCATTTCCATCGCAATAGCTAGCATTCAATTACATCTTACAAATACATAACATAATGCTGTTTATTAATGTATTTAATTAATAATTTAACAATTTCGGAAAAAAATGTAGTACAACTATACTCTTCGCATCAAAAACTTATACATTTTTCCTTCTTATAGGAAATCCAAATTTAAGTGTTCATTTTCTTATTTGGCACCCTCGTTTTATAACGTAATTCCCATTTATTTAAGATCTGTATCATCATACACGATTGAAATATCTATTAAATGGGGACTTATAAATTTGACGTCACCCGCGGCGGATCGGCGGCGGACCTCCCTCCACACAATTTAGAAAAGAACAACAAATTTTTAGAAAAGGCGAGGTGATATACCATGGCCGACTCGATCAAATGTTCTCCCATTCAGCACTTCGCCTCGTTGATCCCACCATTTGCGTGTTATTTAGTCAGTAAAGTTTGGTTATGTTATTTTGTGTAATGCCTGTTATTAATTATCTCTTGTACTGAAGTGTAGTGATCATTGGCATTTGAAATATCACTAAAAACCAAGTTCACATACAAATAATGAGTTTAACACAAGATGATGTACCGGGGGCATGATTTGTGTTTAAAAACATTGATATCATTTCGTCTTACAGTTGAAAAGGTCGTTAGAATGCGGGGTTTGACGAAAAGTGGAAATAAACATGAATTAGTTGAAAGGTATGCACTGAGTAAAACGTATAAAATAATTATATAAAAATGTGTTCAGTCTGACATGTTTACGTTTCCTTTCAAGGAACAGTTGTTGTGATCACGTGGTGGATCACATGATTGATATATGTCAAACTGAAGAGCGAAATCTTGCTCACTACATAACTACTTATTAAATACTTTTTTACTCACTACGCATAAGTCCCCATTAATGTTTGTTCCATAATTAATAACTCCTCATATTTCCAATGCTATCTTGTTTCGCTATAGGTACTTTATTTTATTATCTGTTTTTGACCTCTGTTGCTGTTATTAATTTATAATTTATAAACTATGCTGTACTACTTGATTGTTCTTATTACGCTATTGTTTTGTAATTATATATTTTATGGTTAGGTGGAATATCAGCCTCTGGCTAAAGCTCGCCATTGACTGTCAGTCAGTCAATAAAGTAATTATTATTATTATTATTATTATTATTATTATTATTATTATTATTATTATCATTATTATTATTATTATTATTATTATTATTATTATTATTATTATTAATATTAATATTATTATTATTATTGTTATTATTATTATTACCGACCTCCGGAGGTGTAGTGAGCAACATAGCTGACTCACGACCCAAGGGTTCCGGGTTCGAATCCCGGGTAAGGTATGGTTGTGGTGTGCGTCTTTCCCAATTTCATCTTCATTCCCATCGAATACAAAATGCAAAGATATGAAAAATATGTAAGAAAATTGTCTCATCGCCATTAAATCACCGCTTATATACATAGAATGTACAAAAAGCGTGTAGTAATAAATAAATAAAAAATTATTATTATTATTATTATTATTATTATTATTATTATTATTATTATTATTATTATTATTATTATTATTATTATTATTATTATTCTCCTTGGGTATCGCCTCGTAGAAAAAATTCCATATTTGTAATTTGAGTAGCCATGTGAAAAAAATATTTTTCGTACCTCCGTCCATTTTGACTAGTATTACAGAACTCAAAATCGTCCAGAAATGCGCTGTTGCTGACCTAGGCCGGCAAAAGAAGTTGGCATTACTGTTCTGGTGATATGTCAATTTAAGATTATTACAAGAATTAGCAAAATGTTTACAAATTTTAGGGCTAAATCTCTAATTGTTGTAACTTAAATATCTAAATTTTGTCATAAAAATAATAATATGCTGTCATTACTGATATCTCGTATAGATTAATTATAAGTTCCAAATTTAGGACTAGTTTGTTTTGTAGCTACAACTAACTTCACGTGATACAATTGAGTTTTCACCTTGTCATTAAAAATATGCGAAAGTATATAAAATATATATACAACTAATGTTTGTATGTTATATTTTCAATAGATATAAAATAATTACGCATTTTAAGCTCAAATGTAAGTAATTATAATGAAACTTGCAATGCAAAACTGAAAAAATATATGTTCATTTTTTAGGTTATGTAACATAGAATAAAGTGTAGAGAAATATACGAAGAATTTATGGAGAAGTCTGTTCAAAAAATCTTGTGTATCACATGCCCAGAAACTGTTTTGCGAGATCTCGTATTTGCAGGCCGAGCTGAGCAAATGTACAGTTTCTGTGATACAAATAACTATTGGTCGAAATGTTTAATTTAAAAAAATAAATATAATAAACCATGAAAAAATGAGCAAAGGTAGGAATTTTTAATAGAAAATTTAATTACGGGGTTCATTAAAAAAATATAACTTAATATCTCAAAAATTCAGTTCATAAGAATTTTTTGTAGAACAAAAACCAATTCTAAAATGGACTCTCAATGATGCACCAGATGGTCCCAGTTCACCGAAGTCGTAGTAACTCTTATAGTTTCCGAAGTTATAGTGATGCATATCAATCAAAATCCGGCAATGCTATAAATAATACTCGTATAAGTAATATTCTGTCATTAATTCTTACCTCCCGCTACTCGTGTGCGTGTGCGTATACGTGCGTGTGTGTTTGTGTGTGTTTGTGTGTGTGTGTGTGTGTGTGTGTGTGTGTGTGTGTGTGTGTGTGTGTGTATGTGTGTGTGTTTACTAGCTTCTAGAAAATGGCGGAAAACTGAATTTAGTCAATATTTTCATTTTGAAATTACTTTTAAACTATACACTTTGTACTTACAGTACTACTTAATAATTTTGCATTGAAGATAGGAACGTATTCAAATATGACTTCAGGATATTGTTTTGGCTTTCGTTTTTTCAAAAAATTATTGCCAATTTTGTTATGAATATTGTTTTTTTGTATAATTATTTGTTTCAAGTACATTAAACTAGTGCATAGAAAAAGTGGATGCCCATTGGAAGCGTTCACGCCAAACTTTTGCAGGTGGCAGCACAACTGTTCACACAATTTATTTTATATTTAATTTTAATTTATCATTATTTTCTATTCTTCTTGAGCTATTGCTTCAATCTAATCTAAGCATTTCATACTTTTGTTTTTGTAAATGAATTTTATTTTCACAGCAGTGCGGCATTTTCTTCGGTTATGTAATATACCGACAGAGCAGTTATATGTCAGTATTACTTATGAAGGTGGTAAAAGTGTTACTACAGTGCCATTATTTCCTGACTAAACGTTTCTATTAAGAATGTAGACAAGTGACATTTCTCAACATTGTATAGTTAGAAATTTGGACAGCGAGCGTTTTTTCTACTTTCTCGTGCATGACATTTTGCGGTGACAAAAGAGAGCGCAAATGGCTACTTTGTATATATATAGACTGTAGAAAAATAATAGTGTTATTCGCTATTAGAAATATTTACTATATTGCACTTCGTAAATAGTCTATTTAAATAAATTAATTAAAAATATGTACGTTTACGTCGTATTTATTACTGCGTGTACCAATTTCTTTTAATTGTAGATTTCGATAATCACGATATATTTGTATTTGATTAGGGATAATTAAAAACTTGATTGATAGAATACTGCACATAATGAAAAAAGTTAAAACAAACAGTGGAATTATGCGTTCATGAAAAAAGGTAAAGCACATATTGACTTTTATGTTTAATTGTATGAAAATATGTAATAAAATAATAATTAATATCACGTGTATGTGCATTAAAATAACATACATACATTTTCGTATACTCTTGGTTAAATTTTTCCGATATTTATATTAATATTAATGATAGTAATGTCCCATCATTCTGTTTCGGAATGTAGGGCCGAAATTCTACCAGTTTCTTGATCGAATTTTACTTGCATTTAGTGATATTAGTGCTCAGTCCTCTACCTACAAAAACCGACGGCTTATAGACCTAGTAGCTTCCGAATTACTCAGCTCTGCTCTATTTTGGCTACTAAGACCACACGCAATGCTTGCATCGGGCTTCACGAAACAGACGCACTAGTCGGTAAACTGTTGACAATAATGGCGCGTATTATGTGTGCACTTTTATAATAACAGCGCTTTTATGGAGCGCGCTTTTACATTATATTAACAGAAGTGTCCTCCATAAAAGCGCTTTTGTATAAAAGTGTGCTCGTAATACGAGCCACTGTCCTTATATAAAATCGTGAATAAATTTTTTAAATTCATGAAAAATAAAATTGTTCTTATTTATTAAAAACTCGCATTTAATTCTTCGACCAAAAACTGGTGTCAATATTGTGTTTATTTTTATTTATTTTGAGTTGACAAATTCCGGGAGCAGTGACAGCAAATTGAGTCAATACGTATAAATTAAAATTTCTCATCCAATATCCTAGGAACAAGTAACGCGAAATAACTCTCTAACTATATGAATTAGCTATGTTTGGATTGCAATTATATTACTGTTATGATTAACATGATCATGATGCCATCGTCAGTATATTGCCTGAGGTTGGTAGCTGACACAGATTCCGGGAGCAGTGAGGTCTGAGTAATCTACAGCTCTATCTTTGTATAATCCGGAATCCTCAACTGCTGACTCCCTGGAATCTAATGCGAGTTTAAGAAGACGGGCTCGGATTAACGCAGTCATTTACAAACAAAGTACACCTGGCAGAAAGATACAGAAAAGAAAGAAGTTTCAAGAGGGATCCTTTACCTCTGTATATAAAACATGGGACAATAATTATTTTTTTCTAGTACCTACTTTCTTCTCCTAGTATCAAGTCCTGTCTTATGGTAACTACTACCTCTTTGCCATAATAGTAATTTTATATGCTTTATATTTTGTTCCACAATAGTTGTCACATAGGCATGTAAATACACATAAGTAATCAATACCATATTACCAATCCAATTTATCCTTCAGCAGCTAACAGAAACTTATGGTGAATATAGTGATCTGATGCGATCAACTTCTTTCAGCCACAGATTTTCTTACCTACTGGTCAGGATAAAATTAGCAAAAATTGCCTGCTATGTAAAGACGCAAAAGTCAGTTCACATAATATAATATCGATAATCGGGACTCTGTAACAAAGTGATTAATTTTTAACAATTGGTTAAAATTGTTGTCCAATTAATTGAAATGGATTTTACAATAGTTTTGTTAGCGGTAATAATCTCTGACGGACCCAAATTTGTTCCGTACTAATTCATACTGAATAGATAGATGTATTAGTTTCTGATTTATATGACTGGTCTGACCAATCATGTATGAATCTACAATGTTCCTCGAACAAGATATTTTTAGTCGGAGTTGTACCGCGAACAATTAAAATGAACATGCTCAAAATAGTCTGGGATCGCTACCATCAACAAACCTAAAATAGAATTTTTTGATACTTGTATTGTAAGTATGTCAACATACTAGATTTGTGAAAAGTTGTAACAGCTTGCTAAAAATTAACCACTGAGTTACAGTATATGCTCAATTATCTATTTATCATTATTTTGATTACACAAATGTTATCGAAAATATAATTCATTAGTCACGTGACAGTTTTCCGCCAATCAACATTCAGAATCTCCCTAGTTACATGTCTATCACAGCGATGATAAACAACAAAGAAATTATCACCTTATTAATATTCGTTACTAGGGGATTTGTCTTCTTTATTTACAACATTAACTGTTAATTTTGAGTATAAAAATGTGCGGTAATCGTTTCTGATATCAACAACGATGAAAATAATAAGGCAATTGTAAAATTAACCATGTTATAATGCAATACATATATGAAAAGTTAGGTTACCAGCACGCACAATGAGTCATAAAAATTCATTATATTCTCATACGTAATATAACAAGTGATATGATTATCATCGATGAAATGTGCTGCTTCGGTTTCACGAGCAATATTTTCGATTATTAATCATATCACGAGCTTATATTTAACGAGAGAATATAATGAATTTTTCTGACATATTGTTCGTGATGCTAACCTAACTTTTCATATATTCTATTACAACATAGTTAATTTTATAATTGCCTTATTATTTTCATCGTTGTTGATATCAACCCAACGATTACCGCACATTTTTATACTCAAAATTAACTGTCAGTGTCAAATAAAGAAAACAAATCCCTTTGTAACGAATATAAATAAGGTGATAATTGCTTTGTTTTTTTATCATCGCTGTGATAGACATGTACAGTTTGTTCATAGATATAAGAAAACTATTCCCATTAGACCCCTGGAGTGAGTAAACCCTAAGTGGATTAAAGAAAATTTATGGTTGCAAAAATGTCAAAATTTCCAGTGATGGATTTAGAATAATTGAAAATTTATTTTCCCGAAGTAATTTGTTGATTTTCATGGAATAATTTCTTTCGCGTCGCTCGATAAATGTTTTCGATGCTGGGCTTCGTCGACGACGTCCTCTTGTTCATCCCATGGTCTCCACATTTTGACTTCTTTTAATTTAGAACAAGTTGTTGTTTCAAAAACAGATTCGATTTAACTGAACTCATATTTTTCACTTACCCTTTATAAAAGGTATAATTTAGAAAAGGGATTATCTATGTAGCTGTATGATTCTAAACAAAACCTTTGGTTGGTTAAAAAGTAATCTTGTTTTATGTTAATGATAGAATTACCGTTAAGTATAGAAATTTTTAATTTTAATTGCAGTATTACGAAAAATAACAGCAAAGTTCATTTTTCCTGTAATCCGGCCCCTTCAATCGGTGCTTGGACCGCATGCTGTGGGGCGGTTTGCCACTGTCATTATTGACCCAGGTAGATTTTCTTATATCTATGAACAAACTGTAACTAGGGAGATTCTGAATGTTGATTGGCGGAAAACATGTGACGTGACTCATGAATTATATTCTCTCATTAAATATAAGCTCGTGATATGATTAATAATCGACGATATTGCTCGTGAAACCGAAGCAACACATTTTACTCGAAAATATCATCGATGATAATCATATCACTTGTTATATTACGTATGATAATCGCCCATATTCTGTAACTCAATCGATAAAAGTTATAGATCGATAACAATTTTTGACAAATAGAAACAATTGTATCATCTGTCAGCATCATTTTTTAATCAGTGTCTACTATAATGATTGGCTACAATTTATTATCGATCGATAAAAGTTATCGATTGAGTTACAGAATAGGGCTGAATATCGATATTATCCATTTATCGATATTTCGATATCACAGAAAACTGTAACTTATTTTTTGGAGAAGTGAAGAAAATCATATACAGATTGTGCAATGGAACGCGGAACATAGAATTTTAAAAATGTGCGGAATTTTTTAGAACAAACGTATAAAACTAAAAAGTTTTCATTTAATGTAATATAATATCTATAACACTAGATATTTAGAAAATAAAATATGACATTATCGTCAAAAATCAGATAGCCATGGAGATAAAAAACGAATCTGATTCTTATAGTTCAGTTCTGATTGTTGTAAGCATTATGTCTACATTGTTATATTTCAACATTAAATATTCAAGTATTATAATCTTAATTGATATTTTGTTTTATTGGTTTTTTATGTTCATGGCTATCTGATATTTGACAAAAATAACATGTTTTATTTTCTAAATATCTAGTGCTACAGATATTGCATTCATTAAAGACTTTTTAAAAGTAAAATTTTAAACATATATCTAGTGTTACAGATATTATGTTACATTAAATGAAAACTTTTCAGTCTTATAGGTTTGCTCTAAAAATTTCTGCACATTTTTAAAATCCTATTTTAAACTCCTACATTCCGTGTTTCGTTGCACACCTATATATTTAACAACTTGTTTTTTACCTTCCGTCACCTTTAGGTAAAGAAGGTATTGTCTTTGGTCAAAAAATTCGATGATGAGTTTTTAATAAATAAGCACGTTTTAGGGCCCCTAGAATACAAATTTACTATTTTTACGATGATGTCTGTATGTGTGTGTGTGTGTGTGCGTGTGTGTGGATGTGTGTAACAAAATTTTCGTCTGCGATAACTCTAATACTACAGTTACAAAAATTATATATTTTTTGTATACTTCTTCGTTACATCCATATGAAGAGCTGATTAGATTTTGGTTACAATTGGTCAACCGGAAGTACCATCATTTGAAGATTTTAACAGTTTTTCTTGCAAAAACTATGTTAAATATAATTTTTTCACATTTGATGTTATTATAAATATTAAAGAATATTTTATTCTCTATACGATTTGACTGCATTTTATACTTAATATTAAATGGATATAGAGTTAAAAAATTATAAAGAAATTAAATTTCATAAAGTAGCCATAGCTATGAAAACAGCTACTATATTATGAAAATTCTGATTGAAAGATGTCAGTGTCAAGTGAAATTGACATAGTGTGTTTATCTTATAATTTTACTGGAAATAGGATCTTTTGCTTTCTGTATGGAATTTGTATAAAATACATACAACTGCTTTAAGGTAATGTACAAGAAATAATAATAATAATAATAATAATAATAATAATAATAATAATAATAATAATAATAATAATAATAATAATAATAATAATAATAATAATAATAATAATAATAATAATAATAATAATAATAATAATAATAATAATAATAATAATAATAATAATAATAATAATAATAATAATAAAATAATAGTAATAAATCTTTTATTTCTGCAGATACATTACACTGTATATAGAAAACGTCACAAAATAATAATTTTCTGTATGAAATTTGGATAAAATACATGCAACTGCCGGAAGGTAATGTACAAGAAATAGAATATTTAATTTAGCAAGGAACTTTCCGCGTGAAATTTGTACAAAATACATAGAACTGACGGAAGGTTATGTGCTGTCCACATCAGATTTTTATACATAAATTTGAACGAATATTCCCAATTTTCGGAATAAATGCTAAATGTAACGACTATTATGGGATACAGATGGTATTATATTTTACAACCAAAGTGTAAATTACTTTTGTAGTTACCCCGGATAAAATAAATTCAAAAAAATATATGATGCGATTTTTTACTCATTCCTCATTATTCTTCAAATATTAAATGTTATTTGTGTTTTATGTAAAGTATATTTGCTGTTATTTAGTATTTTAAAGCCTAGGGTAATACTATGACAAGTGACAAGGTGAGTGCATAACAATAACAAGTAAATAATTTTTTTATAAACATTTATAAATTATAGTTCCAGGAACATTATTTCAACTATGTTACTTTGTAATTAAAATTTTTCTATTAACTGTCTGTTTAGCCAAGATGTCACTGATGTCAGAGGTCAAGACATTTATACTATTGACAATGAAGTCTAGAAGTTATTGAAAGCCTACGTGCAGGGTTGATATTTTGTTATGGATGCCATATGACAGCTTGCAACTTCTCAGTTATCCCCTCACGAAGCTGATAACGTTTTCAGTTAGTTGGAGTTTACTATATTTCAGTTTTGGGCGCGTGCGACACGCCAGCACGCAGAGTAGTGTTTCAATGTAATAATGGTCGCATTCAAGTACACCCAGCAGCTAGCTCGCTAACCTAGCGAACTTCGTTGAACGGTCCGCTGAAAGACTATTAGATTTAACCGCTAGTCGAGCGGGCTAGCGAAAGCAAATTCCGCTAGGTCATCTAGCGTACTGCTGAAACTGTCAAAAACTGTAGGTGTTACACCTGTACATTCAAATTAGAATTAAATTATTAAATATGAATATGAAAGTATATTATATTTGTTTTCAATTTCGCAACTTCGTGTTTTGAGATATTAAAAAATAATAATTGGATATATTCAGAATCTAGTAAATAATATTGAGTAATAAATTATCAACTGGCATGTTTTACATATTCCTTTCCATAAAATAATTTCAAACTATTTTTAACTATTTATGTAGAAAAAATTATTTGAAGCCATATACCGTTTGACTCACCACAGCCGCTACTGTCTAACGCTATCTAGCAGCTAAATAGTTGCTAGGTGCGACTGAACGCGACCATTGCAACTGTTTAGTTATTTGTATAATTACGTTTAGTCGTTAATAATAAATTAGTGTAAATGTAAATAATAAGTCTATGTAAATTAAAATTAGTACCTATAAAATCCAAAGTATCTTAATGTCAATATAAATGCTCATCATAAATATCCAAGTAATAGTGTATGTGTTACTCCTCAATAAAGTGGTGATCGTCCACAATCGACCACCAGTTAGTTAAAATGTAATGGTTCGGTAAAAGAAGTACGTTTACAAGCATCGTCCGTTGGTTCCCCCACCTGCTCATGTTACACTACATACTTACATAATAGAGTATCTGAACTTTAAACTTCATTGAACCGAATCTATTTTACGTATAGTGTATAGTTCATGCTCATCAAAGGCACCACAGCCTTTGTAGGGCCAAGACCTCAAGTACCGACTCGTACTAGTGCGGTTAGAGTCCGAAATTAGTGCGGGAACCTTTAATTACAATGTAGCGTTGATACTCTAATTCATCCAGTATTACGTTCGAGTATAATGTAAGGCAAACAACTAGTTAAATCATTACGACATCCAAGTGCGATCAAAATATGTTTCTGTTATTTTAGGATATTATGGGCCATTTTCACCAACTTATATTAGATCAACACTTAACTGGCAGTGAGATAAATTTATTCTTTAAACTAGGTATAATTAATAATCTTATTTTTTACATCTCAGTTTTCTAACCGAAAGTTAATCATGTTTTGTGAATTACTTGTCAATAGATGCCTATAATAGGGGTATTCTGTTAGTTAAGGGCTGTTAACTAACAGTAAAACAAATTTATCCTTTAAATTAAACTAAGCTCAACTACATGTCACCAGCGGTTTTTAGATCTCAGCTCAGTAATTTATTAGTAATTAGGTTTTCTTATAAATTTTTCTAATATAATTCTTATATTTTTGTTATATCTGTTGAGGACTGCTGGTCAACAGTTACCCCACCTCCAAGATACCCTTGTAGAGGGTAGTCAGAGTCAATTTTATGGACTTTTTAGAGACAGTACTAATATAGTGGTATAGTGTCACTTCACTAGTAAATGAAAATTGACGTTTCAATTATTTAATAGATGTGGTTTCTTTTAAAAACTTTTTCCTATGATTTGATTTGAAAGGAAATTGACTTTTGTGTATTCTGTTAGAGATGATTAGAATTGTACTCAATACCAATGGACTACTAGGAGATATTTAAAATGACCTTAGCAACAGGATTTAGGGATATTCATTTTATCATAACATCGTGTAAATAGTGTAAATAAATAGTGTATATTTCAACCAACAAGAATAATTACAAGCTTCACTTACTCATTCATGTATCCATTTACACATTTCCAGTATTCGCGTCTGCGAGGACTTATATAATAGCGTTTTCCACTTATATATTTAGTGCACACTTTTTTGCACTGAGTGCATAAATCGTTTTCCATTTATATATCAGTGCGGACTAACTGAGTTTTACGTGTTCCATTTAAACTTGTCGAGTGAACTGAACCTTACTCAGTGCGCATTTTCTTACACTTACTACGATCGTCAGTTCATACCAGTACAGTCGCACGAATTGTAACAACTACTAGTACCGGACATGACGTGATTGCCTGCACTGAAAGCAAAACTAAATAGATAAATACGTGTTTGAAAATTGACATTATTGAACAATTTTTATACGGTACAGTTAATTTTGTTATTGATTTTTGATTCTCATGAGACCTGTTTTAGTACAGTTTTATTTGATGGAGTCTGAAAAGAGTAGGGCTTCCGGTTCCCACTTAGTATTTTGAACCAGCACTGCTTAGTCGGCCAGTAGATCTGAAACGAGGTTCTTCAGTTTTCAGTGTACCATGCAGTCTTCGCGTTTTATTTGTTAGAACTGTGGGATATTATATTTGAAAAATCTGATGTGGCCAACACATAACCTCCCGTCAATTCCATGCTTAAAATAGCAACGAGCTTTAAGTAAAGTATCACTTCCATTTGATCGTTTGTAAACAAAATCTAATTTCTTGTTCCAATAAATAGAAAGTCTGTATACCAAATTTTGGATTGTGTTTTATAATGTTTTTCCCCGAAAATCTGTTAAGAGCTCCAAATTAAGTACCACTTCCGGTTTATCATATAGGTATAATCAAAATCTAATGTTTCAAATTATACATGAGTTTTAAATACCAAATTTGAGAAGTTTTGAATCATGTTTTAATATATTTTTTCAAGAAAATCTGTTTATATCTTCCTGTAAAGTAGTACTTCCGGTTTATCAATTTTAGAAATCATCTAATAGGTCGTACTCATTAATATAAAAGTCTTAAATACCAAATTTGAAAAGTTTTGGATTGTATCAATTTATTTTTCACGAAAATCTGTTCAGAGCTTCAAATAAAGCATCACTTCCGGTGTATCAATTGTAGTCAAAATCTAACATGTTGCTTCCCGTTATATAAAAGTCTTAAATACTAAATTTGAAAAGTTTTGGAATATATCATAATATATTTTTCACTAAAATCTGTTCAGAGCTTCAAGTAAAGTATCTCTTCCGATTTATCAATTTTACAAAAAATCTAACATGTCATTCTTATTAATATAAAAGTCTTAAATACCAAATTTGAAAAGTTTCCGTTTGTATCAATATATTTTTCACGAAAATCTGTTCAGAGCTTCAAATAAAGTATCACTTCTGATTTATCAATTATATCCAAAATCTAATATGTTGTTCCCCTTTATATAAAAATCGTAAATATTAAATTTGAAAAGTTTTGGAGTATATCATAATATATTTTCCACGAGAATCTTTTCAGAGCTTCAAGTAAAATATCACTTCTGGTTGATTAATTTTAGCAAAAATCTAGAATGTTATTTCTTATGACATAAAAGTATTAAATACTGAAATTAAAAAGTTATGGATTATATTTTAATATAGTTTTTCATTAAAAACTGTTACGGGCTTTAAGTAAAGTATCACTTTCATTTATCCAATTTTACCCAAAATCTAATCAGCTCGTTATATGAACGCAGGAAGCTTAAATACGGAAAATAGATATATTTGAAAGTTTGTTATAAGAGTTATCGTGGACGAAAAAAATCGTCACACACGCACATACAAACACAAACCCAAACACAAACACAATTACAAACGCAACACAAACACAAACAGAAACACAAATACAAAAACAAACACACAAACAAACACACACACACATCCACACACGCGCACACACGCACGCACGCCCGCACGTACACACGCACGCACGCACGCAAGTAAACAAACACAAACATAAACACAAACACACACCCACACACGTTTACACGCACACACGTTTACACGCACACACGCGCGCGCACACACACGCACGCACGCACACACACACACACGCACGAACGCACGCACGCATGAACGCACGCACGCACGCAAGGACGCACACACACACACACACACACGCACACACATACACACACACACACACACACATACATACATACACACACACACACACACACACACACACACACACACACACACACATACATACATACACACACACACACACACACACACACACACACACACACACACACACACACACACACACACACACTCATCCGGCGAGAGGTTATGTGCTGGCCACATCAGATTTTTCATTCTCATTTGATTTGCAAACTTCAGATCGCTTCAGATTCAGCGAAAATAATATCATTTTTATGACGCTAATACATAAATTAGTACCTATTTTTGAAATAAATTTATTGATTAATAGTAACATGAAAATTTGCTATCAAATTAGTGGTTCTAAAATGCACACTTCAATAATGTTTTTTTGCAAATTAAAAAATTTGGGTATATCCAATTTATTAAATTATATTAACCGTGCAAAGTACACTCTGTATAAGAAATAAATTTTTGGACAAAAAATGGTCCTCGCATCCTCGCCTATAAGAATTGAACACATCTTTATTCTTCCTGTACTTTTGGTATCTAATCAAAAGGAAAAGTAGTTAAACGTGGAGCTCTGACTTTTCTAAATATACTTTAAAATTGGTTATATTAAGAAAAGTCAGCATGTCACTTTTAACTACTTTTCCTATTAATTATATGTCAAAATATGTATATTGCAAAAGGTTCCTTTCGAAACAGATCGCCACTTTTATACTTTTTCTTTTGTTGATTGGATGTAAAAATGAATACGACGCATTTTTTTTAATGTTCTCGAAACTGAATTCTATATGCAATATTCTGTTTCAATACTCCACATAAGAAAATAGCACGCTTGTACCAAATATTCTTGAATAAATATGAAGAGAATAAATTTATTGCAATTAGCTTATTGGTCTCCCCGGTAACATTTAGCTAAACGTTTGCTCAGTAACTTTGTTCTCACTAAATTAATAACACGTTGCTCGATATTTCTTGCACACCTCTACCTCACACACTTTATGCATGCTGTACATGGCTGTACCCGTTTGGCAGTTGTACACATGAACTCTGTCGGGAATATTAAATATTTAGTTTACCCCCGCTGTTATTGCTGTTTGCCATGTCATTGAATTGTTTTTTTCAAGACTGGAAATTTTGATTTATACGCTATGTTGATTTATTTAATATTTTTGATTAATTGCAAATTTTAAATGTGACAGTGATGTTTGTATTGCTGTTTATAACTGTTGAAATGTTCGAGCGAACACATTCATAATATATCGTCTCGACTTGACACGTATTTGAAATTTTGAACTTTTTTTATTAACAGAAATACACTGATCGAATTCGCGGCAAAAGTGGACTATTCAAAATAAAAATACCGAATTTTGAATACAGCTACTAGGCAGAACTGAATTTTATTTATTTATTTTTATTATAATTAAATTTATCGAGGTGAAGTTAGCGACGCGTCGCTCAGCGACGGGCGCGTATAGGTCTACCGTTCAACCAAGTATTGCGCAATAGAATTCTTCATTTCTAAGGGTGATATGTAGCGGAATAAACTAATATGTAATGATTATGCGATGTAGGGGTAATTACCAGTGCCCCTAGATATTAATTAAAATATAAGTAAAGATGAGACCACTAAATATTATATCTAAATAGACAATTTACTCTAATAGTTAAATACTACACCCCTACGGGATGGCCAGTTACATGGCTATATGGGGGTGATTAGTAGGGTCCTTGTGTATGAAATAAAATAGAATTTGAGGTGGTACAACGCCGTATTTTTTTAAAGTAATTTTAAAAGTATCGTATATATAAGAATATTCCGCTTATGTTTAAGGGTAAACTACAAACCCCCTACGGGATGGCCAGCTACATGGCTATATGGGGGTGATTAGTAGGGTCCTCGTGTATGAAATAAAATAGAATTTGAGGTGGTACAACGCCGTATTTTTTTTTAAGTAATTTTAAAAGTATCGTATATATAAGAATATTCCGCTTATGTTTAAGGGTAAACTACAAACCCCCTACGGGATGGCCAGCTACATGGCTATATGGGGGTGATTAGTAGGGTCCTCGTGTATGAAATAAAATAGAATTTGAGGTGGTACAACGCCGTATTTTTTTTAAGTAATTTTAAAAGTATCGTATATATACGATACTTTTAAAATTACTTAAAAAAAATACGGCGTTGTACCACCTCAAATTCTATTTTATTTCATACACGAGGACCCTAATAATCACCCCCATATAGCCATGTAGCTGGCCATCCCGTAGGGGGTTTGTAGTTTACCCTTAAACATAAGCGGAATATTCTTCAATATACGATACTTTTAAAATTACTTAAAAAAAAAATACGGCGTTGTACCACCTCAAATTCTATTTTATTTCATACACAAGGACCCTACTAATCACCTCCATATAGCCATGTAACTGGCCATCCCGTAGGGGGTTTGTAGTTTACCCTTAAACATAAGCGGAATATTCGTCAATATACGATACTTTTAAAATTACTTAAAAAAAATACGGCGTTGTACCACCTCAAATTCTATTTTATTTCATACACGAAAACCCTACTAATCACCCCCATATAGCCATGTAACTGGCCATCCCGTAGGGGGTTTGTAGTTTACCCTTAAACATAAGCGGAATATTCTTATATATACGATACTTTTAAAATTACTTAAAAAAAAAATACGGCGTTGTACCACCTCAAATTCTATTTTATTTCATACACGAGGACCCTACTAATCACCCCCATATAGCCATGTAGCTGGCCATCCCGTAGGGGGATTGTAGTTTACCCTTAAACATAAGCGGAATATTCTTATATATACGATACTTTTAAAATTACTTAAAAAAAAATACGGCGTTGTACCACCTCAAATTCTATTTTATTTCATACACGAGGACCCTACTAATCACCCCCATATAGCCATGTAGCTGGCCATCCCGTAGGGGGATTGTAGTTTACCCTTAAACATAAGCGGAATATTCTTATATATACGATACTTTTAAAATTACTTAAAAAAAAATACGGCGTTGTACCACCTCAAATTCTATTTTATTTCATACACGAGGACCCTACTAATCACCCCCATATAGCCATGTAGCTGGCCATCCCGTAGGGGGATTGTAGTTTACCCTTAAACATAAGCGGAATATTCTTATATATACGATACTTTTAAAATTACTTAAAAAAAAATACGGCGTTGTACCACCTCAAATTCTATTTTATTTCATACACGAGGACCCTACTAATCACCCCCATATAGCCATGTAGCTGGCCATCCCGTAGGGGGATTGTAGTTTACCCTTAAACATAAGCGGAATATTCTTATATATACGATACTTTTAAAATTACTTAAAAAAAAAATACGGCGTTGTACCACCTCAAATTCTATTTTATTTCATACACGAGGACCCTACTAATCACCCCCATATAGCCATGTAGCTGGCCATCCCGTAGGGGGATTGTAGTTTACCCTTAAACATAAGCGGAATATTCTTATATATACGATACTTTTAAAATTACTTAAAAAAAAATACGGCGTTGTACCACCTCAAATTCTATTTTATTTCATACACGAGGACCCTACTAATCACCCCATATAGCCATGTAACTGGCCATCCCGTAGGGGGATTGTAGTTTACCCTTAAACATAAGCGGAATATTCTTATATATACGATACTTTTAAAATTACTTAAAAAAAATACGGCGTTGTACCACCTCAAATTCTATTTTATTTCATACACGAGGACCCTACTAATCACCCCATATAGCCATGTAACTGGCCATCCCGTAGGGGGATTGTAGTTTACCCTTAAACATAAGCGGAATATTCTTATATATACGATACTTTTAAAATTACTTAAAAAAAAATACGGCGTTGTACCACCTCAAATTCTATTTTATTTCATACACGAGGACCCTACTAATCACCCCATATAGCCATGTAACTGGCCATCCCGTAGGGGGATTGTAGTTTACCCTTAAACATAAGCGGAATATTCTTATATATACGATACTTTTAAAATTACTTAAAAAAAAAATACGGCGTTGTACCACCTCAAATTCTATTTTATTTCATACACGAGGACCCTACTAATCACCCCCATATAGCCATGTAGCTGGCCATCCCGTAGGGGGATTGTAGTTTACCCTTAAACATAAGCGGAATATTCTTATATATACGATACTTTTAAAATTACTTAAAAAAAAATACGGCGTTGTACCACCTCAAATTCTATTTTATTTCATACACGAGGACCCTACTAATCACCCCCATATAGCCATGTAGCTGGCCATCCCGTAGGGGGATTGTAGTTTACCCTTAAACATAAGCGGAATATTCTTATATATACGATACTTTTAAAATTACTTAAAAAAAAATACGGCGTTGTACCACCTCAAATTCTATTTTATTTCATACACGAGGACCCTACTAATCACCCCCATATAGCCATGTAGCTGGCCATCCCGTAGGGGGATTGTAGTTTACCCTTAAACATAAGCGGAATATTCTTATATATACGATACTTTTAAAATTACTTAAAAAAAAATACGGCGTTGTACCACCTCAAATTCTATTTTATTTCATACACGAGGACCCTACTAATCACCCCCATATAGCCATGTAGCTGGCCATCCCGTAGGGGGATTGTAGTTTACCCTTAAACATAAGCGGAATATTCTTATATATACGATACTTTTAAAATTACTTAAAAAAAAATACGGCGTTGTACCACCTCAAATTCTATTTTATTTCATACACGAGGACCCTACTAATCACCCCATATAGCCATGTAACTGGCCATCCCGTAGGGGGATTGTAGTTTACCCTTAAACATAAGCGGAATATTCTTATATATACGATACTTTTAAAATTACTTAAAAAAAATACGGCGTTGTACCACCTCAAATTCTATTTTATTTCATACACGAGGACCCTACTAATCACCCCATATAGCCATGTAACTGGCCATCCCGTAGGGGGATTGTAGTTTACCCTTAAACATAAGCGGAATATTCTTATATATACGATACTTTTAAAATTACTTAAAAAAAAATACGGCGTTGTACCACCTCAAATTCTATTTTATTTCATACACGAGGACCCTACTAATCACCCCATATAGCCATGTAACTGGCCATCCCGTAGGGGGATTGTAGTTTACCCTTAAACATAAGCGGAATATTCTTATATATACGATACTTTTAAAATTACTTAAAAAAAAAATACGGCGTTGTACCACCTCAAATTCTATTTTATTTCATACACGAGGACCCTACTAATCACCCCCATATAGCCATGTAGCTGGCCATCCCGTAGGGGGATTGTAGTTTACCCTTAAACATAAGCGGAATATTCTTATATATACGATACTTTTAAAATTACTTAAAAAAAAATACGGCGTTGTACCACCTCAAATTCTATTTTATTTCATACACGAGGACCCTACTAATCACCCCATATAGCCATGTAACTGGCCATCCCGTAGGGGGATTGTAGTTTACCCTTAAACATAAGCGGAATATTCTTATATATACGATACTTTTAAAATTACTTAAAAAAAAATACGGCGTTGTACCACCTCAAATTCTATTTTATTTCATACACGAAAACCCTACTAATCACCCCCATATAGCCATGTAACTGGCCATCCCGTAGGGGGTTTGTAGTTTACCCTTAAACATAAGCGGAATATTCTTATATATACGATACTTTTAAAATTACTTAAAAAAAAATACGGCGTTGTACCACCTCAAATTCTATTTTATTTCATACACGAGGACCCTACTAATCACCCCCATATAGCCATGTAGCTGGCCATCCCGTAGGGGGATTGTAGTTTACCCTTAAACATAAGCGGAATATTCTTATATATACGATACTTTTAAAATTACTTAAAAAAAAATACGGCGTTGTACCACCTCAAATTCTATTTTATTTCATACACGAGGACCCTACTAATCACCCCCATATAGCCATGTAGCTGGCCATCCCGTAGGGGGATTGTAGTTTACCCTTAAACATAAGCGGAATATTCTTATATATACGATACTTTTAAAATTACTTAAAAAAAAATACGGCGTTGTACCACCTCAAATTCTATTTTATTTCATACACGAGGACCCTACTAATCACCCCATATAGCCATGTAACTGGCCATCCCGTAGGGGGATTGTAGTTTACCCTTAAACATAAGCGGAATATTCTTATATATACGATACTTTTAAAATTACTTAAAAAAAAATACGGCGTTGTACCACCTCAAATTCTATTTTATTTCATACACGAGGACCCTACTAATCACCCCCATATAGCCATGTAGCTGGCCATCCCGTAGGGGGATTGTAGTTTACCCTTAAACATAAGCGGAATATTCTTATATATACGATACTTTTAAAATTACTTAAAAAAAAATACGGCGTTGTACCACCTCAAATTCTATTTTATTTCATACACGAGGACCCTACTAATCACCCCATATAGCCATGTAACTGGCCATCCCGTAGGGGGATTGTAGTTTACCCTTAAACATAAGCGGAATATTCTTATATATACGATACTTTTAAAATTACTTAAAAAAAATACGGCGTTGTACCACCTCAAATTCTATTTTATTTCATACACGAGGACCCTACTAATCACCCCATATAGCCATGTAACTGGCCATCCCGTAGGGGGATTGTAGTTTACCCTTAAACATAAGCGGAATATTCTTATATATACGATACTTTTAAAATTACTTAAAAAAAAATACGGCGTTGTACCACCTCAAATTCTATTTTATTTCATACACGAGGACCCTACTAATCACCCCATATAGCCATGTAACTGGCCATCCCGTAGGGGGATTGTAGTTTACCCTTAAACATAAGCGGAATATTCTTATATATACGATACTTTTAAAATTACTTAAAAAAAAAATACGGCGTTGTACCACCTCAAATTCTATTTTATTTCATACACGAGGACCCTACTAATCACCCCCATATAGCCATGTAGCTGGCCATCCCGTAGGGGGATTGTAGTTTACCCTTAAACATAAGCGGAATATTCTTATATATACGATACTTTTAAAATTACTTAAAAAAAAATACGGCGTTGTACCACCTCAAATTCTATTTTATTTCATACACGAGGACCCTACTAATCACCCCATATAGCCATGTAACTGGCCATCCCGTAGGGGGATTGTAGTTTACCCTTAAACATAAGCGGAATATTCTTATATATACGATACTTTTAAAATTACTTAAAAAAAAATACGGCGTTGTACCACCTCAAATTCTATTTTATTTCATACACGAGGACCCTACTAATCACCCCCATATAGCCATGTAGCTGGCCATCCCGTAGGGGGATTGTAGTTTACCCTTAAACATAAGCGGAATATTCTTATATATACGATACTTTTAAAATTACTTAAAAAAAAATACGGCGTTGTACCACCTCAAATTCTATTTTATTTCATACACGAGGACCCTACTAATCACCCCATATAGCCATGTAACTGGCCATCCCGTAGGGGGATTGTAGTTTACCCTTAAACATAAGCGGAATATTCTTATATATACGATACTTTTAAAATTACTTAAAAAAAAATACGGCGTTGTACCACCTCAAATTCTATTTTATTTCATACACGAGGACCCTACTAGTCACCCCCATATAGCCATGTAGCTGGCCATCCCGTAGGGGGATTGTAGTTTACCCTTAAACATAAGCGGAATATTCTTATATATACGATACTTTTAAAATTACTTAAAAAAAAAATACGGCGTTGTACCACCTCAAATTCTATTTTATTTCATACACGAGGACCCTACTAATCACCCCCATATAGCCATGTAGCTGGCCATCCCGTAGGGGGATTGTAGTTTACCCTTAAACATAAGCGGAATATTCTTATATATACGATACTTTTAAAATTACTTAAAAAAAAATACGGCGTTGTACCACCTCAAATTCTATTTTATTTCATACACGAGGACCCTACTAATCACCCCATATAGCCATGTAACTGGCCATCCGTAGGGGGATTGTAGTTTACCCTTAAACATAAGCGGAATATTCTTATATATACGATACTTTTAAAATTACTTAAAAAAAAAATACGGCGTTGTACCACCTCAAATTCTATTTTATTTCATACACGAGGACCCTACTAATCTCCCCCATATAGCCATGTAGCTGGCCATCCCGTAGGGGGATTGTAGTTTACCCTTAAACATAAGCGGAATATTCTTATATATACGATACTTTTAAAATTACTTAAAAAAAAAATACGGCGTTGTACCACCTCAAATTCTATTTTATTTCATACACGAGGACCCTACTAATCACCCCCATATAGCCATGTAGCTGGCCATCCCGTAGGGGGATTGTAGTTTACCCTTAAACATAAGCGGAATATTCTTATATATACGATACTTTTAAAATTACTTAAAAAAAAATACGGCGTTGTACCACCTCAAATTCTATTTTATTTCATACACGAGGACCCTACTAATCACCCCCATATAGCCATGTAGCTGGCCATCCCGTAGGGGGATTGTAGTTTACCCTTAAACATAAGCGGAATATTCTTATATATACGATACTTTTAAAATTACTTAAAAAAAAAATACGGCGTTGTACCACCTCAAATTCTATTTTATTTCATACACGAGGACCCTACTAATCACCCCCATATAGCCATGTAGCTGGCCATCCCGTAGGGGGATTGTAGTTTACCCTTAAACATAAGCGGAATATTCTTATATATACGATACTTTTAAAATTACTTAAAAAAAAAATACGGCGTTGTACCACCTCAAATTCTATTTTATTTCATACACGAGGACCCTACTAATCACCCCATATAGCCATGTAACTGGCCATCCCGTAGGGGGATTGTAGTTTACCCTTAAACATAAGCGGAATATTCTTATATATACGATACTTTTAAAATTACTTAAAAAAAAAATACGGCGTTGTACCACCTCAAATTCTATTTTATTTCATACACGAGGACCCTACTAATCACCTCCATATAGCCATGTAACTGGCCATCCCGTAGGGGGATTGTAGTTTACCCTTAAACATAAGCGGAATATTCTTATATATACGATACTTTTAAAATTACTTAAAAAAAAAATACGGCGTTGTACCACCTCAAATTCTATTTTATTTCATACACGAGGACCCTACTAATCACCCCCATATAGCCATGTAGCTGGCCATCCCGTAGGGGGATTGTAGTTTACCCTTAAACATAAGCGGAATATTCTTATATATACGATACTTTTAAAATTACTTAAAAAAAAAAATACGGCGTTGTACCACCTCAAATTCTATTTTATTTCATACACGAGGACCCTACTAATCACCCCATATAGCCATGTAGCTGGCCATCCCGTAGGGGGATTGTAGTTTACCCTTAAACATAAGCGGAATATTCTTATATATACGATACTTTTAAAATTACTTAAAAAAAAATACGGCGTTGTACCACCTCAAATTCTATTTTATTTCATACACGAGGACCCTACTAATCACCCCATATAGCCATGTAACTGGCCATCCCGTAGGGGGATTGTAGTTTACCCTTAAACATAAGCGGAATATTCTTATATATACGATACTTTTAAAATTACTTAAAAAAAAAATACGGCGTTGTACCACCTCAAATTCTATTTTATTTCATACACGAGGACCCTACTAATCACCTCCATATAGACATGTAACTGGCCATCCCGTAGGGGGATTGTAGTTTACCCTTAAACATAAGCGGAATATTCTTATATATACGATACTTTTAAAATTACTTAAAAAAAAAATACGGCGTTGTACCACCTCAAATTCTATTTTATTTCATACACGAGGACCCTACTAATCACCCCATATAGCCATGTAACTGGCCATCCCGTAGGGGGATTGTAGTTTACCCTTAAACATAAGCGGAATATTCTTATATATACGATACTTTTAAAATTACTTAAAAAAAAATACGGCGTTGTACCACCTCAAATTCTATTTTATTTCATACACGAGGACCCTACTAATCACCCCATATAGCCATGTAACTGGCCATCCCGTAGGGGGATTGTAGTTTACCCTTAAACATAAGCGGAATATTCTTATATATACGATACTTTTAAAATTACTTAAAAAAAAAATACGGCGTTGTACCACCTCAAATTCTATTTTATTTCATACACGAGGACCCTACTAATCACCCCATATAGCCATGTAACTGGCCATCCCGTAGGGGGATTGTAGTTTACCCTTAAACATAAGCGGAATATTCTTATATATACGATACTTTTAAAATTACTTAAAAAAAAATACGGCGTTGTACCACCTCAAATTCTATTTTATTTCATACACGAGGACCCTACTAATCACCCCATATAGCCATGTAACTGGCCATCCCGTAGGGGGATTGTAGTTTACCCTTAAACATAAGCGGAATATTCTTATATATACGATACTTTTAAAATTACTTAAAAAAAAAATACGGCGTTGTACCACCTCAAATTCTATTTTATTTCATACACGAGGACCCTACTAATCACCCCATATAGCCATGTAACTGGCCATCCCGTAGGGGGATTGTAGTTTACCCTTAAACATAAGCGGAATATTCTTATATATACGATACTTTTAAAATTACTTAAAAAAAAAATACGGCGTTGTACCACCTCAAATTCTATTTTATTTCATACACGAGGACCCTACTAATCACCCCATATAGCCATGTAACTGGCCATCCCGTAGGGGGATTGTAGTTTACCCTTAAACATAAGCGGAATATTCTTATATATACGATACTTTTAAAATTACTTAAAAAAAAATACGGCGTTGTACCACCTCAAATTCTATTTTATTTCATACACGAGGACCCTACTAATCACCCCATATAGCCATGTAGCTGGCCATCCCGTAGGGGGATTGTAGTTTACCCTTAAACATAAGCGGAATATTCTTATATATACGATACTTTTAAAATTACTTAAAAAAAAAATACGGCGTTGTACCACCTCAAATTCTATTTTATTTCATACACGAGGACCCTACTAATCACCCCATATAGCCATGTAACTGGCCATCCCGTAGGGGGATTGTAGTTTACCCTTAAACATAAGCGGAATATTCTTATATATACGATACTTTTAAAATTACTTAAAAAAAAATACGGCGTTGTACCACCTCAAATTCTATTTTATTTCATACACGAGGACCCTACTAATCACCCCATATAGCCATGTAACTGGCCATCCCGTAGGGGGATTGTAGTTTACCCTTAAACATAAGCGGAATATTCTTATATATACGATACTTTTAAAATTACTTAAAAAAAAATACGGCGTTGTACCACCTCAAATTCTATTTTATTTCATACACGAGGACCCTACTAATCACCCCATATAGCCATGTAACTGGCCATCCCGTAGGGGGATTGTAGTTTACCCTTAAACATAAGCGGAATATTCTTATATATACGATACTTTTAAAATTACTTAAAAAAAAAATACGGCGTTGTACCACCTCAAATTCTATTTTATTTCATACACGAGGACCCTACTAATCACCCCATATAGCCATGTAACTGGCCATCCCGTAGGGGGATTGTAGTTTACCCTTAAACATAAGCGGAATATTCTTATATATACGATACTTTTAAAATTACTTAAAAAAAAAATACGGCGTTGTACCACCTCAAATTCTATTTTATTTCATACACGAGGACCCTACTAATCACCCCATATAGCCATGTAACTGGCCATCCCGTAGGGGGATTGTAGTTTACCCTTAAACATAAGCGGAATATTCTTATATATACGATACTTTTAAAATTACTTAAAAAAAAATACGGCGTTGTACCACCTCAAATTCTATTTTATTTCATACACGAGGACCCTACTAATCACCCCATATAGCCATGTAACTGGCCATCCCGTAGGGGGATTGTAGTTTACCCTTTAACATAAGCGGAATATTCTTATATATACGATACTTTTAAAATTACTTAAAAAAAAATACGGCGTTGTACCACCTCAAATTCTATTTTATTTCATACACGAGGACCCTACTAATCACCTCCATATAGCCATGTAACTGGCCATCCCGTAGGGGGATTGTAGTTTACCCTTAAACATAAGCGGAATATTCTTATATATACGATACTTTTAAAATTACTTAAAAAAAAAATACGGCGTTGTACCACCTCAAATTCTATTTTATTTCATACACGAGGACCCTACTAATCACCCCATATAGCCATGTAACTGGCCATCCCGTAGGGGGATTGTAGTTTACCCTTAAACATAAGCGGAATATTCTTATATATACGATACTTTTAAAATTACTTAAAAAAAAATACGGCGTTGTACCACCTCAAATTCTATTTTATTTCATACACGAGGACCCTACTAATCACCCCATATAGCCATGTAACTGGCCATCCCGTAGGGGGATTGTAGTTTACCCTTAAACATAAGCGGAATATTCTTATATATACGATACTTTTAAAATTACTTAAAAAAAAAATACGGCGTTGTACCACCTCAAATTCTATTTTATTTCATACACGAGGACCCTACTAATCACCCCCATATAGCCATGTAGCTGGCCATCCCGTAGGGGGATTGTAGTTTACCCTTAAACATAAGCGGAATATTCTTATATATACGATACTTTTAAAATTACTTAAAAAAAAAAATACGGCGTTGTACCACCTCAAATTCTATTTTATTTCATACACGAGGACCCTACTAATCACCCCCATATAGCCATGTAGCTGGCCATCCCGTAGGGGGATTGTAGTTTACCCTTAAACATAAGCGGAATATTCTTATATATATACGATACTTTTAAAATTACTTAAAAAAAAATACGGCGTTGTACCACCTCAAATTCTATTTTATTTCATACACGAGGACCCTACTAATCACCCCCATATAGCCATGTAACTGGCCATCCCGTAGGGGGATTGTAGTTTACCCTTAAACATAAGCGGAATATTCTTATATATATACGATACTTTTAAAATTACTTAAAAAAAAATACGGCGTTGTACCACCTCAAATTCTATTTTATTTCATACACGAGGACCCTACTAATCACCCCCATATAGCCATGTAGCTGGCCATCCCGTAGGGGGATTGTAGTTTACCCTTAAACATAAGCGGAATATTCTTATATATATACGATACTTTTAAAATTACTTAAAAAAAAATACGGCGTTGTACCACCTCAAATTCTATTTTATTTCATACACGAGGACCCTACTAATCACCCCCATATAGCCATGTAGCTGGCCATCCCGTAGGGGGATTGTAGTTTACCCTTAAACATAAGCGGAATATTCTTATATATACGATACTTTTAAAATTACTTAAAAAAAAAAATACGGCGTTGTACCACCTCAAATTCTATTTTATTTCATACACGAGGACCCTACTAATCACCCCCATATAGCCATGTAGCTGGCCATCCCGTAGGGGGTTTGTAGTTTACCCTTAAACATAAGCGGAATATTCTTATATATACGATACTTTTAAAATTACTTTAAAAAAATACGGCGTTGTACCACCTCAAATTCTATTTTATTTCATACACAAGGACCCTACTAATCACCCCCATATAGCCATGTAACTGGCCATCCCGTAGGGGTGTAGTATTTAACTATTAGAGTAAATTGTCTATTTAGATATAATATTTAGTGGTCTCATCTTTACTTATATTTTAATTAATATCTAGGGGCACTGGTAATTACCCCTACATCGCATAATCATTACATATTAGTTTATTCCGCTACATATCACCCTTAGAAATGAAGAATTCTATTGCGCAATACTTGGTTGAACGGTAGACCTATACGCGCCCGTCGCTGAGCGACGCGTCGCTAACTTCACCATTAAATTTAATATATAATTTCTATAGGTGATTGATACATTTTAAGCGTCTCTAACGACTACTTTGGCATTCTTGGGGATGTGACAAGGCGAGGGTAAGCACCATAACAGATAAATAACTTTTTAGAAACTTTTCTAAATTATAGTTTCAATATTCATATTTTAACTCTGTTTATCTATTTAAGTCAAAATTCAGTATAGAAATTCTTATCATACTATGATAGTCACGACATTTATTTGTTGATCTTAAGTCTGGAAATGATTATAATAATAATAATCCTGTCCTAAAGATAGCGTTTTTGTTTTAAGTCAGTCGGTATTAGTTAGCCATGGGATAAACATGGGATAGTCGGATTAGATACTCGTGAGAGTAAACATGTAGAAGAGTCGAAATTAGTACGTGGCGTCGGAAAGACGTGTTTTGGTTTGGACATGTAGTGTCCTTTAGATTTGGGGCGACGCTCGCCCGCTGGGTTACGGAATGTAACAGTTTAGTTGTGTATGTTAGGCTTAGTGTTAATTAATAATCATGTAAATAAAAGTATTAGTTTTTAAATCAACAAGTTGTGTTCATGTCCGTAGTGTTCATTAGTGTAAAGTTAAAGTAAAGTGTCTGTGTGTTCTTCCTTCTAACAAGCCGTGGACGCCAGCCATCAAAGCGTCCACCAGTCAGTAAGTGTATCATCGTTGGGAATTATCATCCTTAGTATCATCATTATCAGTCAGCTTCAGAGACCCCCCCTCGTGTTACAGGGACGTATCAATTTGACATTTTACAAAAAGAATAAAATTTATAAGTTTATTTTCGGTTTTTGATTGTTGTATATGAATATTCTACATCATAATACGAGTACATATATTGAAATGAATGAAGAAATTACGTACTACATGACTATGATGCATTACATGTGATGTGTTTTAAAAAAAGTGTAAATACCAGCGAATGTATTGCGGCAGAAAATACTACTTTTATCACAATATATGTAAATCCTTCTATTATATTAATTTTTAGATTGTTATTAGTTTTGTATATTATAAGATGCACCACGGAAATTGCGATTAAAGATATGGAGCAGCTGAACGTTGTTGTAGTATATCGTTAAGTTGTTTGTTGTTTTCACTGAATAAGAAGAAGATTCTTCATTAAATGGAAAAAGTGGCTCAAAAAAGCCATATAAATTTTTATCTGGTCATTAAAATTACAATCTTAATCTCAAAATCTATATTGACGCATTCATTCAAAAATACAGGATGTTCTATTTCATATAGCTAAGTACTGTGCAATGATGAGACAATTTTCTGATTTAACGTACTGAATTTAAATTATTCCAGTAACTTTTTATTATATCTTGTTCAGTATATTAAGTTACGAAACACATATTTATGCAATACATAGTTTGAATTTAAATAACATCGTTTTCAATGAGACTATATGTAGACCTAAAAGAATTTTTGTTTATAGAAAATATCTTTGGAAAAGTATTTTTTTTTATATTTGTTCTCATACTATCTTCTAAGAAAATAGTAAAATTTTGTATTTTCAGTATTTTGATAAGAATTATTATATGCCCCAATGCACTTTAATATATTTGACGTCCCATCATTCACATTCATTACAAATACTTTATAAAATAGAAATTTCAAAGACATTCTTACGCAAAACATAACTATGGTACTACCATTTTGTCGGCGCAGACTACACTTAGCAACTTTTTAACATAATTATGATGATTTTTTCATAATAACTAAAAAAGTATAGTTTTATATTAGTAGCAATGCTTTTTGTTATGTACGATTCAATATAAATTGTATAGCATTATTGAAAGATTGGCAAAAGCCAGTAGAATATTTTAAGAATATTCAGTTATATCTTGTATCTATATCATTTCCATTTCTAAAACATACCAAAAGTTTTAGAAAAATAAGAATGGTTTGAGTGAGAGAAATTCAAAACAGCCTAGGATGATAAATTTTTAGTAGTTATACGTGTGTTACGAAATCGACACTTTAATACTGTTCATGGGAAGTTACAATCTGTCAGGGCCGACAGTGTCAGTAAACAGCGCCAAGAGAATGATCAATGAAGTTGGTTTCATAAGCAGAAGGCCCGCAACTGCAATAACATCGTAACATTTCTTCTGGGGTTATTCTACTGTAGTGAACTTTAAGGCAAACCAAAATTAATATTTCCCTACGAAAGTACTTGTATAATGAATGATGACGCTGAGTGAAAATTTAAAATGTAAAAGCTTTCTAGGCATAATAAACAAATAACATATCAATATTAATATTACCAATAATAAAATATTAAGGAATCATAATTTGATTGCTCAATAGACACTAATAATAATAATAATAATAAAAATTATAATAATAACTTCTCGAATATCAATAATGGTCGAGTTCGCCCATTGTCGGAAATATTACTTCTGAAATCCAGGTTGCATAAACGTTCCACAATTTTTTTATTACTTAACGGATCATCAAAATGAACAAATCAACGCGATTTTTTGTCAGAAATGATTTAATTGTCATAAGAACAAGGAAACTGATTCTAAATTGTACATTTTGATGATCCGTCAAGTAATTAAATAATTGATAAACGTTTCTGCAACCGGGTGTATGTATAACAAATTTTTTTACATACATATATTTACATAAAATAAAGTATATATACGAGGGTGGTTTGAAAAGTCCGTACAAAGTTCGAGAGATGGCGACACTGGTACGTATCGAGGTTATGTTTAGTTAGTGACATGTCTTGGAAGAACGCTCACCAAGTTTCAACCAGATCGGTCTATTTCTCTGTATTTGACGTTCGTTTAAATTGAGAAAGTCGAGTAATTTTCAAAAAATGGAAGAAAAAGAATTTCGTGTGCTGATCAAACATTATTTTATAAAAGGCAATTCGCCTCAGAAGACTAAGGAGAAGCTTGATAAACATTATGATGAATCTGCACCTTCGATTAGAACAGTTTATAAGTGGTTTCAAAATTTTCGGAGTGGGCATATGAGCACAAGTGACGCTGAACAGGACGTTCAGCGTCACTTGTGTCCAGGACGGACGCCTTATCGAGGTCACTACTCCAGAAATAATTGATAAAATCCATTATATGATAATGGAGGATAGAAGAGTGAAGGTGCGCGAGATTGCTAGTGCTGTGGGCATCTCTAGTGAACGAGTACATAATATTTTGCATCAACACTTGGGCATGAAAAAGCTATCCGCAAGATGGGTGCCAAGATTGCTCACAGTTGACCAGAAATGAAATCGTGTGAGGTGTTCCAAGGACGGTTTGCAACTGTTTCAACGGAATCCCCAGGATTTTAAGCGTCGTTTCATCACTGTGAATGAAACATGGATTCACCACTATACACCTGAGACCAAGGAACAGTCCAAACAATGGGTTGCCAGCGGGGAGCCTGCACCAAAGAAGGCGAAGATCGTTCCTTCGGCCGGGAAAGTTATGGCGACTGTCTTTTGGGATTCGCAAGGAATAATCCTCATCAACTATTTGGAAAAGGGTAAAACTATAACAGGTGCATACTATTCATCGTTATTGGACCGTTTGAACACCGAGCTGCAAGAAAAACGTCCACGATTGGTCCACAAAAAAGTCCTTTTCCATTACGACAACGCACCAGCTCACTCATCTGCGATTGTAGTCGCAAAATTGATGGAATTAAATTTCCAACTCGTTCCACACCCTCCCTATTCTCCAGATTTGGCTCCTTCGGACTACTACTTGTTCTCCAATATGAACAAATGGTTGGCGGAAAGAAGATTTTATTCAAACGAGGAGGTGATTGCAGAAACGAAAGCCTATTTTGCAGAATTGGACCCATCTTATTATTTGGAAGGGATCAACAAACTGGAACAGCGTTGGACGAAGTGTATGAGTCTAAAAGGAGACTACGTTGAAAAATAATAAAAAAATATCTCGAAAAATTAAGTAGTTTTCATTTTTGCACGGACTTTTCAAACCACCCTCGTATATCCCAATCTAAAATAATTTCTTTTCTAATGTGCTTGTTGCACTGGTAAAAGCACTTCAAGATGGACCAATAACAATTATTTATTTGAATAAAGAATTATTTAAAAATTACAGTAGTTTGAGTGAAAACAACAACACTTGTCATTTTTGAAGGATTGAAATCAGATGTGGAACATAGATAAGACACTTTGGCGACTGTAAACCGTAAACCAAACGCATGTCGATGTATTCTTGACTAGTGATAGTAACAGGCATTTCTAAATATCTAAGTACTTCGCTAGGTATTGCAAATTTGACAACAATTATTACAACCAACAAATATTGTTTTTTGAAAAAAAAAAAATTTATATTCTAATTTATTAGGAAGCTGGTTCGTAATTTGTCGGTTTTATAGTCCTACAACTTTTACAACTTCACAGATTTTGCAGAATAGATTTCAGATTATAACTTTCAATTCTTTTTATCATACCTTGAACTATGGCACATTACCGAAATGTGGCGCATAGCGATTTCAATGTTATTTTTTTTATACTGCAATATCTCTTTACCTATTCATTTTAAAGCAAAAAAGGTAAAAATATAAGTTGTTCAGATATTATCCTATAAAAGCAATATACTTACATAATCATTCACATTCCATGAGATATTAATTAAATAATATTTAACGTTCTTTTGGAAAAATCGTTAGAGTGCTTTGAAAAATGAAACAAGTAACCTAAATAAAATATTCACTTTGATATTTGTTGTATAAATTCCGAACAAATTGAGTTTATTATTATTAAATTATACAACAAATAAAAAATGTTAAAGTGAATATTATATTCAGGTTACTTGTTTCATTTTTTCAGGCACTCTAACAATTTTTGTAAAGAACATTCAATTTTATTTAATTAATATCTTGTGAAATATAAATTATTATGTAAGTAAGTTGCCTTTATAGGATGCGTTTTTAATTTTTGAACAAATTATATTCTTAATTTTTGCGCTAAAATGAATAGGTAAAGAGATATAGCAGTATTAAAAAAATAACATTGAAATCGCTATACGCCACTTTTCATTTCTACGCCCGGTATATATATATATATATATATATATATATATATATATATATATATATATATATATATACAGGCTGTTCAATTTAAGTGTTTCACTATTGCTATCTCGAGAACCGTAAGAGATACGAAGTCGGTTAAATTAGCAAACAATTTCTATATTATAAGACTATTAAAATGAGTATTACAAAAAAAATAATTCAACCAGTGGTTCACAAAATACAGAATTAAACTTTTTATTTTAATGAGAACCTACTTTTTTTATTCGCCTATTCGATTCAGCATTTTTTTCTGAATACAACGGTATAAAATGTATATACCCTTACATAACTAAAAAAAAAAAAAAAAAACTGATGTGGACAACACACGACTTCCTTGTACGCAAGACCAATATGAAATATACACCCAATTATAAAATTGCACGTATTTGACGTAATTTGACATTAACATCTATTTTTTTTGTTATTTTTTGTTCTAATCCGTAGCAAACTTCATTATAAAAACAAAAAATATATAAGTTTTAAATTTACATATCTCGCTTGTACAAAGGGCTAATTGAATAATACTTATTGTGCTAGACACAGAAATTACTTCTCTAAAACTCCTATTTGAAGCATTTATTTCTAAAATCAAAATGAAAACATTTTATTAAAAAAAAAATGGTTAACAACTTTAGGTAATATAACACTTCCGGTTAGCTTGTTTTAACCAAAATCTACTATGTTACTCCAATTGACATAAAAGGCTAACTAGATGTTATAGCAGTCCTAAATACAATATTTCAACTTTCTACGGCTTACCGTTTTTGAGTTATGCGAGATACGTACGTACGTACAGACGTCACGACGAAATTAGTCAAAATGGATTCAGGGATGGTCAAAATGGATATTTCCGTTGAAATCTGAAAAGCGAAATTTTTCGCGAAGTAAAACGAGAAAAATGCAAAAGAAAAATTATTTTCATATTTATTTCCACATGTAATCAAAGTGCCATGACAAATACAATTGAATATTTTGTTTTGTATCACATGTCAAAGTAGTTCGTTTTTGAATTTTCTTGTTTTCTTTTGTGTTAAAATGAATTTTACGCACGAAGAAAAAATTGATATGTACGGTTTTCATATTATCTCTGAAAAATACTGTTGCTGCAAAGAATATGTATAGGGAACGTTATCCTGAGCGGCGAGTTCCATGTCGTCAGTATTTTAGAAAATTAGAATTAGCACTGCGCGCTAATACGGATACATTCGTATCGAAGCGGGTTAGCGTACAAGATCAAGAAACTGAGATAAATATATTAGCATATTTTGAAGCTAATTTAACAGCTTCGATTAGAATGGCTACCGCTGAGTGTAATTTAAGTGTGGGCACTATACATAGGATTTTAAAGAAACATAAATACAGACCATTCAAATTGATTAAAATTCACAATTTACATCTCGGTGATCGTAAGCGAAGATTATAATTTTGTAATTTATTGATAAATGAGGATCCAGATATCCTAAAATCAATTATTTGGACTGACGAAGCCAATTTTTCTAATAATGGTATGTCAAATAGAAAAAACTCACACTACTGGATTAATAATATTGATCTACTTCCGGAATTTTGTAGAGGAGTTAACATACTATAATTTATGTTATATTGTTAAAATCTCTAAAAGTAATACTAAGCGAGATATTTGCTGGTTTATGTACAGACGGACACCTATATATATATATATATATATATATATATATATATATATATATATATATATATATATATATATATATATATATACAGGCGTTCAATTTAAGTGTTTCACTATTGCTATCTCGAGAACCGTAAGAGATACGAAGTCTGTTAAATTAGCAAAAAATTTCTATATTATAGTACTATTAAAATGAGCATTACAAAATTTTTTCAACCAGTGGTTCTCAAAATACAGAATTCAACTTTTTAATTTTAAATGAGAACCTACTTTTTTATTCGCCTATTCGAATCAGCATTTTGTTTCTGAATACAGCGATATAAAATGTTTATACCCTTACATAACGAAAAAAACAAAATATTCAATTGTTTTTGTCATGGCACTCTGATTACATGTAGAAATAAATATGAAAATAATTATTTTTCTTTTACATTTTTCAGAAAAAAAATGCTGAATCGAATAGGCGAATAAAAAATAAGGTTCTCATTTAAAATTAAAAAGTTGAATTCTGTATTTTGAGAACCACTGGTTGAAAAAAAATGTTTGTAATGCTCATTTTAATAGTCTTATAATATAGAAATTGTTTGCTAATTTAACCGACTTCGTATCTCTTACGGTTCTCGAGATAGCGATAGTTCAAAGTTGAACATATATATATAGGATGAGTCTGGGAAGACGCCCCCTCGTCTTTAACTTTTTTATTATAAGTAATAGAAAAAAATGGCTCATATAAAAGTTTTATTATTTTACATATACAAGGTACTTGATGGCAGATGTGGATATTTTTTATAAAGTCAGGTTGACAAGATACGACCATCAACTTTTATTTTTCAAATGGCAACCCATAATTATTTTAATAAAATAGAAACCGGCATTTTTTTCTCTTTTCAACGATGTATTATTTTTTATTAATTTATTTGAAAAATTTCGAGAAAAATGAGATAATTTTTAAACATATATTGTAGGTGGCTATGTTTTTTTTGTTTACAAAATAAGTTAAATTAAGTAACAAACAAATGTATACTTTTTTGACATTAATTTAATTGTTTTACATTGTTACGTTTTGTTTATTTTCACATAGCCACCTATAATATTTGTTTAAAAATTATTTCTAATATTTCTAAATTATCTAATTTTTCTCAAAAATTTTCAAATACACTAATAAAAAATAATACATCGTTGAAAAGAGAAAAAAATGGCGGTTTCTATTTTATTAAAATAATTATAGGTTGCCATTTGAAAAATAAAAGTTGATAGTCGTATCTTGTAAACCTGACTTTATAGTATATGTAAAATAATTAAACTTTTATATAAGCCATTTTTTTCTATTACTTATAATAAAAAAGTTAAAGGGGGAGGGGCGTCTTCCCAGACTCACCCTGTATATATATATATATATATATATATATATATATATATATATATATATATATATATATATATATATATATATATATATATGTACATGAAAAAGGAAATAACTAGTATGATCAAACATTCATTATATTATGGTTAAAAAAAGACAAGATTAGTGACAAACGTGTGTGCAGGGATTATGACTTAAAGATTATTTAACTTTGCTATTTTAAGTTCAATTGGTAAACTTGATTGAAAGAAAAATAAAAAACAAATTTATAGCTGACCAGATAATAAAATTGAAAAATTATTTAAACAATTAATAATTTAAGAAAAAAATATAATTTCACTTCAAGTGATGAAGTTATATATGAACAATTGGAAAAGTTAAAGGAGTAATCACACTTAAAAAAATTAAATATTTATTCTAATTCTAAAAAATTCATAATTTAGAAATACAAATAAAACTGTTGTTTATGCTATTAACGAAAATAAAAGTAATATAAATAATAAACAAGATAAAGAAAATTGAAATTTAATAGGAAAGAGTAGTAAAGTTCGTGAATATATAGATTTTTAACTTGGTTTTTATAAGTTTTATCGAACATATATAACATGACCTTAATTTTAGTGATAATAAGTATTGTAAAAAAACAAAAACACGAACTAAGCATTATAAAAAAGCATTTTTTAAGAAATGATAAATTATGATTAATAAACTTTGAACTGGTGTTAAAATTACATAATCCTACAGAGATTGTAATAAAATCTTCTAACGTTTCGTTCAAATCTGGTTATATAAACCTTAGCCGTTCAAACATGATTTAATGAATATTATATGATTTCTGGTCCCACATTGGTTGGTCCATTTGTTAAAAATTCATTTCAAATCGTGACTTAAACAAACGAAATCGTAATTAAATAAATCTTTACTTTTTATTTAAAATGAAGATATATCAACATTATAAGGTAGCTTTAAATTGAATTCCTACAATAAAAATTGAAGCGTAAATAATAAATATGATAAATGCATTGCAAATTTTATATGTACAAAAATATTGATTTGCAATATAGCTGAAACGTTCAAAAATATACAAAAATTAACTAACCATAACCTAATCAAATCTAACTGTATTAATAAAAAATAAATAATCTTCCAATTTTTTTTGTGAACTTTTATTTTAGTATTTTTTAACATTTATTGTCAATATCAATAATTTTTTGTATTAAAATTTAACTTTGTACTGCATAAAACATCCTAATATTACACGCAATAAATTTTTGCAACTTAACAGTGTCACAATAACATAAATGGATAACAATAATATCGTATTAGTGATTTATATCAAATGAGTAATATCGCATTTTATTCCTGGTATCTATCTAACTGCAGTATTTTGTAAGGTATTTTATTTAATAAAATCTGACAAATTATTGGTGGTAAAACTAAGTATTATGTGTATTATGTCTATTTATATTAAAACAAATTAGAATACATATTTTAATATGTAAAACAATATATCTATAGATTCAATAAAAATTGCCGATAATTTAAATGAATAATTCTTAGTGAGTGCCACTAACACTTTAAATTGGTTTTACAATTAAGTTTTACATTGTAAAAAAATATTAAATTGGAACAAACGTAAATTTATTTGGATGACTAAATAAAACCACGTTTAAATTTTAAAAGATAGAGATACTATTGAGCTCCCTCAACAGTACAGATATGACGTCATTATAGTAGTTTGTGGATATCTACAGATTGGCACATTCCGAAATATGTAATAAGTCGTGAAAATATGATACATTTATTTACGATTTACCAAATTGAAGAGGTTGGATCAAGAATGCAAAATTAATCATTCATTCTTTATACGGCGTTTGCGTTATTCTCGTCGGGTAATATACGACATATTTAAATCTTGCAGAGTAATACCGCACAATATTTCAATGGCATTCACATGTACGTTGTCGCTAAGCGCCTATTCTGCTGTTCCTATCCTATCATCCTACCCTTACGTGATGGGTAGTGTTGGACGTGCCGGTCACGTGACACTCATCAGCAGCTGTCAGGAGCCGGAAGTGCCCGGAACTAGCCGGAGCGGGTCCGGAAACCGCCGAGACATCTGCCGGCAACACGGACAACGTGCCTTCGTGTCTCGCAAAACGACTTTTTCATACTAACAACGTACAGCTGTGGGCTGTTTATATCTACGAGTACTACAGTGACATGCAAATTAGAATTAGGAGCATACGAATAAGGTTCAAAACGAGATAAAAACTACCTATGTAAAGTTTAGAAAATGAAATATTTTATATAGTGCAATAAGTATTCCTTAATAATTATTTCTATGTGAGTGGTATGAAAATATAAACCGTAATATATTCCAGAAATCAAAATTAGCCCAAATAATATTATCACTGAAACAATTTTTGATTTTAGATTTTATATGAGAGCATTATTCAAATAGTATAAATGTAGAACGTAAATGAGTAAATGACCGTAGCAAAAAGAAAATTTACAATCATATTATCTTGGTAATGAAACAAGAGGTGTGTATTAATACTTAAATTATGCATTATGTATGTATGTATTGCGTATATTCAACGAAATGACTGGAATCTCTACGGAATGATGAAAAAGGGACAAATGGCTATTTTCATTATTATTATGTGGTCTAAATTAAAAAGTTGAAGGCGAATTTAAATGCTACTTTTTGGTGTGAAAAGATTCTGAATCTTATTTTCTTTTCGCCAGAAGCGATATCAGCGTTGAATTTTTTAATGGAATGATATAGGTACCGGGTGACGTGACCTGGAATCTGTTTAAAAGGGAACACAATGTTATTTTTATTTTATTTTTCTGTAGTTAGTTACTTATTAATTTTAGACAAAATTGTTTCAAATAACGGTTGTAGATAATTAAATTCTACACCTAAATCACTAATCAGATTTTATTTACACATTTTGTAACCCGTAAAACTGAATTTAAAATTTTATAAATATTGCTCATTTGTAGTGATGGAATTAACACAAAATTAGTCATTTTGAAATGTTTAAAGCTTTATCAATGTGGTGTACCTTTGAGGAAATATTTTGACGTTTACCTGATGTCATTGTCATTTGTTTTTGATTATTATGAAATGCCAAAAAACTAAGAAAAATTATTTGAATTAAATTTTACTGTCTACTGTACGAAATAATCAAAAACAAATTATATGTTTAACTGAAATCATAGTTCTACTTCCTAAATTGAAACTAGATTTTAGTTATAAAAAAAGTATAGGTAAAGTAAAACAGGAAATAGGTTTAAGGTCTCATATTATTATAATACAAATACGTATATCTTTTGAGAAGAGAAATTATTGTTTTGTTGTCTTATTGTTGCGAATATTCACATACATACATATATAGAGCACAGGATGAGTGGCAGAGGCTAAAACTTTTTATTTTGGCTGTGGGTGCACTATTTTTATTTTAAATATGGGTACCTATATGTTTTTATAAATGCAAATAATACAATACTTATTTTATTATACATATATTAAATTATGTGTACACTGGCTTGCAAAAAAATCGCGTACACCTTAAAAATCAAATAACCGAGTTTTTGTAATTTTTAGCTCTGTAAATTATGTAAAAACTGAAAATGTTGTCACTGTCATCACTATTTGATCTATTATGGAGCTAGTTCTTAATTGTGTTTAATTTACCTACTGTTGAATTGCAAATATATTCCAAAAAAATCTGATGTGGCCAGCACATTACCTTCCGTCAGTTCTATGTATTTTGTACAAATTTCATACAGAAAGTTCCTTGCTAAAGATTCTATTTTTTGTAAATACCTTCCGGCAGTTGCATGTATTTTATGCAAATTTCATACAGACAATTTATGTCTTAAATTATTATTTTGTGACGTTTTCTATATACATTGTGATGTATCTGCAGAAATAAAAGATTAATTATTATTATTATTTCTTGTACATTACCTTAAGGCCGTTGTATGTATTTTATACAAATTCCATACAGAAAGCAAAAGATCCCATATTTCCAATAAAATTATAAGACAAACATACTATGTCAATCTCGCTTGACACTGACATCTTTCAATCAGAATTTTCATAATATAGTAGCTGTTTCCAAAGCTATGGCTATTTTATGAAATTTAATTTCTTTATAATTTTTTAACTCTATATCCATTTAATATTAAGAATAAAATGCAGTCAAATCGTATAGAGAATAAAATATTCTTTAATATTTATAATAACATCAAATGTGAAAAAAATATATTTAACATAGTTTTTTCAAGAAAAACTGTTAAAATCTGCAAATGATGGTACTTCCGGTTGACCAATTGTAACCAAAATCTAATCAGCTCTTCATATGGATGTAACGAAGAAGTATACGAAAAAATTATAATTTTAGAAACTGTTGTATTAGAGTTATCGCAGACGAAAATTTTGTTACACACACACACACACATACACACACACACACACAAACACACACACACACGCACACACACACACAAACACAAACACACACACACACACACGCGCGCACGCGCACACGCACACACACACACACACAAACACACACACACACACAAACACACACACACACGCACACGCACGCGCACGCGCACGCGCACGCGCACACGCACACGCACACGCACACGCACACACACACACACGCGCACGCACGCACGCACGCACGCACGCACACACACACACACACACACACACACACACACAGGCACAGGCACAGACACAGACACAGACACAGACACAGACACAGACACAGACACAGACACAGACACAGACACAGACACACACACACACACACACACACACACACACAGACACAGACACAGACACACACACACACACACACACACACACACACACACACACACACACACACACACACACACACACACACATACAGACATCATCGTAAAAATAGGAAATTCGTATTCTAGGGACCCTAAAACGTGCTTATTGATTAAAAACTCATCATCGAATTTTTTGACCAAAGACAATACCTTCCTTACCTAAAGGTGACGGAAGGTAAAAATGATAGAACAACCAAGTATGTATTTGAATTTCTGTTAATTTTGATATCTTAATTGACAGTAGTGACATTGACAAGTTCAAAATGAAGATCGACTCAATACATCAAAAAATAGGTGTACGCGATTTTTTTGCAAGCCAGTGTACATTTAACATAAATAAAAATAATATCTATTACAAAAAAAATAATACTCCTAATATTTATATACATGATCTCTAAAACACGTAGACATGGCTTAAACACAGATTCCTGGGTCCAAAGTAACACAATTTAACCTAATTTACCAATATCCGAAAAACCTAAAGTGTACCGTTTTGTCTCTGCGTAAGTTTGATATCTCGAACGATTTAGGCAGAAAAAAATTAAATATGAATGACAGAGCACAGTGCAATTTTTAAAATAAATTTCATCTAGCAATCTTTCCAAATGTCAAGCAACTAATTTTTTATGACAGTAACAATTGTTTATAGGTTGCCAATAATTTTCTTCGCAATTCTCAATCGAAATTAACGATAGAGGCGCTGATTTTCGAACAAGATGGCCGCCATACGATGGATTTGACATATGACAGTTCACATTGTTCACTTTGTTTCGTTGACTGTGTGTACAAACCAAGTTTAAAACCTTATTTTATTTGAAGGCGATAAGTTAAAATATTTAATTATTAATTACTACACTACTCACTCAGCTGTCACTTATTCAATATGGCGCTTGTACGATTGCTATTCGTAGTACTGATTTGCGTCACTAGAGGGAAAATTTTATCTACGATTGCGAATATCCTATAATTATTAACATATTCGTTTGTTCGGCTTAATAGTAGTATTTTACTGTCATTATTATGACACGATTAAATAATGTCAGCTTACACTTAAACAACTTAAAAAGATTGACAACTCATTTTTACAATGTATGAAATATAATCAAAATGTTAGGGCCAAATTATTGTGCGTGTTATGCACCCACACTTTTACTTTCTGTGGGTGCATGAGCGTCCGTGCACCCACGTAGTTTACGCCCCTGATGAGTGGTATTACACGTATCTTAAAATATTAAGATTTTCTGATTATGAATTTGAGATGTCACTGTCAGAAGTAGATATAAACTTCCCCGAGTAAATTAGGTGTTAACAATTTCTCAAAATCTCAGTCGTACAGCATTTATTCATACAAAACTAACATTTCGGTATACCCTTATCGACAAACGAATAATTCGGGACAATCTTCGGTTTGCGATTTTTAAAACGAATAGATGTTTAGGTGGTTTTTTTTTTGTTTGTGAATTTTTGTACGATGTTTGAAAAACTGAAAGTTTAAACGAATGTACATATTCATGTGTACATTAATTTTTGTTTATGAATCTGTAGGATCTTACTTGTAAGTTTGTCAATGCCCATGTCAGTGTTATACACTTAAAGTGTTAAAAAACTAGTAGAGTAGTCAAAATTGAACTTGAAATGTAATTTTCCTGAAATTCATTGTAAAAGGAAGCAAAAGAATATTGCCATTCGCCGTTTCCTAATTTATTTCCATTTCTTAAATAAGATTGAAGAAGAAAAGCTTTGATTTCTTTAGATAACGTTTTTGACAATATCTCGTGTTAAATTGACATTTAATTAAATACATTTAAATTAAGACATATGTTTCATTGTTCATGGCCTATTCCAATTTGGTTTTTTAAACACTGTACGTTATTATATATTATACTCTGTTTGAAATAGTGAAAGGATTTTGATACTTGTGATATGCGATGTAGTCAAGCGCGGTTTGCACAAACCAAATATGTTAATATTTATTTCATTCTTTGTAAGTGCTCTTACTGTTTTATGCAATTGGCGCTTCTTTTTAAACATCTAAAATGTTTTGGTATACAACAGACTCCTAAATCACGCCCTAATTAATTGTCAATTTTTTTTAGCTATTACAAACAGAGTATAATTTGTTTTTGAATGAGTGTATACTAAAACGTCGGTTTTCTAAAAATAAATTTTCACTAGTAAAAATTATATTCGGCTGCACACCTTGAGATGTCCACAGTGCGTTGCATCTCGCCTGCTCTAGGTATGACACATTAACAATACACATATTCTTACGGATGACTGCACCACGGTGGCACTGGGTGGGTGACAAAAACGAAAATATGAAAATTCCGCATTCAGCTTACATATACACGTATTTAATATACTATGTATAGATTGCGTAGAGATTTCCTACAGAAGTTGGTATATTTGAGAAATATTCGTTTTCCGGGAATGGACTGTGTCATATTTTGAGTCAGAGCTCAACGTTTCGCCCGCAGTCATATGGGGCATCTTCAGGAGCAAGGGGGATAGTACTGTCTTAAACACGGTTACCCGACGTGTCAACCACGCTAGAGGCCGAGTTTAAGCAACAAGGAGGGAGACTCAGTTTACAAGGTTATCCGACGTGTAAACCACGCTAGAGGCCAAATAAACCAAGTGACGAAAGAAGGCCGAGAAGACAGTTATATGGTCTACCATTACGAACTCGATTCCCATTGGTCCTCATTAGCTCTGCTCATCTACCGTATCTTTAGATTAGTATATAACTGTCTTCTCGGCCTTCTTTCGTTACTTGGTTTATTTGGCCTCTAGCGCGGTTTACACGTCGGGTAACCTTTTAAACTGAGTCTCCCTCCTTGTTGCTTAAACTCGGCCTCTAGCGTGGTTGACACGTCGGGTAACCGTGTTTAAGACAGTACTTCCCCCTTGCTCCTGAAGATGCCCCATATGACTGCGGGCGAAACGTTGAGCTCTGACTCAAAATATGACACAGTCCATTCCCGGAAAACGAATATTTCTCATGACTCAGACTGTGGAAGCCTACGCAATTGTTGGTATATTTATTCACATTCTTATAAGTAGTGATTTAACATGAGTTTCTCTTGCATAATGAAGTTGGAATTGAAAACATTTCCATCTGCGGAAGTGATGAGCAACTATAAATCAGCACTTCCGGTGACTGCCACAAATGATCTCGGCCAGAGAAGTGCACCTTGATAAATTAAAACTCCAGTCTCAACACTTCATTCCATAGCTAAGATTTATGAATATTCGGCAAAGCACTAACTCTCCCACTCGCGGAATAAACTCATTAAAACATTTTGATTGGAATGTTATTGTAGAACTTATTCTTTCCAAGATTTATAACATCCCCATTATTATGGTTAAGAGTTCCTTAAACTTCTATAAGGACTAGATCTCAAATGATTTGTTTCCATCAAAAATATATAGGTTTTTCAAATAAACATATTTTCATTGTGATTTATTATCAATTATATATGTAACTAGTGCACTAATAGTATATTATGTTATTAGGAGTAGAAAGCAGTCTTTTGTGTTGAACCTAGCTATTGACATATACAATTTTTTCTTCAAGTGTTTCATATAATTTTTTGACATTTTTTTGGAATTTTTTTATTTGTAAAATTTGCAATTTTAGTCAAAGCTGGCTGCATACACTACAAAACACATACGATTCAACTGTTAAATAACAATTTTCAATATGATCTGTGTTGCTGTGGCGACTGCCGCCGCCAGCGGTGAACTAAGAAACTAACTTTTTTTTACTAGTATAACAATAACAACATTTTTGTACTAGTAAGACAATGAATATCTTCTACAGTGTGTGTACAGTAGCATAATATCCATATTATAATACGCTTGAAGAAAAATGTATTTTTTACAATAGTTGCAAACAATATGTTTTTTAAGTTGTAAAATATTTTGGTTGCATTGTCAAACAGGAAACAAGCAGAACATAATATAGATATTTGTTTAGTAGGTACCTAGCCATATTGTTCTCACAGTTATTTACATACGAGAGACGCGCTAGAATGATTGAGAATAAGAAAATCAGTCAGGTCGTTGAAAACAAAATTTGCAACATCATTTTAAACAGTATTTATCTGTCATTTCAAATGAAGTTGCTAAAGTTATGTTGATGCAGCATTTCATGATAATTTTGAAAACTTTCGAAAAGAATATTAGTTAATTACTTTTAAAAAGTGGAAGGAAAGAATGGTGATGTGTATTAAAAGGAACTACTTTGAACATAATTTAAAAGAAAAAAACTGCTTTGAGCATCAAAAAATGTCGTTTTCGCTTATTTAGTTTGCACCAAAATCTAACGGGTTCTTTGCATATTAGAAAAAGCCGGAATACGTAGTATAGTTTCTAGAAACAATCATACTCATACTCATTATACTTACACACTCACTACATCATCGTTTGTATGTAAATTTTAATATAGGTAAAAATATTTTATTTCATATTAATAAAGCAGTAGTTAAAATATGTATATACAAATGTAACATACGGGAAAATACGTTTACGTTGGTTAAAATTTTACAATATTTTACGATAATTAAAATTTGGAAACAAAAAATATTTAACTAAAAATAACATATTTATTGAAATGTTATTTTTCAGTTTCTCGCGTATGTATCATATTCCCGTATTTTAAATAACTATACATACCTACATAAATAAAAAGATAATTACAATAATTTTGCTTGAATTTATTCATGGTATATTAATGAGGATAAGTTGGTTAGAAAGCTATAATCCAAATTAGATATTAATGAATGGATGGAATTGTGCATGCTGAAATTGATTCACACGTGCTGTATTGACACAATTTGTCATTCACCCTGCCATTAAACCTATGTACTCACCAGCAATGATTAAATATACATTACTGTGTATTGGTTACATATTAGTGCAATTCCATATAAATTTTATAATATGGTATCTTTACGAAATAAACTTCTAAATCTAAATAAAATTCTAAATCTATTTTTTATTTATTGGAAATAAAATTAATGACAAGGATAACTGAAACGGTTATGTATTATAACTTTATGTAAAATATTTAAAAACGTATATTTATGTAGATATAAACGAAAATGTAAATTTTCACTGGTGGATGGAGTGAAACTGGAGCAAGTGAATGAGTTTGTATATTTGGGTAGTATGATGTCAAGGGATGGTCGAATTGATAGGGAAATTGAAAGGAGAGTCAGTGCGGGGTGTAAGGTAATGGGTGCTCTGGGTATGTTTGCTCGAAACGTAAACGTATCTAGAGAAGCTCGTTTAAGTGTGTATAATGGAGTGCTAGTGCCTGCTTTGATGTATGGAAGCGAATGTTGGGCATGGACGGGAAAGCATAAAAAGAGAGTGACTACCGTGGAAATGAGGTATTTACGTGGAGTATGTGGATATGTAAGACGGGATCGCGTGAGGAATAATTTGGTGTATGAAGAATGTATGGTTAGGAAGAATGTTGTTAAGAGAGTAGGAATGAGCCAGTTGAGATGGTTTGGTCATGTGGAGAGAATGAAGAGTGAACGGTAAGCGTATATATCTTGGTGAAATTGAGGGTGTTCGATTGCGTGGCCGTCCAGTGTGTAAGTGGATGGATGTGATTGATAAGGTACTAAAAGAGAGAAAGTTTCCGAGTGGGAAGAGAAGAAGAGCGTGTATGAATGCGATTATGAATGTGGCCGAGGCGAAAGAAGTGTGCTTAGACAGGAATGTGTGGCGAAGGATGATTGTTTCGTAATTATTATTGTGGTCCGGATGCGGTATTTCGCTACCGAAAATCGGTCACTTTAATATGTTAAGAGTGAGGAATATATGTTGTACCTATGATGTCAGGTTAGTAAGAATGTTGTTGAAAGAGAGACTGATTATTTTTTGGATGATGTTATTGTTATTCTTTCGGGTTTGTGCTAACCCACTAAGTGGAAAATGCGTGATTTTATGTATGTGTGTATGTATGTATTTATAAAAAAATTCTAGTTTTAATTAAACTGCATTTTGGTTTACACTTCTTTTTACTGAAGTATGTCGATGCTCAAATTTTGTAATGATTTTTAATCTTCAAACTTCAAAAACTAGTCAGTCACATTATTAAATGGCTGGAATGTACACCACTCGCACTCACTCACTCACTCACTCACTCACTCACTCACGCACGCACGCACACACCCACACACACACACACACACACACACACACACACACACACATACACACATACTCACACACGAACACACACACACACAAAGGCGCGCGCGCGCCCTTACACACGCACGCACGCACGCACACACACACACACACACACACACTAAAATAAAACTATAACGCTATTTTTATTAGTACATGTAGATAACGTTACATGTACTGCGGTCATTACGCGGTTTACTTTATTCTAAAATAATAAATATGAGAATAACTTGAATATTTGTCATATTGAATTCTGAAAGACGTGTTACTAAACGAATGAATAGATGTCTTAAAATCCATGCACTACGAGTTCGAATTTAAAACCGACATCTGCGGCAGTTATGATACTCATAACAATCCTAAGGTACGTTAAAAGCTATTACACATTACACTACGTGTGAGAATCATACACTATATATAACACGAGCGTAAATTTTTACTGTGTAGAAATCGAAAATTTGTTCTTATTGTAATTCTTTGGAGTTGTTCGTTCTAAAAGAGGTTATGATGTGATTGTTCGCGTAAAACAATTAAAGCAACATTGAAGCTCAGGGGTTAATGAGATGAGTACGTCCGTGGGGAAATTAACAAGGAATGCTGTTCCTCATCTTGTGATTAAACTGTTTTTAATTGAGCTGCCGGTTGCTATAAACAGACACGCACATAGGCATTTGTTTCCATCATCCTTAAACTCCCCCTGAACTGAGCACGAGCACACACTTCGGAAGATATGAGAAATTAAATTATGAACTACATTAATGTTGAAAGGGTTTTAAACTTGATTTCATTCATAATATAAAGGATATACTTTTACTTTATTTCCTATCAGTGGCGCACGGTAGAAAGCTAAAATACTAAGCCTACCTGAAAAGGAATCTTTTCTTACAATTTTATTATTTTTATCTTCCGCTACCATACGTAAAGGAGGTATAAGATTTATGCTAAAAACCGTATATCGAGATTTTAATGAATAGCACGCTTTAAGGTCCCTAGAATCCAATTTTATCATTTTTACGATGATAGGTATCTTTGTGTTTGTGTTTAAAATGTGGATGTAGTTAATTAGGACTGATTCTAGGAGTTCAGTACGCCAAAATTTATACGGCGGACACTCATATGCTTACATATAATTTATAGGTACCTTGCACAACAATTTCTTTTATACGACAATACATTTTGTAATCACAATCGATGTGAAAAAAAAAACGTAACCTAATACACAAAACTCACTTTATAGATCAATATTTTTATTTGCAACTTTTGTATTTTATTCTAGGTAAATCACCGTGATATAAAAATGTATTTTTCTACAGTCCATATACAAAGTAGCCATTTGCGCTCTCATTTGTCAACGCAAAATGTCATTTTGCCGCTCTAGAGCGACAAAGTAGAAAAAACGCTCGGTGTCCAAATTTCTAACTATACAATGGTGAGAAATGTCACTTTTCTACTTAATGAAAACCAAATAAAATGTCGTTTTGAGTTTCGTGGAAAATTCAAATCTACTCTTCGGACGTCGACTTGTGAGCGTGTCCCGAGTCGCCAACGCTGATCCGCGTCGCGACGCCGGGCGTCGTTTTTGAGTTACGTGGGAAATTGAAATCTACTCTTCGGAAGTCGACTTGCGAGCGTGTCCCGAGTCGCCAACGCTGATTCGCGTCGCGACGCCGGGCGTCGTTTTTGAGTTACGTGGGAAATTGAAATCTACTCTTCGGAAGTCGACTTGCGAGCGTGTCCCGAGTCGCCAACGCTGATTCGCGTCGTTTTTGAGTTACGTACGTGAACAGTTGTACTGCCACCAGCAAAAGTTTGGCGTGAACGCTTCCAATGGACATCCACTTTTCCACTGCACTAGTTTAATGTACTTAAAACAAATAATGTTTTGTTATGGTGGAGGACCCCATTGTGACGACTGTAGAAAAAATCTTGTGTGTTTCGAGCGCAAATGGACATTGTCGATTTCGAGAGAATGCCGCGCTCCTGCGTCGCGCGTCAACAACCTCTCAATCGACAATGTCCCATTTTGCGCTCTTAATACACAAATAGCTATTTTCTGCAGCCTATATACAAAGTAGCCATTTGCGCTCTCTTTCGTCAACGCAAAATGTCACTTTGCCGCTCTAGAGCGACAAAGTAGAAAAAACGCTCGCTCCTCAAATTTCTAACTATACAATGTAGAGAAATGTTACTTGGCTACATTCTTCATGGAAACGTTTAGTCAGGAATTAATGACACTGTAGTTACACATTACCAATTTAACAAGTCAATCTGACATATAACTGCTCTGTCGGTATGTTACATAACCAAACAAAATGCCGCACTGCTGTGAAAATAAAATAGGGCATTCATTTACAAAAACGAAAGTATAAAATGTTTAGATTAGATTGAAGCAATAGCTCAATAAGAATGGAAAATGCCGATAAGTAAAAATAAATGAAAAATAAATTTTTGTTATGGTGGAGGACCCCATTGTGGCGACTGTAGAAAAAATCTTGTGTGTGTTTCGAGCGCAGATGGACATTGTCGATTTCGAGAGAATGCCTCGCTCCTGCGTCGCTCGGCAACAACCTCTCAATCGACAATGTCCCATTTTGCGCTCTTAATACACAAATAGCTATTTCGTATAAAGTACACTACTTACAAATGAGTGGCGTACAAAATATTTGCCGTATAAATTTCCACTCGTACACACTTTCTTTCCTATAAATGCTGACTTTACAACTAAGCACTGCTAAGAATTTTGTACTCATAAAAAGAAACAAATAAAATTTATAAAGAAAAAATAAAATTTGAGGTATGTTTGTACGTATATATCCTGAGTAAAAATGAAAAAAAAATGTACATGGCAGTAAAACGTTTACATACCGGGTCCGTTTGGCGAACAAGTACGGCCGCATGGCAGTAAAGTTGTGGTTCTGCTATTGTTGTTGACTTTTTATTTTTTTAATATGTACCTAAGAAAGCGTGCGACCGGGGTTGTTCGCCAAGCAAACGTGATGCGACCTTACTTAATCGAAGATCATAACGTTCACTTACACTGGACTTTTGGTAATAAAGTTGAAACCATTTACGTATTATATAAATGGACCGGGCGTAGAGAGAGAGAGAGAGAGAGAGAGGAATTAACGCTCACCTAAGAAAAGAAAAGAAAATATATTGTTGGGGTTAAGTTCGGCAACGTCAAATAAGAAGAACATTGTTGCGCTCTGTTGTTTTGTTTTGCTCAGTCACGGTTATTAAAAGTGAAATATATGTCAAATTATTAGTAAAAATGAGATTTTGTTTTCGTATCACTCTAAATAAGAGTAATGTGAAATAGAAATAATTTTAATGTATCATGCCGGTAATTCAGATTGTGTTCTATCATTCATCTATGCATATAAGTGTGATTTCATTTATAGTTCAGACTTCTTTTAAAATGATGTCATGCAGTGCAAATGGATGCACAGTTCGTTATCAAATAGACAAAGAGATAAAATTTCACAAGTAGGTTTTACTTTTTCGTCGTAAACTCGTCATATCTTATACGATTTTTTTCGAGTAGATTTTCGAATGATGAAAACTGTGTACAAATTGGCTTATTGCAGTTAGATAGACACAATTTTAAGCCATCCAAACATTGTGAGATATACAGCAATCATTTCTAATGAACGGACTACATCTTAAATGTGTATAAAAACAGTTTTAAGTTTTAAGTAAATAATTACTGAGTTTACATGCAGTTTTCAAACCGTTTTCAAAACGTTTTTAGTTTTGAAAACACCATGTATACAGTGTCAAAACGATTTTGAGTTATCTCGAACCAAAACTAAAATGCATTGATTTGACTTGAAAACTAGTTTCAAAACTACTCATGTAAACACTTAAAATTCAGTTTCGATATTGTGCATGCGTACATAGCATAATGTTTTCGTCGCTTGTGTTACTTAATGTTACTAATTAGGGATCGACCGATACCGATATCGGTATCGGTATATCGGCCATATCGGTCTTCTTGGCCGATATCGGTATCGGCCGATATGTAAACCACGATATCGGCCTATATCGGTATCGGCCTAAAAAAATATAAATTGCTTAATATTTCAGTTGCTAAGGATTTTTTAAAGGAAATTAAAACAGAAATACTAAATAAAAAACAAATCAAGTTTATTCTTATTCAAAATTTAGCAAAAAAGTTATTAAAAATGTAGAAGTAAAGATACACACTTAGTTAAACAAATTAATATTTAAAGTTAAGTTTTGGCAAGTTGTAATGTAACAAAATTATTGCGCTTTCATAAACATTTCCAGCTGAAGAAAATAGCTGTTCACTAGCAACACTATTTGGCGGTGGTGCTAAATATATTATTGAAAATAGTATATTATGTTATTAGGAGTAAAAGTGATACTTTGTGTGGCGATCATGGAAGTTTGCACGACGAGCGAAGCGAGTCGAACAATTGCATGCGAGGCACACAAAGACACTTTTATTCCGAATGACACATTGAATTTTTTTTTCAAACGACTACTTTTCTTTTTATTCGCTAATTCTATGTAGTTTCTATGGATATTTATTTATTTTATTTCTACGCCGTCGGAGTAGAAATAGCTAATTTCAACGCCGCCGGAGTAGAAATAGCTAAGCTTCTACCTTGTGAATTAAGTCACAAAAATGCCATTTCTACGACGTTTGAAAAAATGTCTTTTTTTGCATTAATTGCTCTGCATTTTTTATTTATGGTTAATGCGTGTAACGGTAACAGTATATCATTATAAATCACTTTTACCTCATTTATACAGCAAAAAATTTACGACAAAATTTTATGGCCGATATATCGGTATCGGCCGATATCGGCTATGAGTATATCGGTATCGGCCGATATCGGTATCGGCCACAAAAAATCATATCGGTCGATCCCTATTACTAATCTACTAATAAACTGACAGTTGTGTAGTTTTAATGCGTAGTGGTACAAAGAAGAAAAACTAAATGGAATAATGACAAAACGAAAAATTTGGAGTAAAGAGGCTCTGTCACTTACATCAGCAAAATGTGCATGCTCAGAAAGTGTTTTCAAATTAATCTGTAAACCTGTTTTGAAAATTGCATGTAAACAGTTTTGCGTAATTTTAACTGAAAACTGAAACCATTTTCAAAACTGCATGTAAACGTAGTAAATATTACCTAAAGCAAAAGTATTTTTCTTTATTTCTTATTATTTTACAAATAATTTAATATACGAATTAAATATGTTCTGTTAAATCGAATATGAACTATATTTTATATTAATACTTCTAAGCACTCTGTGTTATTATTCATCTTTTGACTTTGCTCAAACTAGCGCTATCCTTTTCTAATGTATGTGTCAATGCTTATATAGTAAAGCATCATAAAAGTTTCGTCCATTTATACGTCAATGGTTGAAACATACATATTCTTACAGGAAAATTTCCGATTGTTATTTTTATTGCACGCCTATGGGTACGAAATGCACTGAAGTTATCTGCAAGTAATATTATATCAGACGGCTCATAAATGACCTTGAGTAGTCATCTTTTGGGAATAATACTTTAATGTACATTTAGTAAAAATATACCCAGGAATATTTATGTTATAAATTGAATTAGCTAGTGTTGTAATCAGTATGTAAAGGTGAGATGTGTTTTTTAGTAATCTAACATAAGCCCAAAGAATCAGAACTACCACATTTAGAAAACTCGGATCGTTTTATTCAATTTAGTTTAGATGTTTAGATTATTATATATTACAGAAATCAAATTTGCTCATAGTTCGTAAAAACTTTTACTTTGACATAATAGTATTAGTAAGAATAATATTTAGTCTACACATTTTGCAGGTAAAACTACTTTGTAACATACATTTAGAAATTTAACATTTTTGCTGTATCGTATATATTCCCTAAAGAGAAAATGTAATTAATATGAAACTTTTCATAAAAGAAAAATTGTTGTTTGTTCAGCATGAAAATTACTTGGTGCATATTACAGCAGCGAGTGATGTTGAAAGAATCTGGTCTTGTGATAGTGAAGACTGTAAGCTAATCGCTAGTGCCATTGTTTTGATTAATTGGAATGTAAAACCCTGCGCGGAGTATTTTTATTTCGCTCTCAGCGCTGATTAATGGAGGACCATTTATAAAATTGCGAATTTAGGTCGCTAATGACGTATGTTTTTATGTCCAAGTAGATTTTTCACAGCCGTTGTTAATCACTAGGAAACTAAATATTTATGCCCTGTACTTCAACAACAATACCCTGACTCAATTAGCGACAAGTTTTAATTCAAATCCTGCGTCCTACAACATTTTTAATCCATTAATGAAACAATACAAATTGTGTTGTAAAAGCCAGTGGTGCCTTTAACGTTAACCAGTGCCTGCGTGTGTGTGTGTGTATGTGTGTGTGTGTGTGTGTGTGTGTGTGTGTGTGTGTGTGTGTGTGTGTGTGTGTGTGTGTGACAAAATAGCAAAATAAAATTAGATTTTTCAAGGGAAAAAGGAACCGGGGTTTTGAAACTTGGCACAGTTATTCCTTGATGTCTACTGTACAACAATAAAAGTCCCCGGCGTTGGGGGGGGGGGGGGGGGGGTTATTGAGCGGGAGGTGGTTTAAAGGTCTTCTATTTACGATTTTTGCAAAAATCTTTGAAACTACAGGTCCTATCAAAAAACACTTTTTATACAAAATTAAAGTAAATAAAATAAATTTTCTATAAAAATGGTCTTATTAATTTTTTTGTAAGATTAATAGTTTTGAAGATTCTAGCCGAACAAAATAGCGATTTTTTCAAAAGTTATTTATTGGAGATTTTTCGTCATAATTTACAGCAAATGGAAATGCTTTTTTCTAAATACTTGCTATATTTATGTTTATATACCAGGTGAAACACGAAAAGCGGGCCATAGGCGTTTAACATGGGAAAATAGTTTTTCCTTACGCAAAAGTGGCCTATCAGTTTTACACAGTAATGCTTCAAATAAATATTTTAGAGAATAAAATTCTGCATCTGTCAGTAATCATATTTTATTTTGCACTTGCCTTCGTGGACGTAGGAGTAGGAATTTTCGGTAAAGCTGACTGAGATGTTTCGAGTATGTCTTATAACAAAATCAGTAGGCATATTCTGGGTTTTAGATGGAAATAACTACTTGGTATCAATAAATCTTCCAGAGCCCATACCAAACTTAACCACCAAAATTTAACAACAACATTTAATATCGTACATATTACAAAAATTAGTTTTAGCGCCATTATTTAAATAAACAAACATGAATAAATGGTTCAACCCTTATACAACCTTTCTACCCAGCCATTCTCCATTGGGCTCGGTTACTGAACGTGCAAAGTAAAATATGATTACTGACTTAGATGCAGAATTTTGTTCTCTAAAATTATATTTAAATCATTATTACCTAAAATTGATACGCTTCTTTTGCGCAAGGAAAAACTATTTTCCCATGTTAAACGCCTATGGCCCGCTTTTCGCGTTACACCCGCTATATAAACATAAATATAGCAAGTATTTAAAAAAATATATATTATTGGGAAGCCATTTGCTGCGTATTGTGACGAAAAATCAACACCCAATAAACACAGATACGTGTATAAAACGTTTCTTATTGCAGAAACACCATTAGAAAAATACGTGTCTCTAATACGTAGATTCATCTTTAAAATGTCGCGGTTTTAAACGTTGCAAAACACTAATATATAAACGTGTTATTTTAATACCTAGAACACGTTCATTAAACGTATTAAAATCTGATATTCATTTCGTTATAATATTACGTTTTATATTAATACGTATTAACGTAAATTTAAAGTTAAAAATGTTTTATTGAGAAACGTGTATATTAACGTCTCGTCAACGTATTGAGAACCCTTATATATGTATATCTTTTAAATAATAAAAAAATTGCTTACGAAATACAAAAATGACACACATTACTTATTATTTATTTTTTTAATATTATATTATTTTAATACAAAAATCATTCTATTTTGTAATATAATATTTAAATATAATGAATTAAATATTATATAATATAAATGGTGTACATCGGTTGGAGATGTATAAGTTTGTTTCTTCATCTTTTTCTTTGACTTCTTTTTCAATAACGGTGTTACGTTTGTTTTTAGTTGTAGAAAGCATGTTTATATTAGATGGTTGCAGATTAGTCTGGAAAATAAAAACATATAATTGTAAAAACTTTGAAACACTGATTACATTTTTATTCATTTACCTTATCATTTTGTTCAATGCTGTTTTCATTGATTTTTTGATATTTAAAAACGGGATAAATTCATTTCTTTTTTCCACTGCATCAGACTGAAATTATAACTTAGTTAATTCAAAATAATAAAAACTTGAAAATATCATACTTCTAAAATTATGTTCATATCCGACAACAAAAAGTTTACATTACTCTCTCTCTTTCTAATAACGATTCTTCGTTTTCTGTATTTCGTTTTAATTCTGACTCTTCGATATTCGGTGCACCATCTATAATGATTTTACTCATTAAGGACAGGAGTCTTTCTTCTAAATCGTTTAATTGTTTATTTAGTTTGGGTCCACCACCTGTCCCTTTCATATTGTCTTTTATATCTCTTCCTTTTTTCTTTGTGTTAGTTTTCCATTCGCTTCTAACCTAACCGAAAAACAGAAAATTAATTGTTTACACTGAAAATTATATTTCGTATGAAATATACTTATACTTACATTTTTCCATTCTTTAATGGTTTATTGTGGTCCTATATTAGCATTATTTAGAACTTCGGCTAATTAAATCCATTTCTTTTCTACTTTAGGAAAAGAATTCGATGTTATATATATATATATATATATATATATATATATATATATATATATATATATATATATATATATATATATATATATCTAAACACGAACACAATCACCAGAGATAATGTTGATACTTTGAGTAAACTGTACTGTATGCAATGCACTAGTATGCAGAACTAATAACTGGTATGAACTGCGACCAAATGCGACCCTCACAACACTATCACGCATGATCTTTCAGTAACCAATCAGATTGTTCCGTGCTGCACAAAACGTTTAGCTACTTGCATGCATGAACGTTTAAAAAACGTTAATTTTTTTGTTTGTTGCAACGAATTCAAAACAAAACTGTACAACTATATACCATTTATTTAGCAAATTGTGTAAAACTGAAATTGTGTTTTACTAATAAACGGTTCTCACCGGATGTAAATAATAAAAGAAAATAATATTTTCCGTATTCTATAATATTCAAGTTAAACATTTCTTTAATTAGCTTTCAAACCATCAATAAAATTTGTTTAATATATATGGACGCGATTAGTATACATTATTATTCTAGATGCATACCTATTATACATGTCCAAAATAAAACTGTTGTTAAAACAATATAAACATATTTTTAACGTAAAATAAAAACGTTACAAACACGGCTTTTAATATACCTTATTTAAAAATTCGTTAAACTACACGTTACAATAACATTATTTGCAATGGTGTATAGATAACTTACAAATAACGTTATTTACACGTTAGAATATAATATACTTATATTTTGATACAAAAAGTACGTTTCTATAACGTTACTATTAAATGCTATTCAAAATATTATAGCTGCAGGCATTCATGAACGTTTAAAAAACGTTAATTTCCTTCTTTATTGCAACGAATTTAAAACAAAACGCTACAACTATACACCATTAATTTAGCAAATTGTGTAAAACTGAAATTGTGTTTTACTAAATAAACGGTTCTCACCGGTTGTGAATAATAAAAGCAAATTAATATTTTCTGTATTCTAAAATATTGAACTTAAACATTTCTTTATTATTTAAACCATCTTAATACATTTTAATTAATATATGTATACATGGACGCGATTGGTACATTATTATCAGATATCATATCATTCGTGTGCATGTCCAAAATAAAGCTGTTGTTAAAACAATATGAACATATTTTCAAGGTAAATTAAAAACGTTAGATACACGGCTTTAATTATACCTTATTTCAAAAATTCGTTAAACTACACGTTACAATAACATTATTTGCAATGGTGTATATATAACTTACAAATAACGTTATTTTAACGTTAGTATATAATATACTTATATTTTGATACATAAAGTACGTTTCTATAACGTTAATATCAAATGGTGTTTACCTAACACCAAATATAAACCGTTGCTTTTTCAACGTAAAACGTTTTATCAACCAATGACACGTTTATAATACGTTTAAAAACGTATATGTGTTTACTGGGCAATAATTAACTTTTGAAAAAGCGTTATTTTATTCGTCTTGAATTCTAATCCTACAAAAAAAAATTAACAAAATCTTTAATTTTGTATATAAATTGATTTTCGTTGACGTATAGTTTCGTAGATTTTTGCAAAAATCGTGAAAAGAACACTTTCAAACAGGTTCCCCCCCCCCCCCCCCCGCTCACCGTCCACCTTCGGGGACAATTCATCTAATTTGACTAGGCTAATAATTATACGATGGCGAATAGAAATATTATCTACCTTGCTGTGAAGAAAAACAAATGAAACGCTCTAACGCAATATGTTAAATGGTGACATATTGGCTAGTAGCACGAGCATAGTTCTAACACCAGTGTGAACTAAAACCATGCCTACGACTTGGCAAATACTTCAAGGTTAATAAACAAAATTAGTGTTGCCAATATACTGAATAAGCCGAAAATGTACTGATAGCCATATTCAATAAATATAACGACATTATTTAAAACTGTTTAATATGATGTTTGTCTTGCTTTCTTTGTACTATAAACAATTTAAAATAATAAATCCAAATTTATTGAATATAGCTGTCAATACATTTTCGAGTTAATTAGTATATTAACAACACTTATTTTGTTAATAACCGTGAAGTATGTGTCAAGTCGTTGACATGGTTTTAGTTACCACCGGAGTTAAAACCACGCTCGTGCTACCAGCCAATGTGACTATATACATGCAAAATTTGAGCCAAGTGTGGTAATTAGTTTGCGTTATATAAATTGTTTAGTGGCAGAAAATGAATAATCTGAACATAGTGTACCGTAGTCATAAAATTTGTGACAAAAGGCCATCAGCAAAAAACTATTCGTAACAGGGTGGTGGCCGTATACGGGAGTGATACGCCATCATATTTCGTAATTATATTTTGGTCTAAGCAGTTTCGGCCGGGACGTGAATCCATTGAAGATGATCCCAGAAGTGGAAGACTAAAAACGGCAACAAATGATGAGATAGTTCAAAACGTTGAAACCCTGATCCGCGAAGACCGGCGTGTGATTATCTCTAACATTAGCATGTCTTTGGGAACCTAGCGTGTTAACAATCTTACATGATGATTTGAACATGACTAGAGTGTTAACAAAACGCGTTCCACGATTATTGACGCCTGAACAAAAACTGCGTAGAGTGGAAATTTCGCAGTCACTTGATAGCCTTTGAGAAAGATTCTGATTTTTTAAATCAAATTGTAATTGGAGACGAGACTTGCGTGCATCACTGGGACCCTGAAACTACATCAGAATCGAAGCAATGAATTCATAAAAGGTCTCCACCTCTAAAACAATTCCGCATGCAACTATCTGCTGGAAAATTGATGGCAACAGTTTTCTGGGACATAAAGGGCATTCTTCTTATTGAATATATTCCAAAAGGCACTACTACAACAAACGCGGATAGTTATGGCAACACAAAATCTGCGTGAAGCAATTGACCAGAAACAATCCGAATTGTCAAATCAGATTGTGTTTCTGTTGCACAACAATGCAAGAGTCCATAACGTAGAAAAATTTAAACCAATTCTGCAAGAATGCAATTTTGAATAAATTTACTATCTTCCTTATAGTCCGGACTTTTATCTCTTCTGTGGAAATTAAATAGCGGGAGGTTTGGTGTTGGCCACATCAGATTTTTTATGGAGGTATAAGTTCGTCGGAAGATACTCGTAAATGGGTATAAAAATTAAAATGTTAAAAAAACGTATGTCTTTTGTTCCATGGCTAGGTAGATAACTTTTCTAGTTGCCTTCTAACGTAATAAGATAATTTCAAAAAAAAAAATAATTTTGCCACTTTTTTACTGGTTCCAGTCAAAACTGTAGAAAATTGTAGTAGATCATAGTGCAGCATAGTAGTGATTGCTAACCATTGTAAACAGACTAACTGCGACTTATCAGTTTAACCGCGAAAACTGGCTAATAATTTTAACCAGCCGAAAACTGACTATTTATTATACTTACAACTAATACTGAATTTACTACAGGTATTAAAGCAAAAGAAACTATACTAACGAATAAATATCATCGATGATTTCATAAAAAATAACATTCAATAGTATATTGTGTTATTAGGAGTAAAAGTGATACTTTGTGTGGCGAGTATGGAAGTTTGCACGACGAGAGAAGCGAGTCGGACAATTGCATGCGAGGCACACAAAGACAATTTTATTCCGAATGACACATAATTTTTTTTTCAAGCGAACTACTTTTCTTTTTATTCACTACTATGTAGTTTCTATTGATATTTATTTATTTTATTTCTACGCCGCCGGCGTAGAAATGAAACACCTTGTGAATCAAGTCACAAAAATGCCATTTCTACGACGTTTGAAAAAAAAGTTTATTATTGCGAAATGCGAAATCTTTTAAATCTATTACTGACCCTGACCCAACTAATAATAATTATAGCCAACTATCCGGTTATTTGCAATAGTCGGCTAACTCTTTAATGGAAATAACTGGTTTGATATACCATTAAACCGATTTTTTATTTCTTGAAAATCACAGTATCTGGGTAACCAGTTAATAAGATAACCGTTTAACCGAGTATTACCTATTGACAGTAAATATTAGTTGTTAAATTTATATGAAGATCTAGTTACATTCTGGTTGTAATTACTCAAGGAGAAGTGGTATTTCGTTTGAAAACCTTAGCAGTTTTCCTTAAAAATACCCAAGTTTAATTTGTAGTTATCTGTACTTAATTTGTGCTATTACAAATTTATTTTTGTTGTTGTTGTTTGATTGTATTTCTTTCTTCATCTTCAATTGATGTGCGATGGTTTATTATAAATTTAACATCTTGCAATCTATGCCATAATAAGGAAATGTACCTAAATTATTTAAATGATTCTATTTGATAAATGTCATTATTAAGTGTAGTTTATATAATACATACGTAAAATAATTATAATTGAAGTAACTGCATATTTTTGCAAGGAATGTTGTGCAGTATTTAAATTAAATCAATGAAACTGACATCAGAATTTTTGGAGGAAATATCTTATACTCGTATTTGTATCCAAAACGTAAAATCCGTCTTTTTATAAAATTCGGCTAGATTGTCAAACCTTTGTTGACTTTTGACTTAAGTTTCTCGATCTGGGAAGACGTTTTATAATTTATAAAACGACAAATAGCTTACGGTCACATTGTAATAGGAATATGTGGCCATTTTCTAAAAATGTTATATTTTCGGAAATATTTTGTAAAAAATTCAGAATGTTACAATAAGAACTGTATAAGAACAAAAAAGTTGAATATATAGTTACAAGGATGTGGTTCCTAAACCTCTTAAGTACCCAATACCCCGAAAAGAGGGATACTTGTATGTAAACTAGCATTAAGATGAGTGAAATATTCAATGGATTCAGAGGGAGTTCATAGCTTAGTCGGTTAGATAATCCTACCGGTATTATTTTTCACAAATATTTCTTCGTATTTAATTAATTGATTCTTTCGCGGTTCTGAATGTTGCAATAAAAACAGTTGAATTAGAGAAATATACAAGCTGCGCTAAGTAAACTGTTCGTTATTAGATATCCCCGTACGGGATGAACTAAATTGCCTCACGGTTAATAGGTTAATTCATCTCATTTATATTTTGCACACGCGAATAGAAAATTGTATAAAAAAAAGTTTACAAAGAAATACTAACGAAATAGAGACTATACACTGAACTTATCGGCAGAATTAAGTATGACTGGTTTGTTTGCTGATATAGAGAAAGCAAATTTTGGGCTAGGGTCTCCGAAATTATAAAAATAATAAATTGGCGAAAAATTTCTATAAAATTCTTTCGACTGCTTTAAATATAGACTTAAGGCTTACAAAACCTGTGGGCCAAATAACGGGTAATAATAGTTTACTTTTCGCACCATAAATAACAACTTCGTAAAAATATAGTAGTTACAGTAAAACCTACTTTGTAAGACATTTGAAACAATAGTCTAGTCTAACAGAAGAATGTGCTGGACTACAATGTCCAATAGAATTAAAGCTGTTATTGCTAATAAAGACGATGTAAATGTAAACTAATATTAAATTGCGAAATGTTTGAATAACATATTCAGTTTTTGTAAGTTTAAAATCTTTGAAATTTTTTAAAATTTCTTACCATTTGCATAGGTTTTATAATATTTTTGTTAGGTATCTATAAAATTAAAATCTTTTATAAGATTAAGAAATCATAGTGTTTCTTCTCTAGTGCTGACTAAAATTTATACCCAAAGGAGTAAAGAATGTGCCAATCGATATTTACTATACGTAAAAGGAGTAAATAGAAGTTGTTGGTGGTCAGTTAATAAAAGAAAATAATGCGAGGCGAGAGATTTAAATAAAACCATCCCGCCCCGGTTGTATGATAAAGCATAGTTAACTATAATGACATTGTTAACGTTGACAACGCTTGCACATCAATATATTATAATATGTAGCCGTGGTTACAATATGTAATTATCTATTTACTTCTATTTTGTCAATCAATAAGTTTTATACAACTGTGAATCTTTTACGTTTTATTTAAACATTGTAATTTATAATAAATATTGTATTAATTTTACCTCCCGCTACCCTTGGTAAGGAAGGTATAGGGATCGGGCTAAAAATCGCATAGGTATCGAGATTTTGGCATATGAGCATGTTTTAAGGTCCCTAGAATCTAATTTTAATATTTTCACGATGGTGTGTGTATGTATGTGTGGATCCTCTGCTCTAATTCAAATACTATCACTCAGTACATTTTGAAACCTTGTGTTTCTACCTTAATCTAATACGAGTATGTAAAGAAGCCATTAGATTTTGGTATAAATCAGGTAACCAGAAATGGCACTTTACTTGAAGCTCAAAATAGTTTTCTTCGAAAAATTAAAGATTATTAAATTTTCTATAAGTTGGCATTAATATATTTTCTATATACAGAGTGATCCAGAATGATTGAATGTCATCATCAAAAGAATCTTTCACGGAAAAAAATTAGTATCAATTTACAGGCAATGTCAAATTATGTTTCCTATATTTCTGACATTTGAAAAAGTTAGCGGCGTTATGTATTTGAATGTTTTGGAAGTAAATATTCTCACTGCGAGGAATGATGAAAATAGGTGGAAATATGTCCGACAATGCAATCTGTCAATCGTATTTCACTATCACAACGATGCGGCAAACGAAAAATCAGAACGAGGCGGAACCTGTAATCATTCTGGATCACTCTGTATTTTATGGATACATTTATAAAATTATCTGTAATTTAAATCCCAGAGCCCACGTATTAAAGAAACACAACTCCTTAGTTACCCAGTTCAGATCTCAAATGTATGTAACTGACAGATAAATGGCACTGTCAAAGAACAAATCATTTCAAATTAATAATGGTAACGTTTTAAAAAGAAAATATTAAATACAATAGTTATATGGAAAGGAATTTAATACAGTTTCCAGTGTAAATGTGAGTATGTATTAAAATTAAGAAAATTAAATAGAGGGGAGGTATTTTAATGGCCACATCAGATTTGTGTGTGTGTGTGTATGTATGTATGTATGTGTGTGTGTGTATGTGTATGTGTATGTGTGTGTGTATGTGTGCGTGCGTGCGCGCGCGTGTGTGTGTGTGTGTGTGTGTGTGTGTGTGTGTGTGTGTGTGTGGATGTGTGTGAATGTGTGTGTGCGTTTGTGTGCGTGTGTGTGTGTGTGTGTGTGTGTGCGCGTATATGTGTGTGTGTGTGTGTGTGTGTGTGTGTGTGTGTGGATGTTGGATCCACGATTTCTTAAATACGGTAAGACTTAAGACATTTTTAACTAAGGATTCCTCAATCTAACAATAATGGGAAGAGTTGATTAAGTTTTTGGTAACAATTGCACAACCAGAAGTAGCAGTTACAAGAAAAAAATCATGTAAATATTATTTATCGAAAATTTATGTAAATATATTAAAGAACGTTAAATTCTTTATTCGATAAATATAAATTCATTATTATATCTTCTATAGATTTAGAGATAAAGAAATGCATATAAAATAATTTGATGTAATAAATCTCAGATCAAACTACTTCAAGGCAAGAAATTCAAATGTTTGTAATTGACACATAAATGTCACTGTCAAAAATATTTGTACATCATTATGAAAAAAAAAAAATTAACAACGCAAAAGAATATACGTAAAAAAGAATATAAAAGGAATTTGCGAAAAAATGACGAATATAAATAGCAAAGTATTAACGCCAACCTGTAGAAAATTTAATAATCTTTAAATATATTATAATAACATAAATCTCTAAAAAAATAACATTTAAAGGTATTTTTCGAAGAAAAACTATTTTGAGCTTCAAGTAAAGTGCCATTTCCGGTTCTGTGATTTACACCAAAATCTAATGGCTTCTTTACATATTAGAATAAGGTAGAAATACAAGGTTTTAAAATTTTCTGAATGATAGTATTTGAGTTAGAGCGGAGGATCCACACATACATCATACATATACGTATACACAGACATCATCGTGAATGTTAAAATTGGATTCTAGGGACCTCGATATGCGATTTTTAGCACGATCCCTATACCTCCCTTACCAATGGTAACGGGAGGTAAAAATGCAAATACAAATTTTCACAGCAATATATTATGATTCATTTGACATTTCTTTCCGATGCATAGTACTGTTAATTTAAGCAAAGTTTCAAGTTTCATAATTTAAGTTACGTTGGTAGAATCGGCCGTTAATCTAATAAAAAAAATCTGTTCTGATTTTTTTTTTTCGATTAAAAATAGTACTGTATAGTTATAATTGCTGTAATACGAATATTCGGAAGGGTCAGAATAATTGTTGCAATTCTCAGTTTCAAGTAATGTGTCTAGAATTTAAATTTAAGGACAATTTTGTCAGTTATTCATTTTTTCGTATATTTAGTTATATGCATTTTAATAAAAAGTATTACATTGAATAATTATAAAGAATTAACAAGAGCTTAAATTTTAAATTTTGCGCAGATTGCAATTTTTTGTTGGGTCTATTTATTATATACGTCAATATTTGGCAATCCATGTATTGTTTTCTCAATAATGCAGGAATATGGAAAGAACTGTTGAAATAGAGCTATATTTTTCATTTAGTCTTTTTTACGAAATAGTGACTCAGCTCATCAATGTTTTGGTGCAAAAACCACCACTGCTAAAAGCATTGTTAACAATGTATCATAATTTTTAATTATTTATTTGTATGGCTACATTTTCTAATTATAGCATAAATAAAACTAACACTACAGGGAAAAAAGTCGTCAGTAAGTTTGTTTCTTTCTTTTATTGCGTCAACGGTTTATCGTCTCATTTGCAGCTGAAATAAAGTTACTAGATAATTTTTTGTTTCGCTCTTTAGTGTTACTGCTAACTTGCCGCAGTTTTAAAAAATTACTGCTGCTCGTCTGCGAATAGATGAAATGGCAGCACAGTTGCCGTACAGACGCAGGCATGTATTATTTTGCATGTGTTATCTGCTGTATATTGTCTATGAATTAGATTTGTCCTAGTGTAGAACATATGTCTAATCCTCAATTCTCAATTCAAGAGAGATTTTACAAAAATAATATTGGTTATACATAGGATTAAATTAGAATATAGACATATGAAGAGAATTGTTAAACTTGAAGTAGAATATTTTTTAAACCTATTTGTAGGGGGCAATTCATATGAGATAAATAAAGATGATTATGGCAGAAACAAATTTATGTTAGTATATTGTATTGTTAGTTCAAGAACTGTGTTTTTCAATATTTGGACATTATTTACATGTAAGTTTTCCAAACATACCTTAAAATATCCTAACCTATTATAGGAAACTTGACTACTTGATATTTGTGATTTAAATAAATAAAAGTAATATATATATATATATATATATATATATATATATATATATATATATATATATATATATATATGTAAAATTAAAACATATATGTTGTTTACATTATTGAAATAAATTTTATAAACACAATGTTAAAAGACAATAATAAAATTTTAGAATTCCTAGCTTTTCATGCTTTTCATTTGTAAAATCGGCTGATAGATGGAGTGGGTAAATTAGGATGATACCATGAAGATTTACTCAAATATAGTTACTAATATTGTTAAAGGTGTTTTACATTTTTATTTTTTTCATTCATTATACACTTTTTAATACATTATATAAGCGATGCTCATATATGGGGATGAGATAGCTTTTCATCGTAATTTTGTAGCATTTCACCTTTTTACACGTTGCTGATGAGGTTGAAATTATGAAAGAGGCACACACAACAGCCATGCCTTATCCGGGACTTGATCCCGGGACCCTTGAAGCGTGAAGCGATATCGCTACCGCTACGTTACCTGTGTCGGCTTTGTGTTTTACATGAAATAAACAGTAATTTGTAAGAGTTACTGTGATGGCCACATCAGATTTTGGTTTTGATTATTCGTTTCAAATAGTGAAAATATCTGAATGTACTATTAAATAAATATCGCCAAATTATATCGTTCGATTTTCATATATTTCAATCAGCCGGTATTATAAAACGTAGCCTTAGATAATATGTGAAATAAAAATTCATATGTTTGACTGAATTATGATTAATGTATATAAAACGTAGATATCAGGTGTTTCACATACTGAGCTTCTGTAAGTATAAAAGTTTAGATTTTTAATTTTTCTTTAATGAGATATAATTAAATTCAAATGATTAATATAATGAATAGATACCTACTTTTTATTTGCAATCGATATTATTTAAAGGTTAATTACAGATAATACACTAGTTAAAGGAGTACTCAAATTTTTATGTTTTTCTACATTTTGCTAGTGAGAAATAATAAAAGTATTGTAATTAATCGGCGTTGAAGTGATAAGAAATCTCATTCTTTTGTATAGTCCAATCATTGGGTAAAAAATAAGGGTTTATTCAACAAAAGGTCGGATATTTTTGATTGCGATAAGTGACTCTTTAACAAGTACCTATATATATGTAATGTTAACGGTTTATCTGTCAAGTTACGCTACGTTAGTTTATTTTTATTATTACTTGTAATTACTGTTGAAATGAACAATAGTGCATAAATAAATTTTAAATTTAAAAAAAACAAAAAAATAAAATTGGAATATTTTTTTTTTTTACCGATAATATATATATAATTATTTTTTTCTTCAAGCGTATTATAATGTTCATATTATGCTCCTCTACACACACTATAGAAGAAGTTCATTGTCTTACTAGTACAAAAATGTTGATATTGTTGTACTAGTAAAAAAAATGTTAGTGTTTTAGTTTACCGCTGGCGGCGGCAGTTGTCACAGCAACACATATTATATTGAAAATTGTTATTTGACAGTTGTGTCGTTTTTGTTTTGTAGTGTACACAGCCAGCTTTGGCTGAAATTGCAAACACTACAATTAAAAAATTCCAAAAAAATGTCAAATTATTCTTTGAAACGCTTGAAGAAAAAATAGTATATGTCATTCGGAGTAGAACGCCCTTTTTGTGTTTCACCCAGCTTGCCTAGCCTCGGCTAGCGCCTCGGCCGCATTAGCTGGGTTCAACACAAAAAGACCGCTTTCTACTCCTAATAACATAATATACTATTTTTAAGGAAATTGGTTGTTATATGGTGATGTCAGCGCCACCACAATGGTAGTTATTGTTATACGCTTGTACCGTTCCTTTTTGAGCGACGGCAGCGCCGACTATTGGAAGCGATAAGCATCTTTGAGCTGATCATTGTCAAAGCCCGGAAAATGTCAGTTACAATTACTTGAGGTTTTGAAGACGTAAACTTGAATATTTTTCGAAATAAAAGTAAAAGTAAAGGTAGAAAATTAGTGGAAAGCTATTAAGTTTCTAAAGTCAAGAAAATTATTGAAAATAATTTGCAAAAATTAAGGTGGTGTTTTAAGAGAAACTTCTGGAGCTCTTGGCAATAGAGCACATTAAAATATTTATATAATGTTGAAATTAAGGTAAAATAATGTAGATATTATTAGTCTAATTAATAAATAATTTTAAAATTTGTTAGGTGAAGAAAAAAGCAATAATTACATTGACTGATAAGAAGGAAACTTCAGTCCAACTTTGTCAAATTTGAGATAAGACCAATACCTAATATAGGCCAAGGAATCTACTGGATTTACAAAGAGCCTGTAATTCCCAAAAGACAAAGTTTTTAATTTTAAATCTACGAAATAACTGTTTAGAAAGATGTTTCGCAATAAAGAAAATTTGATTTCAATAATGAAAATGGCTAATAATACAAAAAAAATATTATAACACTTGTATGTTTTTATAGAACTATAGTTTAATCGGGGCAAATGCATACATCTAATTTGTATCGTATGGCTGGAGATAATAGTGAATATGTGTCTCTCTGATAAAGAAAACGACTAATCACACAGAAAAATTATTACAATAATTGTATTGTTACTCTATGTTTTTAGTATAATCGGGACATATGAACATATATGTATATCAAAGATGTATCCTTTGTAGACAATTTACTGAATATATGTCCATCTGATTAGAGTCCCTCAGTTTTCTTAAAAAAAAACATGAACTTTGATTTGGTTACAATAAAGCAATACTTATATAATTACAACAAAGGAACTTTGATTACAATAATGAAAATGGCTAATCACGAATGTTTCTTTAATTCTAATACAATTTAGTTTATGATATATTCACAGCTGCATTATCTTGTAAAATTGTACGACCTAGTTTTTTGATTAAATTAAACCATGGATACGACTGAACTATAATTTCAAGTTTAGTTACAAATTATTTCTTTACTTAATATTTAAGTGATAGAAGAACTGTTTCTTGTATTGAAATTACTTAATTAATATATTATTCAACTGATCAAATTTCAGAATTCTGTGTTTTTACTTTCAAAATTTGATAAATTTTGAGCGCAGCATACTCACCTTCCTTTTATCTTAATTATTTCTATTGAACCCAGTAATCATTATCGACGATAAAATCCTTTAAAGTTATAATAACGTAAATCCTATTGAATACACATACTTCTGTCAGCTCAAATATTGCATTTTCGGCCGATTGGCGTCGCCTCGAGCGTTACGGTACTAGGGTACCTTTATAACCAGGGTATGGCCATGGCGTGGCTCACATTTCGTCCGCCATTACCGGGACATCTGTTATATGTGTTGTTCTTGCGCAAAGTATTATGTATTTTCGTGGCTATTTGTTTTATTTTAATGAAAAACACATTTAATTATCATTTTAATATGTATTTAAAGTGTAAGTAATATATTTTATCTTATTTACTTGTGTCGTTTGGTAAGATACCCACCACGATTACTGTCACTGAAAACAACTAAAAATTACCAATATTAAGCACAATCATTTAAATTTTTTTCTATTTTGGTTTTTTAATATGTACTTTATGAAACCCATTTGGATGTCATAAAGTACTTCTTTATGACATCCAAATGAGTTTCATAAAGTACATATTAAACAACCGAAATTGAAATTCCTGGACATAAAATAACGTAATTTTTTTTAAAAAATGACCAAAATAGAAAAAATAGTATAAAATACACGTTTCATAAGACATTTCAGCGCACTTGTCCCCTTAGAAAACTCGCGGCAAGCCGCTCGTTTCTAAGAATGACGCGTGCGCTAAAATCATGTCTTATGAAACTTGTATCTTAATGTACTATTAAAAGGTAAGTTTAGAATATATAATTATTATGTAAATAAGAACTACAGATATTAAATTAGATGTGATAATAACAACACATGTCATATATTCTACATAACCTATAAATGTATGCCTTAATAATAATTGTATATATCTTAAATAAATTCATTTTTATAATCTTTTTAAATTCACAGTGTGATAATTTAATATTATTTTATAATATAATATCACATTTATTACAAATAAATAGGAAAATCAATTACCGATAATGGCGGTGATCTTGGCCCATGGCCATACCCTGGTTATAAAGGTACCCTATACGGTACAAGCGTATAGTATGAAAATGTCGTTATAGCCTGGACCATGCATATTTTGCCATTAAATACGGGATTATTATCATTTTTAATAATTAAAAATATTGGAGTAGTTATTAATTTTTATTAAGAGCTGAAGAAAATTTAATTCTTAAATCAATTTTTATTGTAATTTGTATTTTAATTATTGTAATCAACACATTGTTGTAATCAGTTATTATTACAAGGAAATAGAAATAATATAGATTGTTGATATCTAATGTTTCACAAAAATCAAGATATACTCTTGATCTTGTCTTGAAATCAAGACAAGATCAAGATATACTCTTGATCTTGTCTTGAAATCAAGACAAGAAGTATTTTTTATTTCCCAAGACAAGACAAGAATGTATCATCAAGAATCAAGATTTCTTGTCAGATATCTTGATTTCTTGACAATTAATATTGCAAATCTGCATTTGTATGTTTTATGTGTCTAGATCCTCTTAACGCTCAACTCAAATACTATTATTCAGAAAATTTCGAAACCATGTATTTCTATCTTATTCTAACATGAAAAAAGGAAAGAAGCCATTAGATATTAGTGCAATAGAACAACATATCTTTAAATGTATTTTTTCACGATTTATGTTATAATAAAAATTAAAGATTATAAAATTTTGTGTATATATATATATATATATATATATATATATATATATATATATATATATATATATATAAAATATGTAAAATCATATTTTTGTAATTTCCTGCTATCCTAATTATTTCAGGTTAAAAAGCTTCAAATAAAAGTTGTAGAGCATAAAATTCTACATCTGAAAATTAATTTTGCATGCCGTGTAACCTCAGAAATTAGGTATGAAAATGACGTAAATCACCCCAAAAATAGGGATAGCCATGGAATTGAAACAAAAATTAACAAATGTTAACGGTTTATCTGTTAAGTTTCGCTGCGCTAGTTTATTATTATTATTATTATTATTATTATTATATATATATATATATATATATATATATATATATATATATAGTTTACCATTTTTTCATTTTAAACAGGATTTAATGTCCATCAAATTATTGGTTTTACCTCAACATAATTGCAACAAAAGCTTTTTTCACTACTAGCTACACAAATGTACTTTATTGACCGAATAGAGTGCCGTGAAATTAAATTTCTCAACCCGTCCATGGTTACCGGTATATAATTTTTCATTATTAACCGATAATAAGTTAATAATGAATAAATTTACATTTTTTGATAATTCTGTGACAGTTTTAAATCGGAAATGTTTATAGCAAGTTTAAGTATAACCAAGAGACTTTATTTATTAATATTTTATGCATTTAAATGGTTGTTTAAACAGCTTAATTCAACATTAAAAATTCGGATTAATTTGAATATTTGTTTTCCGCGCCGAGAACATATTCAATACTTGACATTTATTTCATGTCAATTTCGCTTATTCAATGTAAAAAAAACTATTTAAAAATAATACTTTTAAATAATATTTGTGATTTAACAATAAATAATACAAATGCTTGAACCGTTCCACCAAGAACTGTGCAATCACAATCAGATGATACAACCTGTCAATGAGCACATATAGCATTCGGAGAGTGACGAGCCCAGAGTCGAATAAAGTTTGTTAAATCATGTGATGCTTTTTAATCTAAACCTGTTCCGAACACTATAGTAAGTAAACGAAAATTCAATCTTTTTTTTATTAATAATGACTTTTATGCATCAATTGTGCCATCACATTTAAAAGTAAAATGACGTTATGGTGGGATTAATTTCATAAATAATTATTAAAATTACGAGCTAGTAGTGAAAAAAATAGTATATATACCACGGTTATGAAGAGCATTATAGCCCTCGCGAATTATAATCCCTCGGTTCCCTCGGGATTATAATATTTTCGCTCGGTCAATAATCATACTCTTCACAACCTTGGTGTATAATATACTATTTTATGGAATCCTGTCCAGAAAAATGCGTTACATAACATACCAAAATTTTCCGGAAATCGAAACATGGAACCTCCCGCCAATTGTGAAGAATGGCAACATATTTAGGTTGTTGGCCATTTGCTCATAACAATTATGAAAGATATTTAAATTATTCAAAAAATAAATAATATTACGTATTTAGTACTTAGTCTGATAGGTTTTACTATTTATAACAGCTTATATTCTTCGTGGCATCGAAAGAAGTAAATTATCGATGATTTAAAATAGTATATTAAAACACAAGTATCATAAGACAATCTGTTAACGTACGAGTCCAAGTTTGGAAAACGAGCCGCCAGGCGAGTTTTACAAAGGACAAGTGCGTTAACAGGCCTTATGATACATGTTTTTTATACTATTTTTCCTATTGAGGTAATTTTACAATGAAATTTTTTTAAAAGGACTTGCCAAAAATATGTCTTGGTGTTTTTTTGTCAGTTATGTTGGTAGCGCATCCCGCTAACATTTGAAATTTCACATTTTGAAAGTTTTGGTATTGTGTGATTCTGACTGATTGTTTACATTAAAACATGGTATCAAGCATTATATAATTATGGAAGAGGAAAACCAATACATACAATGTACTCCACCGGTTTATTAATGAACCACCTGATTTGACATATCTTGTAATAAAGGTAAATTTATCAAATAACGACTCGGGATCGCTGGTTCGTGTTAGTTATTATCATAAATAAAACTCTTTAAATAATGAAATACATTAATGAACAATTTATTGATCAACACTTTTACATTCCACCATTTTGACAACACATCGACTGCTCAGTTGCAGACATAACAACAACAGCTGTTCTTACATTCTTCAATACAAATCATATGTTGTATTTGTATATGGCACTTATGTCTAAATCATATTTAAAAATTTAATATTCGACAGTTCGCCTCGACGTGTAACTGGAAATCATGGATCGTAAAATTATCATATTTACTTGTAAGTAGCCACAAATTGAGTTGACAGTGTGAACATTTCAAGTAACGTGCATCATACATTTCAAAACCTGCCTGATATAACAATATAATCAACTGTAAATTGCAATATTACCATAAAATTAATTTGTAATAAATAAAACTTACCGTTTAAATTGTTTTGACAAAGCAAATCTGAGCGCATTGTTTCTTGTTTCATAATTTTTTATTTGAAAGATTTTAACTTTACATCTGATTCTTCTTTCTGAACTAACACAGCTATAGCTATAAATTTCTATTCTTTCTAGTCCTCTCGCCTGGAGATAAGAGAAAAATCAATAATTACAAATAGTATATATACATAAACAATTTATCATTTTGATGTTATATGTAATTGATCTGTCATGACATGACTACCACTTCTAGAATACGAAAGGCGCCAAAAACGGTACGTTTATAGATCTTCTAAACGTCGTGTTTTCAGTGATAAACAGTGTTTACTCATAAGGATACTGAAATAGAAAAATTAAATTGTCAAAGTTATCCTGCATTTTTTTAATTTTTCATCCACGACTCTGATCCTGTTAAAGATACGATAACGAGGTTTGAAAATTTGAATTCAGTATGAAATTCACTTTCATATCATGGATAACACGATTTTTACCCATGATCGATTTGTGAATTAATTTTCTAAAATTTGCTGTTTGAAGCGCAGTAGCTCCCTATTTATCGGTTATAGAAGAAAAATTTTTAGATGAAAATTGTAGGGAATTTTATTCGCAACAAATTCAAAAATAACTATTTTTCCCCAAGGTCGAAAAATTGTATTTTTTATTAGGACGCCTATAGTTATTAACGTCATGTCTGTTATTTGCATATCTACCGTGTGACGTTCAGTATTTTTCATAATAACATAAAATATCTTCTAAAAATTCTATTTTCTATTACATATTGACAGGTGACAGGTCTTCACGACGCTGTGATTTTTTAGAAATACTTGATTTTTAACCTGTTACGACGCATATATTGGTTGAGCATAGAGTACTGCTAAAGCAGATTTAACAGTATGGTATTATGAAACCATTTAAAATATAATTTATTAATTATTAAGACAATGACGGGGCCCAATTTCAGTACTTGTCATAGGTGATATTTACCGTACTTACGCCTCTGGTCTTTTAGATGTTATAATTATTTGAGTAAACAGGGTTATAAAATTAATAATTATTACTATAAAACAATGTCCCGTATTACTTGCGCACTTTTATAATAAAAGCGCTGTTGTTCTAAAACTGCGCTCGGAATACGGGCTAATGTGATTACTAAGCAAACATAGTATTTTCTATTTGTATATGTTGAATATTTAAATCTGACTGCAGAAAAAGATATTATGGAACGCTTGCGAATTGTACATTTATTGCACTTATTATATATGAGAGGAGATTTAAAAAATCATCCCTTAACCTTCAAATACTTTCCAGTTTTTTTTTAAATATATTTCCTCGAGTCTGGTTTAAAATTTCAAAGCCAAGGTCATGAAGAGCAGCCAGTCCAATATTGTTGTGCAGGGGTGCGTTATTGTGCGAAAGCAGCACACTTTTGATCCATTGCCCTTCTTTTATCTTTTATAGTTTCGTTTACTTCATTCAACATATTGACCTAATATTGTCCAATTATTGAAACAACTTCATCTTTTTAATCAACTAGCAGATTTTGATGAAGAATATTCAATGTGGTTTTTGTTGACCAACAATTTCTGCAAATTACCTCAATGGAACGGACCGGGCGAAAATCGTCTTCAATCGACTCTTTCTTATTTAAAATACCACTTATAAAACATAGTTTTGCCAGGGCAAGTGTTTATATAAATTTCAAATATTTCTTCAAAAATGATCTGAGGGGATTTATCTTATACTGCGAGAACTTATCACAGCCCGAAACTCAATTTTCTCTATACTTGAACTTTTTTTAAGTAACAAATTCCCTTTTTGGCGATATCTCAAAGATTAATGTCGCAAATATCAAATATTTGTTACATAACTTCATACTAAACGACATGTCGTTCTTCCACCATGTGATGGAAATTCTCACCAGCTGAACCTTCTCCGAATTCAACTTCTGCGAGAATTCCCAGAAGTCTTCTACTTTCTTCTAAAACGCAGCACCTATGTCTGGCAGCGTCTGTGCATATTGCAAGTGGGCATATCAAGCTTGAGTTGAGACTGTCCTTGGCCTCGTCCAATCCTTTAGCAGCTTTAGGTCTCCAGTTAATAATAATGGAAGTTTTTCCTTTAATGTTTTCAGTTTTTTTGCTGTTGTCGGATTTTCGTACTTCGTGATGGCGTTAACTTTCTTTGACAAACGGCGTGCACCCTCAGCTGAAACTAAATGGGTTAAATGTTTCTTAATTTATTATAAAATATCTTCTATTCGCGATGCTTGCCAGGCGCTCGCTATCTAGCGGCCAAATTTCGAACCGTAACCTGGGGTATTGTTTACGTTGTATGGCATATAACTGTATACGGTAAGTTACTGTTTTTATATTATATTGTAATGTGCAGTGCCCGCCCTCGCCGCCATTATTACCGCCTCTGTCCCCGTCGGTGTCGCCGCCGCTGTCGCAGGGACGAGCGAGCGTCTATTGTTAGCGATGACGCAACCGACTGGCCGGCGCCTGCTTAATTACGCGGTTGATGTAACCTATTGTGTTGTATCTAGAAGTATTCCCGTGAGTTCTCGAATTTTCGGCTACGGTATATAAGCACCGTTGGCGAAGGCACTGGACAGTCTGATATAAATAAGCGTTGCGTGTTAAACAGTTGATGATATAAGCAGAAAGTAGACAAGTGGTGAATATAAATAAATACAGTTGTATAAATAAATAAGTGATCTATATATTGTTTAAATAAATAATCTTATTGTTTAAGTGTTTTATAATATTCTTAGTCTTAATTAGTGTTTAATATTTGTTTAATCGTAGTGTTCGTTATATTTATCATCTTTTAATTATATTTAATATCTATTTATCGTTATAATAAACTTTTATTTTAATTCATACTAATTGTCTAATATTTACACTTCACAATAAATAAAAACGTTACAATTGGTGTCAGGTGTGGGGTTAATAATCTGTGAAGTGTTAAATAAAAATAAATAATATGGCAACTAAACAAGTAAAATTAAGTGAGTTAAAAGTAAGTGATCTCAGGAAAGAACTGGATGAGCGAGATTTGGATACGACAGGGCTGAAAATCGTTCTACAATCTCGTCTGCGACAAACATTAATCGATGCCGGTGAAAATCCTGACGATTACTTATTCGAAATTCAGTGTGACATTAGTCAACTGTTAGAACAAAAATTGACAGAAAATTCTAGAACATTAGAACAAAAATTCGAACAAAAATTTGAGGAAAGTTCTAGAAAATCAGAAGAAAGTTCTAGAAGTTTAGAAGAAAAATTAATGGAAAGTTCTAGAAAAGCGGAAGAAAATTCTAGAACATTAGAACAAAAATTCGAACAAAAATTTGAGGAAAGTTCTAGAAAATCAGAAGAAAGTTCCAGAAGTTTAGAAGACAAATTAATGGAAAGTTCTAGAAGAGCAGAAGAAAATTCCAGAATATTAAATGAAGAATTAATGGAACATTCTAGAAGTTTAGAACAGAAATTAGAGGAGAATTCTATAAAAACTGAAGAAGACTTGAAGAATTTAAAAGTTGACTATGACAAGAAAATTGAAGAATTACGAGAAAAATTCACTGAAATTACATCGTCGTCAGTGTCAAATTCCGATGTAGTGAAGGCAGGTTTACAAGAAGAAAGTAAAGTAGTAAAACCTGATACTAGTACAACAATGCACATTAAGACACCGGAATTTGATGGAAAATCTTCGTGGCCAAACTATTTAAAACAATTTGAAGCGGCTGCGAAAGCACATAACTGGACATCCAAAGAGAAGGCTACAGCGTTGACTGTTTCGTTGCGTGGGGAAGCCATTGACATCCTACAAACGCTGAAGGAAGAAGAACAAGAAGACTACGACCAACTAGTCAAGCGGTTGGATATGCGGTACGGCAATGCGCACCTGGAGCAGGTGTACCAGACGCAACTGAGGAACCGCTATCAGAGTTCAAAAGAAAGCCTTCAAGAATTTGAAGTCGACATAGCTCGTTTGGTTCGTCTCGCACATCCTGCAGCTCCTGACAGCGTTTTGGAATGCTTGGCCGTTCAAGCATTTATCTATGGAGTTCGAGACAGTGAAACACAGCAAGCACTGCGTTTGGCCCGCCCAAAAACATTAATTGACGCTCTCTCATATGCACTAGAACATGAAGCTGCCAAACAAGCTTCACGTAACCAATCTCGAGTGCGAAATATTGATGCCGAGAGAAAAGAAGACACGGAAGACCTCGAAGAGAAAATGCGACGAATTGTAAATGAAGTGTTTGCCGGAAGAAAGAAACTCGTCTGTTGGTATTGCGGTAAACAGGGTTATCCGCAGAGACTTTGTAAAAAAATGCAAAGAGAGACAGAATCGGTAAAAGAAGAAAAGGAGTCGGAACACTAAGTCGGGTTGATGCGAAGGGGCAATCGTCGACCCGTAATCTAGTAGCCCCACAATCCATCAGTTATGTCGCATCCCTTCATCATCAAGCCAGCAGCATCTACGTGAATGGCTCTGTTGATAGAAGACCACTAAAAATGTTACTGGATACGGGTGCGACGAAGACTATAATTAGACCCGATTTAGTAAAGAACACAGGCAAGACGCATCTTCAACCAACCAAGTGGCGATTACGTACAGCAACGGGAGAACAAGCTACCACATTAGGAGAAATAGATCTGACCATCACTATTGGAAACACATCCTTTAAACATCGTGCGCTGGTAGCTGACGTTAAAGATGAATTAATACTCGGCATGGACGTAATGAAAAAGCACGGTTTTAAACTTGACCTGAAGAATGGAGTAATGATGGTCAATGAAGAAGAACTGGTTTTAAACCCACGAGAAGACAAAGCTGTGCGCGTACTAATGGCCGAAGATGTTACCTTTCCAGAACGAAGTGAATCTATTGTGCAAGCACAATTAGATGGTAGATTCTGTGAGGGGAATATTGTTATGCTTGAGCCCAAGAATGATGATGTGAAGACTGGTACTGGAGTTGTTGTAGGAAAATCACTGATCAAAGCCAGTCAATTAATACCAGTTCGAATAATGAACGTAAATTTTTATCCTGTTATTCTTAAGAGAGGAACAATTGTAGGACAATGTTTGGAAGTTTCCTCGATTATTCGAACTGTGAAAGCCAAGGGAAACATATCTCAGGAAGTTCCGGACACGTTAATTAATCAATTGTCAACATCCATCCAAGAACTGACCGCCGACAAGAGAACCAAGGCGAAGAAATTAATTGGAAGATATCAAGATGTGTTTCAAGTTGACAAGAAGACCAACGGGAGAACAAATGTGGTTCACCATAAGATAGACACCGGCGACGCAAGACCCATCCGCCAACCAGCAAGAAGACTACCATTGGCGAAGCGTGAGGAAGCGGAAAGAATTATCGAGGACATGAAAAAGGAAGGTGTGCATGTCCATGGGCTTCACCAGTGGTGTTAGTGAAGAAGAAGGATGGCTCTACACGATTTTGCGTCGAATACCGTCAACTTAACAACGTGACTAAGAAAGATAGCTACCCGCTACCTCGAATAGACCATACACTAGACACTTTGGCTGGCTCAAAGATTTTCTCTACGCTGGATCTAAAGAGCGGATACTGGCAAGTGGATTTGGATTCAAAAGATAAGCAAAAGACAGCCTTCACCATTGGTACCGGACTGTGGCAATTTACTGTAATGCCATTTGGTCTCTGCAATGCCCCTGCAACGTTTGAACGACTTATGGAGACAGTATTGGCTGGGCTATCATGGAAAACTTGTTTAGTCTATCTCGACGACATTATTGTGGTAGGTAAGACATTCGAGGACCACATGAAGAATTTGGAAGAGGTTTTCCAGAGATTGCGGAAGGCTAACCTGAAGCTCAGCCCCAAGAAGTGTCACCTGTTCCAAAAGGAAGTTCATTACCTTGGACACGTGGTTTCAGATAACGGTATTGCAGTTGACCCGGAAAAGATAAAGGCTGTGAGAGATTGGCCAGCGCCTAGAGAAAAACACGAACTTAGAAGTTTTCTTGGTTTGTGTACCTATTATCGGCGATATGTACCTGGATTTGCCAACATAGCCAAGCCACTGACAAGGCTTACTGAAGAAGGTCGAAGATTTATCTGGGAAATGGACTGCAAAGTTGCGTTTAAAGAACTGAAACATGCTTTGACAAGCGCACCTGTCCTGAGTTATCCTTTACCTGAAGGAGAGTTCATACTAGACACAGATGCCAGCAACGTGGGAATTGGTGGCGTTCTTTCCTAGATACAAGACGGGCATGAGAGGGTTATTGCCTATTTTAGTAAGACCTTGTCTAAACCAGAGAGGAATTATTGTGTTACCAGAAAAGAACTCTTGGCAGTCGTGAAATCCGTGGAACATTTCTACAAATATTTGTACGAAAGGAAATTTTTGATAAGAACTGAACATGCTGCATTAAAATGGCTGCTACAATTCAAGAATCCTGAAGGTCAGGTGGCTAGATGGATTGAAAGACTACAGGAATACAATTTTAAAATCGAGCATAGGACAGGTACCAGCCATCGTAATGCCGACGCATTGTCCAGAAGGCCGTGCCAAGATGATTGCAAGCATTGTAGTCGACTAGAAGAGAAATTTTCCATGGTCGCCAGAACAACAGTAGTCGACGATAATTGGCAGCCCGATGGACTACGCGAAGATCAAGAAAAAGACCCAACTTTGAAAATTATACTCGAATGGAAAGCAGAAGAGAGCAAACCAGTATGGGAAGATGTTGCACCACACTCACCAAGTGTAAAATCGTACTGGGCGCAATGGGACTCCATGGTGATTGAGGATGGCATGTTAAAGCGTGTGGTAGAAAATGCTGATGGAACTGAGAAGAGAACTCAGTTAGTTATTCCTAAGAGTACAGTACCAGACGTGTTGAAAGAGATCCATGACGGATCTGGAGGCCATTTCGGAGTCATCAAAACGCTAGAAAGATTGCGTCAGCGGTTTTACTGGGTTAACTTCACGGAAGATGTTAAAGATTGGTGCAAGAAATGTGTGGTTTGCGCTGGAAGTAACGGTCCGCATAAACGACGAAAAGCCCCAATGCGGCAATACAACGTTGGCAGCCCATTCGAGCGTATTGCGATTGATGTGGCTGGACCATTCCCAGAAAGTGACGAAGGAAATAAATACATCGTGGTTGTTATGGACTACTTCACCAAGTGGGTTGAAGCATATCCATTACCCAACCAGGAAGCCACCACGGTCGCTGAAACTTTAGTTAAAGAATGTATATGCCGATTCGGAGTACCATGTGAACTCCACTCCGACCAGGGAAGAAATTTTGAGTCTGCCGTTTTCCAAAATGTCTGTAAGATATTAGGAATTAATAAAACTAGAACAACTGCATTACATCCGCAGTCTGATGGCATGGTTGAACGAATGAACAGAACGATCAACCGATATTTGTCGAAGGTAGTCTCCAACCACCAAAGAGACTGGGACCGACACCTCCATCTGGTCCTGTTGGCTTATCGTTCATCCGTGCATGAAACAACAGGGCAAACTCCTGCAAACATCTTATTCGGGCGTGAGTTGAGCTTACCATGTGACTTGGTGTTCGGCAGTAATCCTGGGGAAGATCTGGCCGGGGAAGATTATGTTACGGACTTACGGAGAAGAATGGATGACATTCATGAACAAGTCCGTACAAACATTCAAGCTGCTAGCGACCGAATGATGGACCGGTATGACATCAAGGCCGAAAAGGGTGGATATCAACCTGGGGATTTAGTGTGGCTTTACAACCCACAAAGACGTCGTGGGTTATCACCAAAGCTGCAAAATAATTGGGAAGACCCCTATGAGGTAGTCAAAAGGATAAACGACGTGGTATACAGAATTAAGAAACAACCTAGCGGGAAGCCGAGAGTAGTACACTTTAATCGGCTAGCCCCTTTCGCCGGAGACAACCACGAAGTCCATAACGGAGCAACGGTTCGTCGGATCATAACACAAGAACCAACTTTTGAAGACTTCATGGAGAACTATTCCTTTGGCCCCAAGGCGCGGCTCGACGTGACGAAAGAAGAACACCGAGATCTATTCACCGTGTCTTCAGATTATTACCTCGGTCACTGCGTATCAGAAGACTTAAAGATGTCCCGTGGCATAGCTTCAGCCTTTAAGGCGAAATTTGGGCGACAACAAGAACTGGCCAACCAACGCCCAAATGTTGGGAAAACGCTGCGCCTGAGGGATAACAATGCAGACCATCAGCGGTACATCTATTACCTGGTTACAAAACCACGCTCGTACCAGAAACCGTCGTATCGTGACCTGTGGAACTCGTTGTGCGATTTGAAGGATCATCTGCTTAAGAATGACATTTTGAAGCTAGCCGTACCGAAGTTAGGCTGTGGTCTAGATGGTTTAGATTGGAGGATTGTTAGGAACATGATAGAAATCCTCTTCCGTTTTACCGGTGTTGAAATTCTTGTTTGCAGCTTTAACCCTAACGGACATAAAGAAGAAGTCGAGCGGACCATCGACTGTCATTTCTTCAAAACTTCGAAATGCACCAAGGGTAATGCATGCAGATTTCGTCATCATGAACTGTTCCGGGACGAAACAGTCTTAAGGAGGGGGCAGTGTAATGTGCAGTGCCCGCCCTCGCCGCCACTGTTACCGCCTCTGTCCCCGTCGGTGTCGCCGCCGCTGTCGCAGGGACGAGCGAGCGTCTATTGTTAGCGATGACGCAACCGACTGGCCGGCGCCTGCTTAATTACGCGGTTGATGTAACCTATTGTGTTGTATCTAGAAGTATTCCCGTGAGTTCTCGAATTTTCGGCTACGGTATATAAGCACCGTTGGCGAAGGCACTGGACAGTCTGATATAAATAAGCGTTGCGTGTTAAACAGTTGGTGATATAAGCAGAAAGTAGACAAGTGGTGAATATAAATAAATACAGTTGTATAAATAAATAAGTGATCTATATATTGTTTAAATAAATAATCTTAGTGTTTAAGTGTTTTATAATATTCTTAGTCTTAATTAGTGTTTAATATTTGTTTAATCGTAGTGTTCGTTATATTTATCATCTTTTAATTATATTTAATATCTATTTATCGTTATAATAAACTTTTATTTTAATTCATACTAATTGTCTAATATTTACACCACCCAAATAAATAAAAACGTTACAATATATTACACGTTATTCATTTTAAGCAATATTATAAGTAAAAATAGTAACATTAAAATATAAGTGAGCTAATAAAGTTATATTTTGATTTACTATAAGTAAAAAGTGTGATTTATAACCTAGTATACTTCAGTAATTAAAGTAATACATAATGTTGTTGTTTCAGGAAATATGAAGCTAGGACTTCTAGAGTATTTTAAATATTTAGGTACTGGAGAACACTTTTTGATAGAAGGCCTAATTCATTAACATTTTTCCTGAAACAAACAAACAGAAAGCGGGAAACAGATACGACTAAATAAGAGAAAAGAAAAACATGCTAAAATTAAAATAAAATTGCATTCTGCTATTCAAAACTGATCGTCGAAATGCGCCTGGTACAAAAAATTAAAACTGCCGAGATATATTTACATTTACCCAGCTTGGCATGAACAGATCATTGTTTCAATTGTAATACTATTGTTATTTTTGCAAAATACTCCTTTTATTCTGCAGTCAAAGTACGAATATATTTATAATATCTGCATCGGTATCACTAGCCATTTTTCCGCACAAAATGATGTGGCCACCATCAAACACACCTTCTTGCGATACACATTTAGAGTTTTCTCCAGTACCTAATATTTAAAATACTCTAGAAGTCCTAGCTTCATATTTCCTGAAACAACAACATTATGTATTACATTACAGGGAAGTCATCTTGGACCGTTATTATTTAATATATTTATCAATGACATAAGTAACTGTTTCAATCACGCTAAATACATTATGTACGCGGACGATATGAAGTTATTTCTTGCCGTCAAATCTATATCTGATTGCTTAAAAATACAACAAGACCTAAATAATTTTACGCAATATGCAAAAGACAACTCATTATTGATAAATATATCAAAATGTACAACAATCACCTTCACTAGAAATAGAAATGTTTTGAATTTCGATTATAAAATTAGTAATGTTGTTTTAGAAAAATGTACACATGTCAAAGATCTAGGAATCACTCTTGATAGAAAGCTCCTAATGGATATTCATATAAATAATATTACTAAAAAAGCGTATAGAATGCTTGGATTTATTTTACGCAGTACCAAACAATTTACTAACCCAAAAACTGTTTTAATGCTATATTTCTCCTTGGTGCGTAGTCAATTAGAATTTGCCTCAGTGTGCTGGACACCATCATATCCCACTTACATAAACAGAATTGAATCTATTCAAAACAAATTCATTAAGTATTTCTCTTACAGGTTTCCAAATTATTCTTTATGCCTAGTACCACTTATGAAAAGGAGAAATTTAAATGATTTAATATTTTTATATAAAATTTTTAACAATATAATTAATTCCATTCACATAACGTCATTATTTTTCCTGCGCGTCCCAAGGCATGATACTAGATCTATGCACATGTTATATGTGCCATTTCAAGGTACTAATTCTGCTTCTAATTCCCCTATAAACAGAATTTCAAGTTTATATAACAATATTGTACATGCTAACCCTAATGCCCCTGATTTATTTTGTACCTCTTTAAATTTGTTTAAAAACTATATCACAAAATTATTGTGAATAATTATGATAAAATAACAGACTCATATCTTTTTCCTCTATTATATATTTAGTTGCTACTATTAATATGTTTCTATATTGTTAATTGTATTCATAGTGCCACTCTATCATTGGGAAATTTTCCTGTTGAGTGGCCGAATTTCTAAAAATAAAAAATAAAAAAAAATTAAATACTAAGGTATACTAGATTATAAATCACACTTTTTACTTATAGTAAATCAAAATATAATTTTATTTATCTCACTTATATTTGAATGTCACTATTTCTACTTATAATATTGTTCGAAATAAATAGCATGTAATATATAATATAAAAACAGTAACTTACCGTATACCTACAGCCATACATCATAAAATGTAAACAATACCCTAGGTTAGAGTTCCAATATTGTCCGCTGACATCTACGATAGCATCGCGAATATAGGGTGTAACAACAAAAATAAATATATTAAATTTAACCAACGACAGTACTTGCTGAGAGCAACAATATTTCTTAATAACTTTTCATTTCGAATTCATCTTCCCAAATTCAGATGATGAACGTGTTAAAAAACTAAAAATATATCGACAACGTGTGAATCATATTGATAAGTGGAAAGATGTTGAATTTTTTTTATAACAGATTTAGGTTAAATAAAGAAAAGAAATAGAAAATTTATTTTTTCCCTCACTGTTTCCATAAATTGAAATATATACATTTACCTTTACTTGTGTAGAAACTTTAGAAGTTAATGTATTTATGTTCATATATCAATTGTAAAAGTGCAAATTTCTCTTCTAATGTAAAATACATACCTCTTTTTCTGTTATTAGACATATCTTTAAATATAAAAATCCCAAAAAACACACCTAAAACTAACCTCCAAACATTAAAAATCACAGACAGTGGTACCACACTATATAAAAGTAATAAATTCTAAAATGATTGTTCTTACTTTAGAACTACTTTACGTTAACAAGTTTAACAAAATTTTATTATGAAACACAGTCACTTTAAGTTTAAAGTATACTGTTTTAAAATTAAAATTTTACTTTTAGTAATGTGTACTTTAACGAAATATTATGAAACTCACCGATACTGCTTCACAGTCAACCATTGTCCACAGACATTTAAAGAAAAATGAGCATTAAGTACCTCCATTCCTCTAATGGCCCTTTCATTTTGCCATCTTCGTATAAATAAATGACACCTCTACCATATTTGCTATTATCTGTTATATATGTTATAGATCGCACTGCATCTCTGTTCTTGACAGATCTATATACACACAAGAGTTTTGAACTAGTTAGTAACTAATATCTCAGGAGAAACTTACATATTAATGTGGTGAATGCACCACGTGGGAATTTTAAGAGTAGTTAGGAAGTATATACTACTCTATTCATAATTCATATTACACTACAGTTAATATTTGTTACTGTAGATATTTACTAATAACTAATACACTGTTGACCTCATACATCATTACAAGTTAACAGATGTAACGAGCAAATGTAAGAAGAAATTTCGAACGCGGTACATTTCAGTTGTTTTATTTTTCGTGTATTATGATAACGATCATTGAAATAACAAGAAAAATCCTATCCTTAAAAATTCTTCTGAAAATAATTCAATATCACCAATAATGCAAACGTAAGATACTAATATTTTTACCTCTAAGGAAAGTAGAGGGATCGTGCTAAAAATCACATATCGATATTTTACTATATAAGCATGTTTTAAGATCCTCACTTAGAATCATATTTTCATATTATCGAAAAATTTGAAATATATTACTACACCATAATAAAATGAAAAGAATCTACTAAATTTTGGTCTAAATAGTTTTTCCTAAAAAATACTTTTAAATATAAGTTGTTCGTTATTATAAAAATCGGATGTGGCCAGCACATTATTTTCCGGCAGTTGTATGTATTTTATACAAATTCCATACAGAAAATTTCTAGAAAAATATCGTATATTTCCAGTAAAATTATAAGACAAATACAATATGTCAAATGCACTTGACACTGACATCTTTCAATCAGATTATTCTTAATATATTAGCAGTTTCCATAGCTGGCTACTTTATGAAATTTAATTTCTTTATAATTTTTTAACTCTATATCCATTTAATATTAAGTATAAAATGCAGTCAAATCGTATAAAGAATAAAATATTTTTTCATATTTATAACAACATTTAATGTGAAAAAATGATATTTAACATAGTTTTTTTTTAAGAAAAACTGTTAAAATCTTCAAAAGAGGGTCCTTCCGGTTGACCAGTTGTAACCAATATCTAATCAACTCTTCATATGGATGTAACGAAGGAAAATACGAAACAATTATAATTTTTCAAATTGTAGTATTAGAGTTATCGCAGATGAAATTTTTGTTACACACACACGCACGCACGCACGTACACACACACACACACACACACATACACGCACGCACGCACGAACGCACACACATACACACACACGCGCACACACACGCACGCACGCACGCGCGCGCTCTCTCACACACACATACACACACAAATCGTATTCAAGGGACCCTAAAATGTGCTTATTGATTAAAAATTCATCGTCGAATTTTTTGACCAAAACCTTCCTTACCTAAAGGAGACGGAAGGTAAAAATTAATAATTATGGATTTTTTTACAGGTTTGCATACGAGTATAATGTATTTGTGGATAAATTTATAATAAAATAATTATAAATCTTGCAACGTATGCTGTGAAGATGAGCACAACACGTTGGATACACATTTGAGCAATTCATATGTATGTTAGTGACAAATAAATGTAACTGTTAAAAAATTATTAATTTTTAATAATAATGTATTAACAATTACTCGAAATCTCAGTCAAACAGCATATTTTTACATCACCGACGTTTCGGTGCACACCTTTTCAGGGTAGTACTTAAGATCTTACAGAATATTACATATCATGTACACAAAATACATTCGTTTTTACACATCGTACAGAAAATTCATAAACAGCACGTACACATCAAATTGCTCTCAAAATCGACAACAGAACAAGGTGCAAGTGTTTGACTGAGATTTTGAGTAATTGTTAGCACTTTATCCACACTACAGCCCAGAAATTTCCCACTTAATTAATAATAGTAGCGTTTTTTTTAAAAAAAAACATATGAATTTATGCTCGTAAAATACTTAATCAATAAAATAATATTTATATATTTATATTTGACAAAAAACAAATGTCCTTAAAACAAATAAATTTGAATTAATATAAATAAATATATTATCGGTAATGATGAAATATTTGCACCGCGCGGGCGCTTACCAGGCGTCACCTCACGGACACTCATTGCTGGCATGGAGAGTGCCATTAATATAATGATAAAATTGTGGAGAAGATAATAACAATAATAATAATAATAATTAATCTTTATTATTCAGCAGGATGAATCCCCATTACAGAATAATATTACAAATAAAACTAGATACATAAATAAGAAATTTAAAATTAAAATTATACTTTTCAGGTTATTTTCAAATTCATTAAGTGCAACAAAAAAATAATATCTAAACTAAAATTATTACATTTACGACTTATAGTATTAATTGGAGAATTATAAAAGTAATTTGAGCGCGGAAAATTATAGACAAAAATATGATTATAATAATTATAATTATTTACATAAAATATCAGAGCATTGACTAAGTTATTGATGAGATTATTAATTATTTTATAAAGAAATAATATTTGATATTTTGTTCATCTGCTTGCAAGGGTATCAAGGTTGAATAATTTAAATAAAGCAGACGAACCACAATATCTTTCACCGAATATTCTATAATGTACTACTTTGTAAAATTTAATTTGAATCTTTTCAATGATATTGACCAATTATGCTTGAGACGCAGACCAAATAATAGAGCCGTAGTCTACTTTGCTAATAATTAGCGAGTTAAAAAGTACATTATAGCATTAAAAATTTGATCAACAGTAATATACGAAGAAATTCAGTATATGTATTTACCAGAAATTTTAAATATATATTTATTTAAATGAATAAATATTAAAAGCCAGAAAGTTATGTAGGTACTAGCCTCATTAGTTTTTTCTATATTTCCAAAGTAATAATATTTATTTAGAGATGATAGTGATTTAGTAACATATTATATTAATTTCATGGTCTGTATCAGTTTGTGAACGTTTATGTAAAAAAGTTCATATTGCCAATTGGACAATAACATTTAAAATTAGAATTATTACTTGGATACAGACTTATTCATCACATACATAGCATACTTTATAAATACCTAATAAGATTTATCAACTAGGTATATTATGTCTAATGACATTTATCAACTTGGGCAGTGTTCTGTTGATCAACTAGTGAACTATGATTGCGTTTTGAGTTTTATCAGTTTAACAAAATTAGTCTTAATGATGTATGATTGAAAGCCCACGACTTTCCCCTTATAAGTGTTAGAAATATAAAAATTATGTTTTATTTTATTTATTATTCCATGTTAATGTTCACATTTATAACAATTTCGACTATATATTATTTATAATTACTAAATCATTTTTCTTTTTCAGTGTTTCGTGCAGCACTACGCTTGAAGGTAAGGTCAATTTATTATTGAAAATTGAAAAATTATTGTAAAAAGCGTCTGTTGAAAATCAATGGTAATTTCATCAAAGGAGCTTTGTTTATAAAGGATAATTAAAAAAATTAATTAGTTTATATCTTAAGTGAAACCTTTTTGAAATGGATTCCCTTCCAAAAATCTAAATTTTATTTACCTACTACGCTGAATTTCATTTAAAAATTTCTCGCCTGGTACTTTAATATTTCAATTCTTTTACGCAATTTTCTTCTACCTCGGTACTCTCAATTTTCTCACTTAAACTTACGCTAAAGTTAATTTAAATTTTCCAACAGAGAAGTGTAGGTTTGCTCGTACATTCCCACAAAACTGAAGCATTTTGTTTTTCAATTATTATTCCTAAACCACGTGAAGGATTATAAGTTTTAGTTCGCAATTAATCTTCAAAACAAACCTGTTTACTCGTAGCCACGGATATTATGTCGGTTGCCAATTTAAATCCAATTTCGATATAAATTGCATTTAAAAATTATCCAATAACAACAAGAATAATACATGCAGCTCCATATTATACCTATACAATGAAACAACTTTGAAAACAAACACGACTGCATTACAAATGGAAAATAATATCAACGTAAATCATGTCTACTCTTCTTAAAAATAACTGCACACATGAAATTATTCTCATATAGGGTTATGAAAACATTTTACTAATTTCACATTTTTGTTTGATAAAGTATGTAAATGAATTAAATATTATTAAAATATAACTTTTATTATAAACAATAGATACATATTCATATAATTTCTAAACCACATTTAATTAATTAATTATCATCTACGTACGTGAAAAATATTACTCACTTAAGGGGATCGTCTATCCCACAAATTTATTGTATTGTACCGGTTACGGCATTCCATGATTACTCTGGATTGCATGAAGTTATATTATTTTTGTAAATATTAGTATGTTTATACAGGATATCTCAATGTTAGAAGCTTTTTAATTTTGTACTTTGACTTTAGAATTAGCAGAAAATAATTTGTAAAAAAACATATTTATTGCATTTTTCTAATGAATATTCCGGCTAATTAAAGAATGTATTACCAAATCTGAAAAGCAATGAACATAGAACCAACCTTACGATCAAGATACAATTTACTACATTATTATTCGAAATCAAATAAAGAAGTTATTATGGAATAAGTAACTAGTCTTTTGTGCTAAACGTATTCGATTTCTTGGGCTCTCCTAGTACAGATAAGGCAGGGTACGGGTAGCGGGAGGTAGTAGTGGGGGTTCTACAATTTGGACTTGGTCTTCCCGGTCGTCGATCGTCGCTCTTCTAGCATTTAGCATTGTCTCATTATTATGTTTAGACATTGTTTTATTTTGGCAGAATTTATTCTTTTAAGAAAATACTGGTAATCAAAGTAATAAATATATTCCGACAGAATTCGTTTTGTAATAACTGAGAGTTAAATATTACAAATTGTATTCACCTTGATTACAACAATACTACACATCACATTAAAAATAATATTCCACTTTGCTTATAACAATACTACATTTATACTCTACTCGTATACCAGTTTTATGCTTTATTTTATATCTCTAGTATCAATTGAAATTAGAAGAAAATAATGAAAGTATAATTTGCAGATAATAAGTATACTTCGACAGACATTTTTTAAATTAATAATTAATTATTAAACATTGTATGCCACCTTGATTATAACAATACTGCACCATTCTATACCAGTCTTATGCATTTTTACCTTCCGTCACCTTTAGGTAAGGAAGGTATTGTCTTTGATCAAAAAATTCGGTGGTGAGTTTTTAATGAAAAAGCATGTTTTAAGGTCCCTAGAATACGATTCTGACTCATCTTTAAAATCATTCTCTTTCTCTTTTTCTGATAATTCCATTACTAACTTCAGCAGTGGAAGAAACAGATTCAGATTTACGTAAGTTGATTATAGAACCCCAAGAAGTAGAAAAAGAGGAAATACCAGAATATCCTAGTGGGCGCAGATTAGTTAATATTAATTATTTATTGAATCAAATTCTCATTTAATTCACAAGAACCTTTTGACTGTGGGTTTAGAGAAATGATCTTTGTGAAAGAAATTAGATCTGGGTATTACAGTGAATTTATTTTTAAATGTTAAAATGTGTAACAAAATTGCTTCGTTATGCACAGAAGAGAAAACTAATAATGATGTATTGATATGGTACGCGGAATTATTTTTTACTGTTACTATTACATACTAGTATTATTATATTTTTATTCCTATTACCTTCCACAATTCTAAAGTATTTGTTTTCCGAATCAAAAATTGTCATTGTAGGTACATTGCCGATTTGCCGTATCGAATCGATCAGTGTACGGTAAGTATTACAACTCGGGCCCTGTCTAGAATATTATAGTTAGTCAGTAGTTTATTGATTTGTATTTGTATTGATATGTCCCACTGTAAAAGGGGTTAGTCAAATACCTCCGCACCGCACCACATCTCTCTGCGACTGCATGAGTTTAGAAGTTCGGACTAGCGTGAACGAGCCGCTTAATAGAATAATATTTTCTAAAATAAATTATTATAAAGGGCAAGGACTTTAAACGGTAGACACTTTTGTTACTGAGTCTTATGAAATCTATTGTAACATGATCCTATCTCAGTTTTTTGTAAGTAGTTCGAGAATTTGTCGTGAGGTACTTTTTACGTAGATGGTTAAGTTATATTTTATTGTTTGGAATTTTATGTAATTACAATTATTAAAGAATATTTTATTCTCTATATAGTTTGATTACATCTTTTTTATACTTATGTATTTAGAGATAAAAAATTGTAAAGAAATTAAGTTTCACAAGAAAATCTTCATGTTCATCTTTACAGTTATGCTATTCAAATATTACTAATTGACAGATGTTAGTGTTAATTACAATTGCAAGAAACGTTTTGTAAGGAATGTATATAAAATAGGTATAAAGAATTGAAGGAAGATGTGTCGTCCACATCCGATTGTTTTCAATAAAAACTTTATAAAGTAAAACCTATCTACTTGATGTATATGTAACTGCTAGATAAATGTAATACGCGCATGATTTTAATATAAAACCCACTCACTTAAAAAAACAGTGATAGTGGCGGGGGATTATATTCTGGTTCCCTCCTTTTTACCTCTCGCTAAGAGAGGTATTGTATTCATGCTAAAAATCGCATATCCAGATTGAATAAGCACGTTTTAAGGTCCCTAGAATCCGATTATAACATTTTTACGATGATGTCTGTGTGTGTGTGTGTGTGTGTGTGTGTGTGTGTGTGTGTGTGTGTGTGTGTGTGAAGTGTGTGTGTGTGTGTGTGTGTGTGTGAAGTGTGTGTGTGTGTGTGTGTGTGTGTGTGTGTGCGTGCGTGCGTGCGTGCGTGCGTGCGTGCGTGCGTGCGTGCGTGCGTGCGTGCGTGCGTGCGTGCGTGCGTGCGTGTGTGTGGATGTTGGATTCACGATATCTCAAATACTATAAGACTTAATACATTTTTAACTACGGATTCCTCAATCTAACAATAATGGGAAGAGTTGATTAAGTTTTGTTAACAATTGGACAACCGGAAGTAGTAGTAACAAGAAAAAAATCATCTAAATATTATTTATCGAAAATTTATGTAAATACTTATATTAATGAACGTTAAATTCTTTATTCGATAAATATAAATTCATTATTATATCTTCTATAGATTTAGAGATAAAGAAATCCATATAAAATAATGGGATGAAAAAATTCTCAAATCAAACTACTTCAAGGCAAGAAATTCAAATGTTTGTAATTGACACATAAATGTCACTGTCAAAAATATTTGTATGCCGCTGTCAAAAATATTTCTATATTATTATGAAGATTATGAAAATAAAAAAAAAGTCTACAACGTAAAAGAATATACGTAAAAAAGAATATAAGAGGAATTTGCGAAAAAATTACGAATATAAAGAAAAAGAAAAGGAAAGTAGAAAAAGAAAATTTCAGGATATTGAATATAAAGAAAATGTATGTATTGTACATAATTTATTTTAAAATATCCCATAGATTTTGCAAATATATGTGAGAATTATTTTGTAGTGAGACATGAATATATGTATTTGTATTTAAAAAAAAATTCGTTTTATGCGTACAACCAGGTAAAATATCTGGCGAGGGGTTATGTGCTGGCCACATCAGATTTTTTTTGTAGAATTTGTACTTTACCTATCATTGGGTAATATAATTATTATAATAATAAATAAGTAAACATATACGGTATATTAGCCATTGCCGGATGTGCCAGTCTGCTTCGTACGCAGATGCCGGTAATGATAATGACATTCGAACCGTGCGGACGTTTACTAGACGTCACCTCGCGGGCACTCATTGTTGACGTGAAATGTGAACCACAGAGGTTACTATTGTCCCATTTAAAATTCGAAATAGTTTCGGCGTCGCTCGGGATTGAATTCGCATTCCCAAATTCGCGACCGACACTCAGGTACAAGGCTACGAACTCGAGACCCCATAATAATGTTATTATTAATCATGAATTACCCGTTTGTTATTATTCGTTGTGATGAAAGAATTAGATAGGATAAAAATTATATGCAGTATAAATTTTTTGTGGGAGAATTTGTATTCAACAATGAATAGATTAAAAATGTATGCAATAAAACATATAGGAGATGCATAATTCATATGGTAATGAATTGGTAGGTACATTGTCGCTTGCTCGGTAGAATTAATTAATATGAATACAGTGATGTCCGAGTAATCCTACAGCGCGGCGTTTTTTGCTCCGTGTAATCCCACATCATACATACAGATTTACACCTTATTTTACACACTGCAGCCTGCATTTTAACACACGGCAAATTATAACAATACAACAAATACGATTTAGGCGTTTCTAATTTTAAATTTGTGAAAGTATTAACAAGAACAAAGAATTACATCCTAGCTGGTGTAAAACTATTTAACTATATTTTAACACAAACTTAAATTCATTATCACATTTTCGAATGCTATATAATTTTTTTCCAACATCTACTTGCAAGTCCTTTTCGAACATTATTTGAAATCTGATATTTATGGGTAACATATTATATGACATAAACTAAATTATCTAACCTCCTTGGCATCAACATTTGTCATTTATATTCAAATTAGACCTTAAAACTATATGATAGATGAATATATATATATATATATATATATATATATATATATATATATATACAGGGTGTTTCCTTTAAAACAACCAGCGCTTTTTTGGGCGAACTAACAACTTTAGAGAAAAATGTTTTTTACCAAAAATGATCAAGAATAAGGGGATAATGTATCACTAGTAACAAATCGAATATTTAACCAGTGGTTCTCAAACGGCAGAACAAAATTATATTTTTTTAATTGGCACCCTATATAATTTTTTAGCCCTTTAAATAGAATATTATTTTCTGATTTCAACGATATAAATAGCATAGGGTTGTAAAACAATTATTTCGAGAAAAATGGTATTAAAAACTAGAAATAATGTAATAAAAATTGTGTTTACTACTAGCGTAACTAGGCAACAGACGTATTGCATAGCCTATTGTAATATTATAACATTATTTTTAATACCATTTTTCTCGAAATAATTGTTATACAACCCTATACCATATTTATATCGTTGAAATCAGAACAACATTCTCTATCTAATAGGCTATAAAATTATATAGAATGCCATTTAAAAAAAATATAATTTTGTTCCGCTCTTCGAGAACCACTGGTCGAATTTTCGGTTTGTTATTATTAATAAATTAGTCCCTTATTCTTGATCATTTCTTGTATATAATTTTTTTTGCTAAAGTCATTAGTTCCCCCAAAAAAGCGCTGGTTGTTTTAAAGGAAACACCCTGTATATATATATATATATATATATATATATATATATATATATATATATATATATATAACACAGATTCTTGGTCTGAAAAGGATTACGATTGAACTACTTAGAAAATCTATAAATTAGAAGAGCTGTTAATTCTGGGAAAAATATCTGTAATGAGCAAATTAAAGTTTCTCTTTCATACTTACTATACCTACATATATAAATACCTGCACAGAAGTCTTGTATACTCAGACTGATGATGTCCGAAAGAACACAACGGCCGTTACGAGTTTGAAATAAAGTGGAAAAACCAAAAATCAGTTTTATTTATTCATCTATTATTATAACATGTTCCACCAAGAACCGACTACCAATATTCTTAAACTGTATGATATGATCAAAGTGTAAAAATGTTATTAGTTTTTATAAAATTCAAGTTGTTAATGCCATTAAAAGCGCCTTAACTTCTACGTAAACGTGACACATACTCTATTCTAAATTCTCACAGAATATATTTTTAAGTAGGTAATGCAGAAATTAACGAAAATAAACTAAATACTAAAGAACACTTGTTTAAATTTATAATGCAACGTCAGATAAATACTTTTGTAAATGAAAGATATGATGAACAGTTGTAACAGACTACCAATGGCAATCAAAACTTAAGACTATAATAAGTACGTTTTGTTATTCAGTTCTGTGTACACATTTTTAATAAATTGCACAGTAAGCGTTCGGTAATTCAATTCTGTGCACTCTAGGTCGCACAGAACACGTTCTGTAAATACTGAGCTGTGTACTGTGTAGATTGTGCATGCACAATTCGCATATTTTCGCTAATTTTGTAAATATATAAGCTGTTGCATTAATTAATATTTACCGCATATAAGCTTTCGGGGTTTCCAAAACACCAAATTAAACCATTGCCCCTTTTTCCAAACCATTTTCGGATGTTCTCAAAAGTTTTTTTTTCTCATAATCATGTAGTTCGCGAACAAGATTAATTTTGTATAATAAATCATCTAAAGTAGGTATCGGGATACATTAAAAACTGAGTTTTAAACTGCCCGTCAGATATATATTTTCTCTTGATCAGCATAATTATTTATTTTTTCTTCATCAATTTCATCGAAAATATTTCACGCGCTACCATTACTACATTTATAAGAACACGAAGATCCATATTCACCTGTCAAACAGATACATATAAAATCGATATTAGTAATAACAATATGAATTTACATTGATTTTCAATTGCTGAATGTATCAAACGCACAGGCTGCACAATTCGTTCTTTTATTTCCAATCTGTACTGCGCAGTTCAAGCACAAAATGAAATAACCGAACGCACCTAATATACGTAGTTTTTATTTATTATTTTATTAAATTGCTTATTAATCTCGGAAATTTTCCATTATTGAACATAAAAGTTATTTATATAAGAATATATTTATACATTTTTATAAGTGTTGAAAAACATCAAGACAAGAGACTTCAATCAAAATTGTGAATGAGCTTATACAATAAAGATTTTATAGAATTACACGTCGCTTTCAGTTTCGATAAAGTTTCATTTAAAACGTGGAGGCCGCCATTTTTATATATCATTTAAATGATTTTATTATATAGTTATATTGGTACAAATAGATGATTCGTTTATAAAACATCTTTTACCGATTATATATGTAGGTACCTAATTTCGATGTCATTCCAGATATTTAGTTACAAAGTACAGTGCTTTTATCGTTTCATATGTAAAATTTTTGAATTTTGTGAAGTATACGTTTTGACCAATTGGAAATCGTTGTTCGTATCCAAACCTTTTTTAACAAAAAATGAATAAAGGCAAAATTGTAATTTACATTTACATTGAAATTACACCGCTTTTAATAACAGTTGCTGTTACTGGCATAATTAAGATATATGATTGAATAAATTTGTTATTTAATATTCATTAAACCAAGACTATAAATTCTGAATTTTAATCCAAATTTGTAAATTTAATCTTTCACATACAAGCTGTGAACATTAGATAGCAATTGTCCACTAATATCAATATGGATTTGATTCAACGAAATATTCAATATTATATCAAATTTATTTTTTCTACAAATCTATTAAAAGTGGGCTTTTTAATGTTTGTTTATAGCGTTAAAAATGTCATTTTATGAAACCAGTGTTAAAAGTGACAGATCATTGTTACTTTTGACACTAGTGTTAAAACTGAATGTCAAATAATGATTAGTAACACAAATTTAAATTAAAAAAGAGTGTTTGTAGAAAAATAGTGTATGATATACGTATTAAAAGTGATTTTATTTTGTTCGAAGGTTTGGATTACTCCGCTTCGCGTCGTGTTCCAAACTTCCTTCTCACAAAATAAAATGTCACTTTTAACACATATCATAAATAACTATTATTTATCTAAATCATTTTTACCTTCCGTCACCTTTAGGTAAGGAAGGTATTGTCTTTGTTCAAAAAATTCGGTGGTGAGTTTTTGATGAATAAGCACGTTTTAGGGTCCCTAGAATACGATTTTATTATTTTTACGATGATGTCTGTATGTGTGTGTATGTGTGTGTGTGTGTGTGTGTGTGTGTGTGTGTGTGTGTGTGTGTGTGTGTGTGTGTGTGTGTATGTATGTATGTATGTATGTATGTATGTGTGTCCGTGTGTGTGTGTGTGTGTGTGTGTGTGTGTGTGTGTGTGTGTGTGTGTGTGTGTGTGTATGTGTGTGTGTGTGTGTGTGTGTGTGTGTGTAACAAAATTTTCGTCTACGATAACTTCCATACTACAATTCTAAAAATTATAATTCTTTCGTATTTCTCTTCGTTACATCCATGCGAAGAGCTGATTAGATTTTGGTTAGAATTGGACAACCGGAAGTACCCTCATTTGAAGATTTTAACAGTTTTTCTTGAAAAAACTATGTTAAATATCATTTTTTCACATTTAATGTTGTTATAAATATTAAACAATATTTTATTTTCTATACGATTTGATTGCATTTTATACCTAATATTAAATGGATATAGAGTTAAAAAATTATAAAGAAATTAAATTTCATAAAGTAGCCATAGCTGTGGAAACAGCTACTATATTAAGAAAATTTTGATTGAAAGATGTCAGTGTCAAGTGAAATTTACATAGTGTGTTTGTCTTATAATTTTACTGGAAATAGGTATAGGATCTTTTGCTTTCTGTATGAAATTTGTATAAAATACATATAACTGCTTTAAGGTAATGTACAAAAAATAATAATAATAATAAATCTTTTATTTCTGCAGATACATTACACTGTATATAGAAAACGTCACAAAATAATAATTTTCTGTATGAAATTTGCATAAAATACATGCAACTGTCGGAAGGTAATGTACAAGAAATAGAATATTTAATTTAGCAAGGAACTTTCCGTATGAAATTTGTACAAAATACATAGAACTGACGGAAGGTAATGTGCATCAGATTTTTTATTTTGTTGACAAAATTGCATTTCGAGAAAGATATTTTTGAAGAAAGTAGTAATATACATTTTGAAGTAAAATTAATTAAAATTAACAGAATCCGTTGAAAACAGAAGCTTATCGATTTCAGTATTGCTTGAACTTTTTATTTGTTCTCGGTAATTAATTTTAGTTACTGGAACATATTGCGGTAGCTGTTCACATTAAAGAGCTATAACTGCATGTTATGATCGGACCTCTGTTCAAATATACCGGCCAGCTAAGTGTGTCAGTCGTAAAAATGAAGTTACTAACACTCGGGCGTAATGATTTCACCAGTTGTTCGCTGTACACATATGTATTGCTGGTTGCATTGCAGCAACTTCTATGTACTTTAGTTATAGCTTGTCTCAACTTATAGAGAATTGACTTCACTAATGATACGGTAAACCTGATATTAATGGGAAATTTCTTTACTGATTGGACAGGATTCAATTATCAAAATTTAAAAAAATATATTAGTTTCGTAAATGGAGCCCATCACAAATTTGAACATAGGTCATTTATATTCAAATTAAACCTTAAACTTAAAACTGTATAATAGAGACAACCGAACCTTGAAAAAGTTATGTTTTTTAAAATAATCAAGTTTTTAATACTATTTACACACCTGTATATTCCAAATTCTCACTACTTTCAAGCCTTCTGCTATCGCCTATTTGAAATATGGTATCAATTTTCAAGCATATGAATGAAAAAAAAATCGCTTCAATGGAAGTAAACTAAATAACACTTGTTTAAATATATAATGCCACTCCAGATAGATAATCCATGCGTTTGTATGAAAGTGAAACATATGTTGAATGAAATAACCGGTAGCACTAAAACTTTGGACTACAATTTGTGTCGTTTTTTATATTTTTTTTTTAAATTTCGTATTATCTACGTATCCTTACAATTTCCAATTATACACCTCAAAAGTAATGTTAACATATTTATATATTTATATTAATGCAAAAAAATATCAATTTATATGCCTCCAATTATTAACGAAATTCACTGATTGAAAATAAAATCATCTATATGTGTACACCAAAATCCAGCATTATTTCACACTTTGAAGATATTAACAAAAATTAAAAATCTGATGTGGACACCACACGACTTCCTTGTACGCAAGGCAAACATGAAATACTCGTATACATCCAATTATAAAATTGCACATATTTGACGTAATTTAACATAACATTAATTTTTTTATACTTGGTCCTAATCCAGAAAGCTTTATTACAACCAATAAGTATATAATTTTTAAATTTACATATCTCGCTTATATAAAGGGCTAATTTAATAATATTGGATGTACTAGACGCAGAATTTAATTCTCTAAAACTATTATTTGAAGCATTTATTTCTAAAATCAAAATAAATTCATTTTATTCAAGAAAAACTGTTAATAACTTCATGCAATATATCACTTCCGGTTAGCCTATTTTAACTAAAATGTACTATGTTATTCCCATTGACATAAAAGTCTTATATACCAAATTTGAAAAGTTTTGGATTATATTTTAAAATAGTTTTTCATTAAAATCTATTATAGGCTTCGAGTAAAGTACCACTTCTGGAAATCATGTAATGACCAAAAAGGGAGGTGCACAACTAAATGTTATAGCAGTCCTAAATACAAAATTTCAACTTTCTACGGCTTACCGTTGAGTTATGCGAGACAGGTACGTACGTACGTATATGTACGTACGTACAGACGTCACGACGAAATTAGTCAAAATAGATTCAGGGATGGTCAAAATCGATATATCTGTTGAAATCTGAAAACCGAAATTTTTCGCGATTGCAATACTTACTTTACTATGTATGTACAAGGAAGTAAAAACTGCGAAAATAACATTTTCGCCTATATCTAGTGACCTATGCATTTTTTCGCAAACACCATTAAAATGTCTAATTTAACCGGCTTCGTATCTCTTATAGTTCTTGAGACCTCCATGTTGGAAGAATTATCATGGACATTTTGTATAATTAATTATACGTAACAGAATGTTTAAAAAATTATTACGGTTGAACGAAATACAATAAGGACAACATATACAAATCGCTTTCAGTTTACATGAAGTTTAAATAAATAAATAAATAAATATATCATCACGGCTTATTACCCATTGCTGGGTGTGCCAATCTGCTTTGTACACAGCATTCGGTAATGGTGACATATTTGCACCGTGCGGCCGCTTACCAGGCGTCACCTCACGGGCACTCATTGCTGGCGTAAAGTTTCATAAAAATAGTGGAGGGGGTCCACTATGAGTGATTTATTCGGGCTTATTCTGTAACTCAGTGGTCATTTTTAACAACTGGTTAAAAAAATTACTTCAAACAATACATATAAGTATTAGAAACTTATCCTAACTCCATTCTTATCTGGAATTCAGTATAGTCAAATATTTTATTCAATAACGATTTTTTACTAAAAATATTTTTTGCCGATTGACAATAAAAGTGTGATTTTTTTGATAGCTAAAACTCTGTAAAATAACACTGCTTTGGCAGTAAAGATATTTTTACTGCCTATTGTTGCTATTTATATAGTAACTACTCAACAAACATATAGCATCCGTTCAACAAACGCACAGCAACATAATTTGATGGCAATAACTTTCAATATAGGTAAAAAATCAGCAAAAAAAAATGTGTTCAGAACGGCAACAAACACAGATTTACAGTTTCGGCAGCATTCTGCTGTAAATCTGGTATTTTAGTGCCTAATTAACTATTTTCTATAAATCTATTAAAATTAGGCTTTTCAGTGTTTGTCTTTAGGGTTAAAAGTGAGGAAATGACTATGATATTTTTCTTGTGTAAATAATTGATGTATAATTGTTATAAATATGTACGTACATATCCTTCTGATACGGCATCATCTCGTTGTTTTATGTAAACCAATTTACCTTTCCGTAATAGAATCGTTTGTATACTATTGCAAAATAGTCATTATGCTCTCAAAGTGTAGTTTATAGTACATTTCCTTGCTCACACGTAATATAGCCAATTCATGATTCTATAATATTAATAATTTGCTGGGAAAATACAATAGTGTCTGAGTTTGATTCGATTTAATCTCAATTACAAATTCTATTTGTAGTAGTGGATAATAGCAATACGATATACAGTGGGTTTGTGTTTGTAGTCTACTATATATTTCACACGAACCGATGATGTAAGAGGGGAGGACCGTTTACACTGCACGCGAATTTCACATCCAATCACAAAGGTGCGCTCATAACACGCAAAGACCTTGAAGAAGCTTTTGTCAAGTTTTTCACAGCTTAATAGTCTTAATTTTTTATTTCTTTATAACAAGACAGGCAGAAAGATTTTCGACATATAGAATTCTTTGTACCTTCTCCCTACCTATAGAAAAGGGAGATATTTTCTTATGGTCTTTGTTTCAAATATCTTGTTAGTTTTTATAATTAAGTACGCTTCAGGGTCTCTAAAATACGACTTGCTGTTTTCCACAAATGTGTCTGTGTATAATTTTTTACTGAAGCTATTAACAGTTTATTTAAAAATCGTATTCGATCAATTAAAAACAAAAAATATTTCAAAAAGGCAGTCATTGCTTTAGCTGCTGGCGCCGGTTCCCATATCTGCAGTTGACGCCAGCTAAATGAAAAAAATTCCAATAATTGTTTTTTTATACACTTAGGTGCATGTAGGTACCATTATTCTTATCTACACTAAATTATAAAATGTTGAGTTTGATTTTGGTTATTTATCTAATAAACGTTTATCCTAACGCATAAAACGCCGGTTCCTTAGCTGCTAAAATAACCGGCACCGGCTATCATTTAGGCCCGTATTCTCACTTCCTGAAATAGCGCTATTTCGATTTTTTAAATTTTATTTATAGACAAGAATAGGTTTCATAATTTTGTAAATGAAGCCTATAGTATTTGAAATAAATGCTTTTTACAATTTAATTTATTTTTATTACCTCTCGCTAAGAGAGGTATTGAATTCATACTAAAAATCGCATATCCAGATTTTAGTGAATAAGCACGTTTTAAGGTCCCTAGAATCAGATTATAACATTTTTACGATGTGTGTGTGTGCGTGCGTGTGTGCGTGCGTGCGTGTGTATGTGTGTGTGTGGATCTTAAATACTATAAGACTTAAAGCGGCTCGTTCACGCTGGTCCGAACTTCTAAACCTAAACTCATGCAGTCGCTGCGAGATGTGGTGCGGTGCGAAGGTAGGGGAGAAGTGCTACAATTGAAACAAGGTGTCAAGACCAAAAATGAAGAAAGCTAATCATAAAAATTATACTTCAAAAAAAGCTTCTAGTGACGCTTCATCAGAAGACGACACAATTTGTTTAATATGCTGTGGATCTTATAAAAATAGGTCGGAGGAAAGTGGGCGCACAGTAGTTGCGCAAAAGACGATCCGCAATTTTTATGTTTAAATTGTTTGTCAGAATAGATGGTTTTATAAAGAATTTATGTTTAATGTTATAATTATTTTTTTTACTTGTTTGGAATTATTGTTTGTTTTAGTAACCTTTAAAATAAATGTTTAAATAATAAACGTTTAAAAATTAAGGTTTGTGTTTTATTATCTTTCATTTTGGGGCAAAAACAAACAGTTTAGCCCTATGTTTCAATTGACACTAGGTTTGTTTCAACCGACGCTTTCACGGCTTCAGTTGAAACACTTGACGTAGTCCGACAATGTACTTTATTTTGAGAAAACTATCAAATATATTTAGAACATACATGCGGTGATTGAAAGGTGAATAATGTGACTACATTGTGTCAGATTTTGAAATCATTAGTTTAAAAAATGCCAAAAATATGAACGGAAACAAAAAAAGTGTTTCAGTTGCAGCACCTCTCCCCTATTTGACTAACCCCTTTTACAGTGGGACATATCAATACAAATACAAATCAATGAACTACTGACTGACTATAATATTCTAGGCAGGGCCCGAGTTGGGTGAGTACGCTTCGCGCGGTCGAAATCCACGCGGTCGAAATCCCATGCGGTCGAAATTCCACGCGGTCGAAATTCCACGCGGTCGAAATCCCGCGCGGTCACATGTACCCCCACCACTTTGTCCGTTCTGCCGAAATACAAATATTTCCACGCCGTCGAATCCAACCCGGTCGAAATGTTACACGATACAAATGAGTACGTTCCGCGCGGTCGAAATCCACGCGGTCGAATTCCCACGCGGTCGAAATTCCACGCGGTCGAAATTCCACGCGGTCGAAATCCACGCGGTCGAAATCCCACGCGGTCGTAATGTACCCCCACCACTTTTGTATCGTGTAATATTTCGACCGGGTGGTATTCGACGGCGTGGAAATATTTGTATTTCGGCAGAACGGACAAAGTGGTGGGGGTACATTTCGACCGCGTGGGATTTCGACCGCGTGGAGTTTCGACCACGTGGAATTTCGACCGCGTGGAATTTCGACCGCGTGGGAATTCGACCGCGTGGGATTTCGACCGCGTGGATTTCGACCGCGCGGAACGTACTCATTTGTATCGTGTAACATTTCGACCGGGTGGAATTCGACGGCGTGGAAATATTTGTATTTCGGCAGAACGGACAAAGTGGTGGGGGTACATTTCGACCGCGCGGGATTTCGACCGCGTGGATTTCGACCGCGTGGAATTTCGACCGCGTGGAATTTCGACCGCATGGGATTTCGACCGCGCGGGATGTTTCGAGTTGGGTGATACTTACCGTGCACTGATCGATTCGATACGGCAAATCGGCAAATGTACCTACATTGACAATTTTTGATTCGGAAAACAAGTACTTGAGAATCGTGGAAGGTGATAGGAATAAAAATGTAGTATGTAATAGTAATAGCAAAAAATAATTCCGCGTGCCATATCAATATTAACATCATTTTTAGTTTTCTTTTCTGTACATAATGCAGAAATTTTGTTATACATTTTACATTTAAAAATAAATTCACTGTAATACCCAGATCTAATTTCTTTCACAAAGATCATTTCTCTAGACTCAGAATCAAAAGGTTTATGTGAATTAAATGGCATAATTTGATTCAATAAATAATTAATATTGAGCAATCTGCGCCCACTAGGATATTCTGATATTTCCTCTTTTTCTACTTCTTGGGATTCTATAATCAATTTAAGTAAATATGAATCTGATTCTTCCTGAGTACTGAAGTTAGTAATGGAATTATCAGAAAAAGAGACAGGGGATGATTTTAAAGATGAATCAGAAAATGTAAACATTTCAATATTATTTTCAGTCAAATGAGAAACTAGCAATGAAGTTGAAGTCGAAGTGCATGGGTTTTCTAAATTTATCGCACCAGACGAGTTATATTATCATTTCTGATATTCCTTAAAAAATATATATAAAGTTTGGAATATTTTATTTATTATTAATAGTTATATCCCGAGTGCTAAAAATGTAATCGATTAAATTTGACATATCTGGCTTATGCAATAAATTTTGCTCAAAAAGTGTTTGAACACAATAATTTGAAAAAATAACCCGAGACCGCAGGGCGATTTTCATTAATTTCTTCTTATTTTATTTTATATTATATAAAAAAATGCATAAGACTGATGGTATAGAATGGTACAGTATTGTTATAATCAAGGTGGCATACAATGTTTAATAATTAATTATTAATTTAAAAAATGTCTGTCGAAGTATAGTTATTATCTGCAAATTATACTTTCATTATTTTCTTCTAATTTCAATTAATACTAGAGATATAAAATATAGCATAAAACTGGCATACGAGTAAAGTATAAATATAATATTGTAGTAGTGTGTGTGTAGTGGAATATAATTTTTAATGTGTAATGTGTAATATTGTTGTAATCAAGATGAATACAATTTTTAATATTTAACTCTCAGTTACTACAAAACGAATTCTGTCGGAGTATATTTATTACTTTGATTGCCAGTATTTTCTTATAAGAATAAATTCTGCCAAAATAAAACAATGTCTAAACATAATCATGGGACAACGCTAGAAGAGTGGCTATCGACGACCGGGAAGACAAAGTCCAATAGTCCAAATTGTAGAACCCCCACTAGTACCTCCCACTACCCGTACCCTGCCTTATCTGTTCTAGGAGAGCGCAAGAAATCGAATATGTTTAGCACGAAAGACTAGTTAATTTTTCCATAATACCTTCTTTATTTGATTTCGAATAATAATGTAGTAAATTTTATCTTGATTAGGAAGGTTGGTTCTATGTTCATTGCTTTTCAGATTTGGCAATACATTCTTTAATTAGCCGGAATATTCAATAGAAAAATGCAAAAAATATGTTTTTTTACAAATTATTTCCTGCTAACTCCAAAGTCAAAGTACAAAATTAAAAAGCTTCTAACAATGAGATATCCTTTATAAACATACTAATATTTACAAAAATAATATAACTTCATGCAATCCAGAGTCATGGAATGCCGTAACCGGTACAATGCAAAAAATTGTGGGATACACCATTCCCTTAAGACATTTTTAACTACGGATTCCTCAAACTAATAATAATGGGAAGAGTTGATTAAGTTTTGGTAACAATTGGACAACCGGAAGTAGTAGTTACAAGAAAAAAATCATCTAAATATTACTTATTGAAAATTTATGTAAATACTTATATTAAAGAACGTTAAATTCTTTATTAGATAAATATAAATTCATTATTATATCTTCTATAGATTTGGACATGAAGAAATGCATATAAAATAATTTTATGTAAAATATCTCAGATCAAACTACTTCAAGGCAAGAAATTCAAATGTTTGTAATTGACACATAAATGTCACTGTCAAAAATATGTGTATGCCACTGTCAAAAATATTTGTACATCATTATGAAGATTATGAAAATAAAAAAAGTCAACAACGCAAAAGAATATACGTAAAATAGAATATAAAAGGAATTTGCGAAAAAATGACGAATATAAGGAAAAAGAAAAGGAAAGTAGAAAAAGAAAATTTCAGGATATTGAATATAAAGAAAATGTAAGTATTGTACATAATTTATTTTAAAATATCCCATAGATTTTGCAAATATATGTGAGAATTATTTTGTAGTGAGACATGAATATATGTAATTGTATTTAAAAATATTTTTTGTTTTATGCGTACAACCAGGTAAAATATGTGGCGAGAGGTTATGTGCTGGCCACATCAGATTTTTTCCCTAATTTTTAATATTAAAATTGACATTTGACAGTTGAAGTAGCGATTTTTTGGAAGTAGCGCTGCTTCAAAAGATGAGAATACGGACCTTTTGTTTTCTAAAGCAACCGGCAGCAAGGCACGTTAAATTTTTTTTATTCTAATGATGTTTTATTTGAATTTATATATACAGGGGATTGATGGTCAGATTTGAACATAAGGATTTATCATGGGATTTTAGTTTTACGCAAATTCCTGCTCTCCTTTTTATATACCGAAAATACTGTGCAGTGCAAAGTTGTACAGAATTAAAAGTTGTATAGAAAACTATTTTTACATTTCTTATTACGTTTTTAGTTTCCTCACAATTTAAAAAATAAAATTCAAAAGTTCCGTTAATTAGAAGACTTATGACATTGTAGAAAACAAGAAATACATTTGACATAGGTACCTATCCGAATGTTTTGCATAAAATACGTTTGTGTAATAATTTTACTGGAAATATCTTTATTCAACAACGTTTTATGCAGTACTTTACAACCTACATAAAATAAAAATGAAATTGACGAGTGGTAATTTGCTGGTCATAATACAAAATTAGTTTTTGCGGAATATATTTATTTTAATGAACATTTTACTAGAAAATATGATGGCGACGCCATCGTAAATGTTATTAGTTTTATTTCTCCCCTACTTTTATTATTATGTATTTGTAAATAAAATTATTTCTTATAAACTAAAAGGATTCTTTGTATAGCATGCAGCATGCATGTTACCTATGCAAGTACTTACGTCAATTCGTATAGGTATCTGATTAATACAATGTGCTTGCGAATTAGACAAAAAATATGAAATAATTTATAACTAAAATTGTCTAGAATCTAGAATATTGAATATTAGCATTATATGGTAATTGTAATCAAAATTTTATAGTCGTTGCCAATTTTAAGATTTCAATAAATTTTATGTAAAATTAAATAAATAAATACATATATTATATTGTTAGCGAATAAAGTTAAGAAGGTCGGAAAAGGTTATTCAACATTCTATGATGATTAATATTGTTATGTTCAAATTGTAATTAATAGCTTCTTAACTAGTTAGAGTCTGATTGTGATGTAACGACTAGTTTAAAGACCAGACGTGTTACCGCAGATGGGGCATTGTTTGTTGAGCAGTGATCGGGTTACCGTCAGTATCAGTGTATCAGGGTTGTTCTTTGATAGAATGGATTAGAGTGTTCTAATTTTATATGTAGTTCATACTATTTCTAACAATATATATATATATATATATATATATATATATATATATATATATATATATATATATATATATATATATATATAATCACAGCTTATTAGCCATTTCTGGGTGTGCCAATCTGTCTTTTTATTCGTAGATTTGACGACATATTTGTGAACCAATGAGGGCGCTTATCACAGCAGGGATCAATTTGGTGCTATTAGAAATTGGAAATATTTTCTAATTTCAAGTTTGCCGTCGGTCGGAATCGAATCCCAATAGTCCAAATCACCTAACGCACACAACCACGCGATCCCATTATTTATTAATTAAATTAATAATAAAATTACTATTACTAATTAAGTATATGACTATGCGATACACACTCTAATACTTATATAACCATTGGTGACGTTGGCAATTTGTGTCACCAACAGATTTAAAAAAATGCATTAATAATAATTTTTCCACTTCATAATTTTTAAGACGCGTACTCTACAGTATTGTTAAATAAACCTTAAATTTTCACTCAACGACAACAGCAACAACAAATTAAGTAAATGACTTTTCCAAAGGAGAAATCAACGGGGTCCTGAGAGACCCCAGGTCATCAGTTACGTTAAAATTTAACCACGTCAGCAGTTAAAAGTTAAAATTTAAACATATTTTTACTAGTGCAGAAAAACAAAAAGGTAGGTACATATTTGAGATGAAATTTCAAAGTGTTAATGTAGAGTAGAATGAGACACTGACGTCAAGAAAGCTGCGCGAAGTTCATGACGTGTACATGACGTAGGGTCTCAATCTCAACTTACAGGTACACGTACGTGTAAAAAATTTAGTGATACGCCGCTGGACGTACCTATAAGTTGAAATTAAGACCCTACGTCAAGTACACGTAATGAACTTCGCGCAGCTGTCATGACGTCAGTGTCCCATTCTTAAAGTAACTCTATAGCATATGAAAGACTTTAAATTCGTCATATCAGCGCTAATACATAAAGGGAAAAATGTGCTAGTAAAAATAGTTCAACATTGCTCTATAATGATTGCGATTTTAAATACCGTAATATATTTTATATTTTTCTCGTCTTCAATGGAAAAGAACATTTTTTTCTCTTTAAGAGCAGTAAAGTGCTATTTTTATTTATCAACAACTGTTTTCTTCAAAACAACGACCACACTTTATTTATTCAAACATTAAAAATTGTTTATTTACTCGTCACTTATCGTTGCGATGAATTTTATAATCTTTGATTCAAAATATTTAATGGCAAAAGCAAATTTTAAATTTATTATTACTCACAAATTACAGTCAATCGTATTGCCCAAAATAAACAAGTGAAAGAAGTAAACACAATATACATAATACACTAAAAACTGAACTCATCAGCATTCAAAACTTATGTATTATTGTGTAACCTTGGATGCTAATAATCATAACTGATAATTATCCTAAAAAAATAAAAATAAAAAAAATATTTATTTACATTATGTACACGAAAAAATAACGTATGAAAAAATTTGGTTTCATGATCTACTAAAATTAATTAATTGATCTTTTACACTCGCTAGGAACTACCAGTTTTCTTTACTTATGAAACGATCTAAATACTATTGTTGGTATATAATGTTGTAATTATTATTGAAATAAATATAAATATGACAAAGTATCAATGAATCGATTGTCTTATTCTGGTATTATTGGGCTAATGTTTAACTATGCAGTAAGGTCGTTGGTGGGGTATGAAAGCGGTTAAGGGTTGGGTTCAGAATTGCCACTTCGGTACAACCGCAAATCGAAAGTTCCCAAACCTCGCCAGATAGAATTTGTCAACGCCGTTGGAATTGCAGATCTACTAGCCACCAACAAACTTCACACCAGAGGAAATAATTAATATGGAGCGGATCTCCTCCTAGAAACAGCTGCATACACAATGGCTTTACACAAAAAATAAATACATATACTAGATTATTGTTGAATACACTAAAGAAAGTACAAAAATATTAGTTCCAGATATAATATTATGATCTTTAGACCTGTTGACATTATTGTATTGTGCGCGTAATTCACAGGTCTAATATCAAACTTTGTGTAAACTAGTGTTGGATTTATTTTTACAAAAAATTAGAAAATAGTATATTCTGTAACTAGTATGGAATAGATAATTTCCGTAGGCGAGGTCTACGATATCGCGAGTGGCGGATATACTATTCCATACGAGTTTTAGACTATACTTTCTCTTACACTATTTAAAAAATATATTTTGCTCATCACTTGACATTTTTGCAAAAAATAATAAAATATTATTGATATGTTATAAAAGCAATAATTTTTATTTAACTTACCATGTAAAAGCTTCTAAACGCGTAAAACAAGACGTATAATAAGATTTTGTAATCATTTCTTTTATAATTTGACAGTTAAGCCAGTTGAGGTGACAAAATAAAAGAAAAAATTGCGTTTCCCATGTATTTTAAATGGGTGAATTGAAAAACTAGTGGTCTGTGACTGCCTATTACGGAATATTATTCCATAACAGTATACAGAATGTCCTAATTCTGTAACAGTTTTTGGTTATAGAATGTATGAATTCCATAGTAGTGTTAGAGAAAATTATATTATATTATATTTCACATTTGTATTAGCAGTGTGGCGGAGATAGACAATATTATTCTTATGAACTTTTTTACACCATACATATGGGTATGCCAAAATTTAAGTTCCATTTTTCTCTTATTTACGCAAGTGCTTACTTATTGTATTCACCCAAAAAATTTCTGCAGTTCCAAGCCGTTTTCTAGAATTATGAAGAAGAATATGAACTCTATATTATACTACATACAGCATGAACTGATTTACACAATATTTAGCAATTTAATGAATATATACTTGTGTTTGCTCCATAAAATTTTTGTTTTTCGTAACTTCACACTGAATAAAAATATATTTTATTCCTACTTGTCTTGTAATTTTGCAAATAGCATTATTTTTTAAATGGGATCAATAAATGCATAAAATATCAAACTACCTTAGATATTTCTTTGATACGTATATTTATTATCTAAAATTAATTCATATATTGTGTCACAGGTCACAGTGCTCTCATTGGATGATCCATCTGTTTAGAGTTTAGGCACACTGTAAATCTCTCATAATTCTTTCAATATACATAGAATATTTTGTCTTTTTTTGGCAGGGACGTAACTAGGATTATTTTGTAGGTGGGCCGTGGGCCCATGAAAAATCTGAGTGGACCATACTTATATCATAAAAACAGCATTACGGTACTTATATGGTTAGAAGTACAGAAACGGTAAAACAAAATATACATAAATTACAAATACTTCTAAGCAATAAAAATTTTTTTTAATAACAACTAAAATTTGAAAACAAATATTGCTCTGAAAATTGGAATTGTTAAAGCAATGACTACTAATTTAAAGTTCCCGAAAAGTATAATTTATAAATAAATAATAAAATAACTACAGTTTTTATTTCAGTTTTACATTAATTTTCATATAATTTTATTGTGTTGGTAAATGATATTTTGCTGCTAGCATATCAATTTGTGTAACGCGTAGCAAAAGGAAACTATAACTAATTTTAAATGTGCGTTACAAAAATTATCTCCTTTACTTTTGACATATGAATATTATTATTTCATGCTTACGAAATCCAGAATCGCTTTCCAGAGCTCTTCTCCAATCTTTAAAATTCTAAATAAAGCACTGTCATCGGAATTATTGTGTAAAATACATACTATAATTCAACAATTTAAAATATCAAACCAATCTTTATTGAAATGTCGTAATCGATTTCCAAATTTTGGTTTTAGATACAAACCTCTCGTCATATTAATTCGTCATTGTCTAGCGCAAAAATAAATTTTTATATAATTTTATTTCAATGTTGGTAAATGTAATAAAGAGTTATAAATTTACTATATTACATATAAATTTTGTTGTAAACGCTAATTAAACATAGTTTAATTTTTGTAAAATGAAATATTATAACGTGGGGCTCGTAAGTTAATAATTTCAGTTTTGTGAATTCATCAGAAAGAAAGAAACAAATGTAACGTGTCATGTTTTATTCAGTGTTGGCAATTATTTATTATTTGTTACTTGCTATAGCAGTGTTACTAAGTAATAGAAACATTGCTACACAATTGTACTGCTTGAAAAATTAATCATACTACCCATCTTATTTTTTGGCAGTAGGCTCACATACAATTTCAAATGTTTATTATGCAATATGTACATTTTAAATCCAGGCAAATTAAATATCTTTAAAAAGTTTCGGTGGGCCAGCATGAGGTGGGCAGTGGAAGGAATTTTTAGTTCCACATTGGCATCGTTTCGGTAACTAATTTTGCGAATACTTTTCTTTTTACCAAAATCTGAATTCAATATACGAACAAGATTTTAAGCAGAAAAATAAACAGGTATAAGACAGGCTTTATAATACAAAACATATAGTTAGATTACATTTCAATTTACGAATAAGATTTTAGCCAGAAAAAAAATAAGTATGTATAAAATAAGCTTTATAGTAAGTATGTAATTAGATTTATTCTAAAAACTGTATATTTTGATTGAAGTGCATTTAATTGAAGTTTGTTGAATACGGTTTTATTAAATTAAATTAATAATGCACTCTTTTCAAAGGAATGGAAACTAGAATTATTTATTAAAAGTGTTTAAATATTGAATGATGTATGTAAACACAGCAAGAAGCAAATACATACCGTTCGCAGGAAGAATAAATATGCGTATACAAACATGTGTACATTGTGAAATATTAAAATGATTTTTTTGCGAATAAGTCTGGACTTAGGTTATACAATAGAAAAAACGGAATCTTTTTTGTGAATTCAGTTATACCTCCAACAATAGTCAAAAAACCGTGATCGAATATCTATTTCTTTTAAACTAAATAAAATTCTATTGTGAAATCTTGTGCAAGAATTATTTTTTGGTCCATTGGCTGTGTTTTTAATTTTTTGTCATTTGCACGTGTAGATTAGATCCGAATATGATATATGTAACATCGCGTGGGCATGTAGCCGTTTCACAGCTAACTACAGGATTGGGGTAAATTGGATTTGTTATTTATCGACTATGTGATTTTATGGAGTAGCGACATATGTGTGAAGTGGTTTGCACACTACTGCCCCTAATCCAGTTCCAAAAAAAAACACTTTTATTTATTTGGTCGCTATTTTTTACATTAAGAGTCAGTATTTTTTAAAATAAATGAACAATAAATATGAATATTTTGTTTATATTAAGTTAAATTTGAAGATTATTTTAGTTTAGATTAATGTAGATTGGCTTCGGTTAAGTTATATCCTTATAATTACTTATCATATAATATTGTCCATTTATTTAAAATATTGATATATATATATATATATATATATATATATATATATATATATATATATATATATATATATATATATATATATATATATATATATATATATATACCGGGTGTCTTAGGCCGACCGACACATGGGCGATTAACATGTAAAATTAGTTAATTGTGAATAGTATCTCCCCAGTGCAAGATATTAAGATGAAATTTTGCATGCTTATCCGGGGATACTATTTCTATGGATTTCAATTCAAATCAATCAATTTACAAGTGTAATATTAGAATAAATTAAGAAAAATTGTAGAAGTACCATGAATGTTATTCATATCTTGAAAATAATAGTATCTAAGCAACAGCTCTGATAGAGTAGGGGTAACGAGCGCGCTTCACAATTTAGAGAGTCGGGTTCGAAACCAACCCACAGCAATATTTATTTTTTAATTTTTTCTTTTCAAAATAATTTTTATTATTAGTATGTTTTTAATCTTTTATTAATATTTAATTTAATAAAGTGGATACATTGTACGTAACAAGATTTATTTATTTAAAAAATATTAATAAACCAATAAAGCAAATAATAAAATATTTTTTAAATAAATAAATCTTGTTACGTACAATGTATCCACTTTATTAAATTAAATATTAATAAAAGATTAAAAACATACTAATAATAAAAATTATTTTGAAAAGAAAAAATTAAAAAATAAATATTGCTGTCGGTTGGTTTCGAACCCGACTCTCTAAATTGTGAAGCGCGCTCGTTACCCCTACTCTATCAGAGCTGTTGCTTAGATACTATTATTTTCAAGATATGAATAACATTCATGGTACTTCTACATTTTTTCTTAATTTATTCTATTACACTTGTAAATTGACTGATTTGAATTGAAATCCATAGAAATAGTATCCCCGGATAAGCATGCAAAATTTCATCTTAATATCTTGCACTGGGGAGATACTATTCACAATTAACTCATTTTACATGTTAATCGCCCATGTGTCGGTCGGCCTAAGACACCCGGTATATATATATATATATATATATATATATATATATATATATATATATATATATATATATATAAATAAATTACAGTGCATAATTATTTTTATAGCCCATTAACATCCCCGGTAGGCACACGGAGTCGTAGTGTTTTATCACTATCGTATTTCTATTATAAAATTTTAGTGTTACATAAAATATGTATAAACAGAAAAACGTCTGGGCTACAGGCCGCCAGTTGTAATAGTAAAAGAAAAACTAATTAAAAAGTCAAATTTGTCCTAAAAGAAAAAACAGTCTTAATAATTATTAACAGAGTAAGAGACAATGACAGTCAAAGTCTCGTGTATAATATAGAGATTACTATATATTTATTATAAAATATATTTATAGAAGACCTACTACCTACTAAATAGTAAAGAAATTTATGTTCTTTCTTTGAGCCGTGTCAAATACAAATATAATAAAAGGGAACTCCTTGAACCAACCATAATTGATTGACACATTTCTTTGTTTGTTGTTACGACGCCCGTTCCACTTTCTTATAAAAAATCCACATAAATACCTCAATTATCTTTCATTGTGCCGAAAATTAATTACAGAATTGTTTGTTTTGGTACTTTTAATAGGAACACCAGGGTTTGAGAATACCATGTGCCACCGGCACCTTATAGCCTTATGCCTAATGGTGCGATAGTATTTATCAACCTTGATATTGTAATGCTGCATTAAGTGGGGCACATACTTTTCGCTCTTAGGACAAAGGTTCAGGTTTACACTTCCACGGTAGCCTAATTCAGCTTGGAAATTGAAGTGGTAATAGCTGTAGATGACGGTTTTTCTTATATTCGTAATTTCTTAATTTTTGTTGAGTTGAATTGTTGAGTTAGTTTTTCTTATAACCGTTGTATTTCTTAATACTTATTGCTGGAGATGAGATGATAAAGACTTATTATTAACATCCGTATTCCATCAGGATTTGAACCCGGAACCTTTAGTATAGAAAACGACAACATTACCATTGTACCATCTCTGTCGGTCAATTATTCCAATAAACTTTTTATATATAGGAAAAAAAACAAGATTTACGCTATCAACAACCAGCATCAAAACATTCTCACATTTATTAATTTTGGAAATTTTATTGTTAACTATAGGATAACAGCAGATATAATTATTTCAGGAACTGTTTGCTTTATTTCAGAACCATAACACGACAGAACTATAACGAGAATAAATCGGTAACAAAAAACACGTTAAAAAATGTCAAAATGCAGGTTATATTGAAATTAAGATGCTATGACTGGGCAATAGTAAAAATAGATTTTGTAGGACTTTTTTAAAAAAATTCGATCCAGTTAAATAAAACTGTTTATTAAAGAAATATAATTATTATTATTTTCAGTGTTATATAACTAGATATTATATATTTCTGTCATTCTAAAGGTAAATACTCGCATGAAATATCTCATTGGAATATTATTTTGCCGGCAAAATGTTTGTTTCAAAAGAGTGTTGCTTTGGTAACACACCAAGAAAAATAATATGATCAAAATCACGACCCGAAGGTAAAATTTTTTACCGTTCAATTTGTCGAGATGCGTAGTTTACCTATAAACATAAATCTTGAGTAATAATTTAACTGCAAAACAGGTATTTAATTAGATTATTTCGCAGAAAAAAACTGTCATTATGGAGATATAAATTTCTTTTATTATATAAATAAATTACATTCTTCTACTCGTATATATTGTCCTTTACTTATTCGAGTACTTATAATAGAAAAATCAATTTAGATTTTATATAATCTTACATACGAGTATTACCCGGCCACACTCGCGTCACCGTATCCTTTTTCCAAAACATCAATTGCAAATAACTTTTTATTACGAAATAATGTTTAATTTTTATTATTACTCGTATATTCCGTTATGGCCACGTACTCCATTTATTTGATACTGTTTCTTTCAATGGCGTCAAACTTTAATAATGTAGTTATATAGGTTAGTATAAATAGGGTGAAGTATGACAGCTGTTTGTGTAAGGTATACTCTTCTCTCGACTCTTCGTATTATTTTAATTTGAAAGTGTAAGTAAAATTTTATGGGGATAAGAAACAATTGTTCATATGATTGGTGTAGTTATTACCTTGAGTTTTATTTTTTTAGTATTACTTTTTTATCGTCAGGCAATAAAATAGCTAAAAATTTAATATAAGGAAGTAGAATCATTTCTTGAAAATTTATATTTTAAACATTACCTACACTTTTAATTATTTATATAAAAAATATTTGTCTTCTTTAAATATTTTTTACGAACATTCACGAACAAAAAATGATCTTATATAAACCTGCTAGAGAGCTGCGCACACCAGATATATATATATATATATATATATATATATATATATATATATATATATATATATATATATATATATATATATATATATATACTCGTATATACATCAAATTTTAAGGGATGATAATACAGCTAGAACTGAGTCAAAAGTCTTAATCCGCAAAATCCTCAAAATTCTCAAAAATAAAATCAGCCAAAAATCGAATGATCGTTATATTTTGAGAAATTTTTGGAAAATTAAAAACATATGCAAGAAAAACTCTTAAAAATAAACAAATACCGTCATTTGACCAAAATCGTAACTGTTATGGAAAAAGATGAAAAATCAGTAAATTAGATTATTTATATGTCGGAAACAGTTGAGAATTGGACTTTGCGGATTAAGATTTTTAACTTACTTTTAGTTGTTTATCATCTCTTAAAGTTTGATCCGTAAATATAGAAACACCCTGTATATCCATGATATTTTTGATAGAAAAGCTACGTTGGTGACAGTGATTTATGTTTTTTATTTTGCTCCTTGCCTACATATTTTGCGTTTTTAACGTAGTCATACGCATAAGTTATAATAATTAGATTTGAAATATGTTTTTTAAAAACATTTATTAGCCAGGTGATAACAGATACAATTCAAAGCTTGACTTGACTCTTCAGAGTAACAATTCTAACTTGAGTCTTCAGAGTAACAATTCTAACTAACTTATCTATGTTCTTAGCACTATTTATAATATGTGTCTATCTATGCTTACGTGTTAGTAAGATACGGCGATAACAGATAATTCATTAAATATAGATATATATAACTCATACTAATCTCAAACAACAAAATATCATCAAAAATTATTTACGAATGAAACTTATTTTAACATCAATAAGAGTGCTATAGAATATGTCATTCTTATTTCAAAACAGAAAATTAAATCCCTGCATTTGCAATTATTATTTGACGTCATTAATAGAAATCCTCTCCAAATGAATTAAAATCGTTCGCCAGGTCTAGTTCAATGTTCTCCGTGCCAAATATAAAGAACAGGTGTATGATGCTATTGTAATATTTCATCTACTGTGAGCTAATATTTCAAACATAATCACATACGTACATACATACATACAAACTACATAAGGTAACGTGAAAAGTATTTATATTTACACCTCTCTGAATTTTTTAAAATTTAATAGTATTTCATTTTGAGTTACGTCTTGATATTTAGAGCTATCAGGCTTCCTGTTTGTAATTTACAGTCCTGTTATAATTCTCAGGTATAAATCTTGTTTTTAATTTTCACAAAAACGAATTTCTAGTTCATATTTCAGCTGGGGAGAGGCACGTATTCAAACGCTTAGAGATCGTGTGTAATGCTGTAGTTTTGAGTTATGGGCCCCAATATGTAGCGCTTGAAACATTGCAGATTTTTAACGACCCTGATACAGAACATAAAAGATGTCGCGCACAAAGGGAATCAGTTAGTATGTGAGGGAATCTGGGGCGGCGAATAATGCATGTTTCAATTCGACTTTAATGCCTATAAAATATTCACACTCCAGTCTTATATTGCAGTACATAAAATATAAGTATATGGTGGAGGTGATCATCAAATCATTTTAATAACTTCTATAAACGGTATCCACTATAAATAAATGTACTATCACTTCATTCTATTCTGTATTTAAACAATTCAGTTTGCAGACTATTTGTCGTTAGTGTAAACTATCCATTTTTTTTAAAAAAAGTAGAGGCAACTCTAATAATACATCTTTTTTACGATGTAGGATGTTTAGAAAGGTAACTAATCGTCGCTATTTATCCCAATCTCTACATAGTATTAAATCATTTATTAGGTGCATGAAACATTAATCTGTAATAAAAGGGAGCCGAACAAAAGCGATTTTAGTGAATCAAGTCGACGAAAAACGGGCGTGCTGACGCTTATTGACTTACGTTGCCCCTGAGAATAAATGAACAAATCTTTATACATGGCAGCAGCACAGTCGCATCGTATTGTAGCTGTAGTGCGACGGTACATATCGACTTGATATTTTTTCGTTTATGTCACACACCCTGTGCGACCCTTTTGTGAGTGGACATCTAAAGGCGTGCGATCGTGGTTGCTCGCCAAACAGATACAATGCGGCCGGTGTGTAGACATCCCAACCGTGTCGCGGCCTTATTGCAGCCGTGTATAATTTTTCTCGGATCTAAACAGTTAAAGATAAGATGGCGAACTGAGCGATGGTTAAGCAGGCGATAGGAACTTAAAAATTTTGCATTCTTAGTAGGCATACATGTTGGTAGATTTTTTGCAACAGGAAAAAATGTAGTTAAAAATGACGTTCTGATTTTTCTAATCATACCTTTAAAAAACTCCATTAACCGTGGTTTTATCTGGGTTGAAGAAAGGGCTGGAAATTAATGTTGGAAGTTTGTTTTGCATTTCCTCATTCTGGTATCTGGAAACTATACTTACCAATTCTAGCCAAAGAGTAGAGTCCAAAAATTTATTGGGTTCATATGATTTTCACATCCCATAAAGTAAATGTGAGCCCGCACAATTTTGTAATCCTACATATCTATTATTTTATGGCCCAGGTATCTATGGCGCCCATTGCTTGCTACCCACCCAGGTAATTCTTTCAGTATCCGCAGTCATATATTCCTATTATCAAGTAAGTAAAAATTTGTATTTCTTATTAATGCTTCTCCAGAAATCTCAGAAATTTAAAAATCTCTACTTCGTTCATCATTGTTTAACGGAAGTTAAGTTGTTAATTATAAGACGCTTCTATTGTAAGCTTTTTGCAAGATATTTTCTGATAAAAATTACATACCTACAAATATTGAACATCTTTATTGCCGTAGAGGTACGATATTTTATATAACTTTTTTAACAAATCTTGTACGATCTTTTACGTAAGAGTTTATTTTGTCTATAATCTTATCCAGGCTGGGATTTACATACAAGCAAAATAAGCACGTGCTTGGGGGCCCCCCGGCCTAAGGGGGCCCCCAAGGCTGAGGCTGAACCTTTTGTAATGGAGAGCCCGTCTGTAACTTAATTTTTTTCTTTCATTAATATTTAACAATAAATGTATTTACGGCAGTTAATTACTTTTGTTTCAATATTAATTTATTACATTATTAATTAATAATTATATAACTGTATAATATATAACTGAATCGAGTTTTGTTCAAATTAATCTAGAACATTCAGGCGCAATACATTCAGGCGCGAAATTTATTTCGCGCCTAAATGTACTAGATAAGTCGCCAACTATTGGTTACATAGAGATTGGCAGCAGCGTTCCAGTGGCGCTTCTAGGAACTAATGAAATTGAGTTATGGCAGTTCACAGTCTGTTTTACAGTTGATGCAAGAAAAATTTTTTTTGTTTGTACGAAACCGCCCCCGAAATGAAAAGATATGTATTACATATATAGTAATGTGTAATAATATATTATATTTTATATTTATATATTTTTTTTGCAAAAAAATCAATTAAATTTTTTTAATTAAAAAAAAATATTTAATATAACTTAATTTTTTTTAACGCGGGCCCTCCTTAGGCCGGCACCCGTTTGGCACTGTTTTTTTTATGGGGGGGGGGGCACCTACGCGATCTGCTTGGGGGCTCCGCGGACCGTAAATCCGGCCCTGATCTTATCTTTCTATGGAATAAACTAACTTGATATTGTATTTACCTCCCGCCACACCATAGGTAAGGGAGAAAATGTTTTCGGTGCAAAAATTCGATAGTCAGTTTTCAGTGAATAAGCACGAATTAGGGTCCCCACAACACTATCTTTACAATGATGTCGGTGTGTCCATATGTGATGATTTTTCTTCCACGATAAATCTTATATCAAACTTCCAAAAATTTCTGTTTTTTGCATTCATATAAAGAGTTGATTAGATTATGGGTAAAACTGGACAACCGGTATGGCAACATGAAGCCCATATCAATTTGTAATGAAAAACGATATTATAATATAATTCAAAACTTTTCATTTTTAGTATTTACGAATTTTATCAATAGAAACAACATATTAAATTTTGGCTAAAATTGATAACCAGAAGTGATACATTCCTTCAAGCTCTAAGCAGATTTTCGTGAAAAATATATTGATATAAACCAAAACTTTTCAAATTTGGTAATTAAGACTTCTGTATTAACGAGTACGACATATTAGATTGTTGCTAAAATTGATAAATCGGAAGTGGTAGTTTACATGAAGCTCTGAACAGATTTCTTTGAAAAAATATATTAAAATATGATTTAAAAAAAATATATATATCATCACGGCATATTACCCATTGCTGGGTGTGCCAGTCTGCTTTGTACACAGATGTCGGTAATGATGACATATTTGTACCGTGCGGGCGTTTACCAGGCGTCACCTCACGGGCACTCATTGCTGGCATGGAGAGTGCACCACAGGGATAAATTGTGTGCCATTTAAAATTAGAAATATTTGACGCCGGTCGGGATCGACCACGGTTCTACAGATTCGCGACCAGACACTCAGGCACGCGGCCACGAGAACTTCTCAAATTTGGTATATGATTGGAAACAACATCTTAGATTTTGACTATAATAATAAACCTAATGGGGTACTTAACTTGGAGCTCTTAACACAGATTTTCGAGTAAAAACATAATAAAATATAAGGCATAATTTCGTATTACACACTTTTCTATTTATTGGAGCAACAAATTAGATTTTGTTTACAAACGATCAACCGGAAGTAGTATTTTACTTAAAGCTCATTACTATTTTAATCATGGAATTGGCAGGACGTCATGTGCTGGCCACATCAGATTTTTTACCTCCCGATACCTTTGGTAAGGGAGGTATAGGGATCGTGCTAAAAGTCGCATATCGAGATTTTGGTAAATGACCACGTTTTAAGGTCCCTAGAATCCAATTTTATCATTTTTACGATGATGTCTGTGTGAATGTGTGTGTGGATCCTCCACTCTAACTCAAATACTATAATTCAGAAAATTTTGAAACCTTTTATTTCGAATTTTTTCTGCAATGGAAAGAGCCCATTAGATTTTGGTGTAAATCAGATAACCGGAAATAGAACTTTACTAAAAGCTCAAAATAGTTTTTCTTCGCAAAATGTCTTTAAATGTTATTTTTTCGACATTAATGTTATTATAAAAATTAAAGATTATTAAATTTTCCACAGATATGCATTAATACTTTTTCTACATATTATATGGATAAATTTATAAAATTACCTATAATTTAAATCCCAAACCTACAGTTTAAACAAACAATACTCCTTGGCAGTTATTCAAATGTATGTAAGTGACAGATAAATGTCACTGTCAAAGAACTAATCATTTCAAATTAATAATAGCAACGTTTTAACAAGAAAAATGTAAATAGAACAATAGGAAAGGAAATCAATAGTTTCCAGCGTATGTAAATATGTAGGTATGTTTTTAGATTAATAAAAATTAACGATTCGCCAAAAAGTTTGAGCTAACTCTCATTATTGGATTAGTGAATTCTATTTTATCCAGGTATTTAAAATTTAATATTCATTTTATTATCAAAAATTTATTTACTTGGATTAGATTACACTATATTTTAAGAAATAAACTGCCAAAATTGAAGTAAAATTCGTTAATCCAAAAGTAAGTAAATAAATAAATAAATATGTCATCACGGCTTATTACCCATTGCTGGGAGTGGCAATCTGCTTTGTACACAGAAATCGGTAATGATGAAATATTTTCACCGTGCGGGCGCTTACCAGTCGTCACCTACGGGCACTTATTGCTGGCGTAGAGAGTGCACCACAGAAATTAATTTTGTGCCAACTAAAATTAGAAATATTTGGCGTTGGTCGGGATTGAACCCGGTTCCCCAGATTCGCGACCTGACACTCAGGCACGCGGTAACGAGACCCCATGGTGTCTCAAAAATAAAGATTAGCTTAATCTTTTTTGTGACTCGGGCGGTACATGGCGGGAGGTACTGTGTTGGCCACACCAGATTTTTTTCTTACTAGAATGAAAGTATTAAATCATTTTGACCCTATCTAAAACCATCCATTTTCATTAAAATATTAAGGAAAACTGTTGATATAACTCCAATTTGTTTAGGCTTTATTCGACATCTAGATTTCTTAGGCCGGACTAAGACCGTTTAAATCTGAATTGGATCGGCTTATCCAAACCAGAAACGAGCGGTTAAACTTGGCCCGAAAAAAATATAGCTTCGGCCCGACTTAATTATCGCGTTCGAAATCGGCCCGAGACAAAAATTATTGAACGCCTATGGGCCGCTTTATTCCTACTGGGGAGCCTGCTGAGACATGTCATGTTTCATATGTCATTCACAAGACTGTCACTCTAACCAGACTAGCATATATCCCTTATAAATTTAAACAAGTTTTAATATTGAAATCGATCTTTCAAGTTTTATGTGGAACAATGAGAAGGAATCCTTTTGTTTAACTTCCACTTTAACATTAAAGTTGCCAGCATATTTTCTTTTCAATGAATCTTCAGTTTGTAGTACCCTTTGAACCACTAGGATGCAACAATATTTTTATTAACCTTTCGAATGCACATTTGCTGAACTGTATGCATTGATGGTTAGCATCACTTTTAGTGTCAAGTTGCGACAAGTATACTTATGCATTCATTCAAACACTGTTTGTACGATTCATTGCAATATTTGATAATTATTCATTCAAATTCAAAATGATAAATGTATATCAATAAACATATATTTTTGTTTAATCCTGCAACTGGAACTTGATTTCTTACTTGGATATAGAACTTCAAACCTTGTGTTTTGTCCACTCGTTATTCTTGTGGCAATGTGTGAGCGAAAGCAGTGACTCAAAGAACTTTCGCTCACTGGCTTTCTCATTGCCGAAAGTAGGAATAAACTACAATAGAAATTACGCAAACTTTGTTCCCAAAATTTTGACACTTTTAGAATGAAAATTTTCTGAATATTCCTTCCATAGCATAACCTCTAGATACCTAACCTAATGAATACAACTCGTACTCAAAAAATCTAGACAGTTTCAATTTTTATTTTTAGTATCTACATATTTATTGTTTCGAGCTATTCAAACATAATAATTTTGTTAAGGAAAAACAATTTTTATGCTTGGTAAACATATATTTGGTAACAGCAACATACCATATACACGTATAGTGTTTATGTATTATTTTCGACGATCAAGTAATTTATTGAGAAGTAATACTTTTAAAAATGATTATTTGCGTGGTTGAGTGCTTTAAATAACCAGTTGTGGTTTGGACGGCCAGTGTTCGAATTGCATCAACGTTAAACTTGAAAATTATTTCATATTTTCTTGTAATACAAAAGTAACTAAGGTTGTGTAATCTTTACTATAAATAGGGATGCTAGTAGGTGACATTTGGTGAGGGGCTCAACGATATAGAGAAGTCGTCATTTCCGATATCTGTAAATAAAAACAAATTGACACCCGCAGTTGGATTAATAAGCCGGTATCATACATTTATTTTATTTATTTTTAAAAATGACTACATACTATAGTTTCTCCTCAAAGTGTATTTTGATTAATCTGAAAAGTACACAAAGTATGAAATACCTAAAAAAAAATAAAAATTTAAATGTGTTATGTCAAGGTTTATCCCATTCAAACAAACAAATACTTTTTGCAGCCATTGAATGTTTGCTTGTTAGCATAGTACCTACATTAAATATAAATGGTATAAAAAGGAATTCTTTGGAATATTGTTATTATTATTATTGATTATGTTGCGGGCTTTAAGCGCTAACCGGTTTTGTCACTGTGACCTGTAAGATCTATTATAATATAACAGCCCTATCTTGGTATTCTGGAAGTAGTTCCAGAGTTTTTATAAAGCCAGTTACTACTCCAGGAGTCAGTTTCCCAGATCTCGTTTGCCGTGAGCTACCTATTACCCAGATGGTTAAGTTTACTTACGGCCATAACTGGACAATCACATACAACATGTTCCGAAGTTTGTTCGTACTCTTCGAGGCGACAAACGACTGATACTATGTTTTTAGCTATACCAATCTTACATATGATATTTCAGAGGAAAGTGGCCAGTAGTACGCATACATAATATTATGTTTTGATCCAAAGAATCGACTTTACATAATAGTTATTTATGATATAAGTGTTAAAAGTGACATGACATTTTATTTTGTGAGAAGGAAGTTTAGAACACGGCGCGAAGCGGAGTGATCCAAACCTTCGAACAAAATAAAATCACTTTTAACACGTATATCATACACTATTTTCTCTACAAACACTATTTTTACCTCCCGCTACCCTTGGTAACGGAGGTATAGGGATCGTGCTAAAAATCGTATATCGAGATTTTGGTAAATGAACACGTTTTAAGGTCCCTAGAATCCAATTTTAACATTTTCACGATGATGTCTGTATGTACATATGTGTGTGGATCCCCAAATACTATCAATTTTGAAACCTTGTATTTAAAATACCTTTAAATGTTATTTTTTCCAGGTTAATGTTATTATAAAAATTAAAGATTGTTAAATTTTCTATTTATTTGCATTAATACTTTTTCTATATATTTTCTGGATAAATTTATAAAATTATCTATAATTTAAATCCCAGAGCCTATGCTTTGAAAAAACAAAACGCATTTATTCAAATGTATGTAACTGACAGATAAATGTCAATATCAAAGAACTAATCATTTCAAAATAATATTAGTAACGTTTTAAAAAGAAAACAGTAAACAGAACAATAGAAAAGGAATTCAATAGTTTCCAGCATAAGTAAATATGTAGGTATGTATTTAGATTAATAAAAATTAACGACTCATAAAAATGTTTAAGCTAATCCTCATTTTTGGATTAGTGAATTCTATTCAATCCCAGTATTTAAAATTTAATCTTATAACACATGGGTTAGGAATTTGGGGGTTCGAGATGCCGAGGGGAATAAGAATAAAAAACGTGGTTACCTCTATTTTGTATACCGTGTGTCTGTCGTAAAGGTGTACATAGGAGATTAACATGGTAAATCAGTTTTTTGCAATTTCCTGGTCGCCTAATTATTTTAAGCAGAAATGTATCAAATAAAAGTTTTAGAGCATAAAATTTTGCATCTAAATCAATAAACAGAATTGGCTTCCCATGCGTTGTAACGACAGAAATTAAATATGAAAATATCGACAGCCATGGAATTGATAAATAAATAAATGCTTGACGTTTTATCTGTCACAACGTAAGTTAACTTCGTTAACTTATTTGACGTTTCTAAAAATTTGATTTTGTCTCTAGCTTCATTGTATGAAATGATTAAAAAGTAAACATTTATACGAATGAAGAGCTAAATTCGTGACAAAATTTTAAAAGACTGCCAATGTGTTTTCAAAAAAGTACTATGTATTGGAAATGAGTTGAGAGTACATAACAGCATTATACATAATTTTGTTACGCAATGTTGAATTTTTAATATATTCATATTATTTAAACAAAGCTGTATTTTCTTAACTTTATTTATTAATTTTATATTTCTATGTTTGTTCAAATCAAATTGACAGCAACGTCAAATAAATTAACTTGCGTTGTGACAGATAAAACGTCAAGCATTTATTTATTTCTTGTTCAATTCTATGGCTGTCGATCTTTTTAACGTAATTTTCGACATTTTCATATTTCATTTCTGTCGTTATAAAACATGTAAAGATTATTCTGTTGTTTTAGATGTAGAATTTTATATCCTAAAACTTTTATTTGACGCATTTTTGCTGAAAATCATTAGGCGAGCAGGAAATTGCAAAAAACTGATTTCCCATGTTAATCTCCTATGTACACCTTTAAAATAGACACACGGTATAAAGGAAATTAACGGGAAAATAAATACAAACGAAAACTATTATTAACACACACATAAACTACATGCGTACACAACACAAATTGGATAAAACAAATATTAAACACAAAAAAGGAACACACAAAAGAAAATGTAAAACGAAACAAACAACTAGTCAGGCGGGCGGACAAGAACTGGCCGAGGCCTCTGGGTTCGCCCTCGACCTGCAAACTTCCTCCCCCTGCTACAAGGGAGAAACCGGTGGAGAACCAGGAAAAATACGTCATGGGGAAATTCCATGTGCTACAGACTCCCCCTCTGGATCCACGAATCGTCCTCGACGTGGGTCCAGGTCATTTCGGGTGTTACCTTGGCCGGCCGCGTCGTCGAAGAGGGACGGCCGGTTCAGGCAACGACTGTGCGTCGCCTTTAAACGGGGTCATCGACGACACATGATAGCGACCCAGAGGAAACAAAGGATGCCGCGGCGAGGCTACCTGGCGTATCACCCCATCGAACGTGCGAATAACATACGGCCCGTCTCTTCTGGGAGCGAACTTGCAGGTAACGCCCTTATCGGCGTCGCTTAAGACGTGAGTCTTTACGAGGACGAGATCCCGACGGTGTAAGGTGGGGGCGGTTTTCTCTTCTGGTCTGCATAAGCTCTCCTTCGGTCCTGCTGTTGTTCTCGGACATCACAAGCTTCTCGCAACGTACTGTCTAGCGACGACAAGTATGGAGTGATCTCGGACACGAAATTCTCCGACGGCATCACCGCACGCATGTCGGTTGCCACGTCGTCCGTTGTCCGCAAATCCCGTCCGAAGGTAAGGTACGCGAGTGAGAATCCGGTAAACTGGCTCGTCGCGCTATTCATCGCGAACCTAATCGCCGGAAGTTTGTCGTCCCATGTCGCGTGCTCGCCCTCTACTAGCAAAGCCAGCTGCGATTTCAAGTCGCGGTTCTTCCGCTCCACGGGGTTAGTTTCTGGGTGATACAATGGCGTCAGCACCTGCTCCACCTGCCACAAATACATAGTGTGCTGCATAACAGCACTTATGAATTGCACGCCATTGTCTGAAATGACTCGGTGCGGCATGCCGTACCGCAAGAACACCTCGTCGATTAAAATTCGAGCGCAGGCCTCGGCCGTCGCTTGCTTCATTGCGATTAGCTCCACCCACCCGCTGGCGACGCCTTCTACTACAAATATATGTCTATAGCCATTTGGCGTCACTGGCAAGGGGCCGAACAGATCCACAGCGATGATCTCGAAGCGTTGCGCTGCGACTGGCGTGCGTAGCAGGCCGGAAGGCTTCATGTTTGACGGTTTATACCGCTGGCATTTGACGCAGTTTGATATATATTCGGATATATATCGCTTCATCCCTGGCCAGTAGTACCGCGCTGAAACCCTGAGGTAGGTGCGTTCAACACCACAGTGGCCCGCGGTCGCTGCATCGTGATGTTCTTCAAGGATGCGGCGACGTTCGTTTTTTGGAACGATGAACTACGCCTCCTCGCTGTCGGCTCCGAGTACATACCTGTAGAGAACGCCGTTCATCGTCAAATAGCCGCGGGAGATCCAGTTTGGCAAATCAATGAAGCTGGGCTCTTCAAAGCAGCGGATAATTTTCGCCACCTCCGGATCTTCCAGCTGGGCATTTCGTACATCGGCGGCGCTTCTCTTCGGCAGCTCTCTTGAAAAGCTGCAGACGTCACATGATGCTTTCTCCTGCATCACATGGTTAGGCCGTGACAACGTGTCTGCAACCACGTTTCGGCGACCTGGAGTATAGCGAATCTGCAGGTCGTATTCTTGCAACAAAATAGCCCATCGCGCGAGTCTTCCAGTCGACGCGCGCAGGCTCATCGACCATTTCAGTGCCTGATGGTTGGTTTCCAAGGTGACGGTCGTGCCCTCGATGTAGCCACGGAACTTCTTTATGGCGAATACAACAGCCAATGTTTCGCGCTCCGTCGTGTGGTAGTTTCTCTCGGCTGGGATGAGCAGCCGGCAGGCGTACTCGACTGGTCGCTCGTCTGGTCCCTCGCCCTGCAAAAGAACTGCACCGAGTGCGTAGTCAGCTCCGTCTTCAAACTCTGAAATGCTTCCTCCTCTGCTGCGGTCCACTGCCATCTTGCGTTCTTCTTGGTTAAGATCGTCAGTAGCCTAGCAACATGAGAAAAATTATGCACAAATCTGCGATACCACGAGCATGTTTGTATGAAAGTTCGGACATGATTGACATTTTGCGGCGGTGGCATATCGGCGATGGCGGAAATTTTACCAGGATCAGTCACTATTCCACGATGGGTAATAATGTGTCCGAGATATTTCGCCTCGGCACACGCGAAAACACACTTTGAACGGTTGGCACGCAGGTTAAATAATCGTAGTCTGTCAAACACACTGCTTAAGTCTTTTAAATGTTTTTCAAAATTGTCTGATATGATTATTAGATCGTCTAGATAAGCTAGCACGCACACACTGGGTAAACCGTTACGAAATAAGTCCATAAGTCTTTGGAACGTAGCGCCCGCATTCTTCAAACCCACTAGCATTCTCGTTAGCGATACGTTCCGAGGGGCGTGACAAATGCTGTTTTGTCACGGTCTGACGGGTGAACTGCGACCTGATAGCATCCGGATCGCAGGTCGATCGTGCTGACGTAGAGCGCGCATTTTGCTGCGTGAAGCAGATGTCAATACGGGGCAAAGGGTATTTATCGCTTACCGTGACAGCGTTAAGTTTTCGGTAGTCGACACATACCCGAATGGACTCATCCTTCTTCGGCATCAGGACAACAGAAGCTGCCCACGGGGATTCGCACTCCTCGATCACGCCCTCCGATAATATCTTCTCCAGTTCTTCTCGTAACGTCTCCTTCTTCGATGCGGTCAGCTTGTGTGGAGGAAGAGAAATTGGCGGGTGGTCGCCTGTTTGAATCCGATGTTCCGAGAACTGTGTCGGCTCTCCCCCTGGCGCGAAGATATCGTCGTTCGCGCTTAGACCAGGGTTGTGCGCTGCAACGTCGACTTTCGACTGCGGCGAAGGCACATTCTTTGGGTGGACCTAGAGGTTCGACGCGTAGCTCGTAGTCGTCACCAGGTCTGTCTACGAAGTTCCACTTCCGGTTCGGCACATTTAAGGCGACGCCGGCGTCGGCCAAAATGTCTACGCCAAGTAGAGTTCTATTATTGCGTGCTTCAGGAAACACGACAAATCTAGTGGGCACTATGCGGTCACGGAGTTTCACATCCACGACCGTCGTTAGCACTTCCATAGTTCTGGGTTCGCCATCCGCCAACGTATCGACCAGCGACTCCGTGGTGATCTGCTGCTCCTTCTCCACGAGCACCTTGTATAGCGAGTAGCTAGCTACGCTTTGTTGCGCGGCTGTCTCGGCGTAGCCCGTCCCTGTAGCGCCGCAAATTTCAATCTGCAGCAGGGGTCGCAGCCGAGGCTTTGCTACTGCTTCACTTTATGAATGGACACTGCTGAATTCCGCAGCGTTAATTTGTGTCGATGAAGACTGGCGAGTGCTGCACGTAGAGCACAGGCTTTTGATTACGCCTGGGGCGCCACATCCATAGCAACGGATGGTTGATGATCGGCCATTCGGCTCCAAAGAGCTAGCTGCTTGCAAATTTACGGCATTCACCTTGTTTGTGACCGAAGTTTTTGCAGAACTCACACCGAGGTCTATCTTTCGCCTTTACCTGCACGTTCGGATGGGTGTGTGACAGGGCGACTTCCTAGGTTTTGCATCGTCGGTGAAAACGTCCTCGGTCGCTCTGGAAAGTTTTAGCAGGTCGTCGAATGTTTTAACTTCCTCCCGTCTTTCCCGTTTCCGGATATTCTTGTGCAGCAGGTCGTAGACCATGTCGATCTGCATGCTTTCGCCAGGTTGCGGATATGGTAGCTGGGCGAATAAGGCGCGAGCCTTGCAGATAAAAATATGTGTGCGGACGCCAGCGTCCTGTTCGTTGGAGAACAGCTCACGGTATATTTTGTAGGCGGGTCTCTTCGTCCCGAAGGCGCTCCGCAGCTGTATGATGGCGTCCTCGAATGTGCTGACGGTGGCCTTGATACCGGCCCACCACTCAGCGGCGAGTCCAGTAAATAGCATGGGCAAACCTTTGAGGGCGTTCGGACTCGAAATGTTGGTGCAATCCTTGTATACCTGGATGGCATCAATAAATGTCTCCACGTTTTCGTCGTTCTGTCCGAAAAGCGTGATGTACAGCGCGAAAAATTCCCGTTAGCAACTTCTGAGGCCGAGTTCGACGGAGTGGACGAAAGGGTCGCGTCGATTTGCGCGGTAAACGCGCTTTGCATGCTCTGCAGAAGTTGTTGGAATTGTTCGTTTGCCATCGTAACAGACATGGTTTCCTGTTTTTGTGCCAGGCGTTCGCTTCGGCGCAGTATATTGAGGCGGTAGCAATGGAGAATAAAACAAAATGGCGCTATTCCGCGTGTCTGCGCGAACTGCTTTAGTTGGCGTTGTTGTGCGCCGTCGTAGTTGCGCACAAGATGGCGTCGTTTCCGCTTCCCTGACGCGCTCTTCTTAGAGTAGCGTTACCCGCACTTTATTCGAATTCCGGGTTTCGGCACCACTGTTGGGCAGCCACTTATAACACACGGGTTAGGAATTTGGGGGTTCGAGATGCCGAGGGGAATAAGAATAAAAAATGTGGTTGCCTCTATTTTGTATATAAAGGAAATTAACGGGAAAAATAAATACAAACGAAAACTATTATTAACACAAACACATAAACTACATGCGAACACAACACAAATTGGATAAAACAAATAGTAAACACAAAAAAGGAACACACAAAAGAAAATGTAAAACGAAACAAACAACTGGTCAGGCGCGCGGACAAGAACTGGTCGAGGCCTCTGAGTTCGCCCCCGACCAGCAAACTTCCTCCCTCTCCTATAAGGGAGACACCGGTGGAGAACCAGGAAAAATACGTCATGGGGAAATTCCATGCGCTACAATCTTCATTTTATTGTAGCTCCGGTGGCTTAATGGTTAGAGCAACGCCTCATGTCATGAGTGCGCTCGAGGCAATGGGTTCGAATTCCACTAAGGCATGGATGTGTGTGAATGTGAACCCACTCTGTAATTGGGATTTAATCCTGTTGAGGGGTTTAAAAAAAGGTAGTAACTTGGATTAGATTAGACTACATTTTAAGAAATAAACTGTCAAAATTTCTAGTGTCAAAAGTAACAATGATCTGTCAGTTTTAACACTGGTGTCATAAAATGACATTTTTAACGCTAATAACAAACATTAAAAAGCCCACTTTTAATAGATTTGTAGAAAAAATATATTGTATCATACCATTTTTTGGGAATGAGTTAAACTACCTAAAATTAGTTGGGAAAAAAACCTCATCGTTATCGCCAATCACTTATTTGTACGATTATATTTCAAATTTAAATGTTTGCTTCACTGTGAAAATCTGGATTTCTATACAATATATATGTGTTTCTGTAGAGACTTATTAATCTTAATGAAAAAATGTGAGCGCGTAGCTATGTAAGTTACAGAATTCTATAAATATCTTACAGACACCTAATTTTAGCGTTACCTATCATATCGTTTACCTAATTTGTTATGGAATATTACAATTTATTCATATTTTAATGGAAAAAGATTATAGAAAATAAAAATTTCTACGCTTTCTATTTATAAATTCGTTAACATTTATTTAGTATAGGTACCGACATAAACTAGTACATAAATAAATTCATCAGTGAGGTCATACCAAAAAGATATTAAGAACGGAACGTTTTTATTAATTCTGCTAATCCATATGAAATATTTGAATAAAACATCAATTTTAAAACCATAAATAAAACACGAGTATACCTCTCCATATAGTAGATCGTATAATAGTAATAAAAGAGAAACGATAACTTCATGAAATGTTATAATCAGGTCCTGAGCAAGGGGTATTTGGGGGCTGAAGCTCTAGGTCTCCAAACCATCTCAACTGGGAAGTGAGTCTTCCCTACTCTCTTAAGAACATTAATATCATCATACATTCTTCATACGTCAAATTATTATTCATGCGATCCAAAAATCTAGAAAAATATTCTATTAAACTATATTATTAAAAAAAAAACATTTTATACAATTATTATCGTAACATTCAGAACCGTGAACGATTCTATTATTAAATACCGACGAAAGATTTTTGTGAAAAATTCATGAACTTCAACGAGACTTGTACCCATAACCTTTCTATCTGTCTTGTAAGATGCTCTATCAACTGAGCGAAAACATTATAATCCCGAGGAATATAATTCACGTGGACAATAATACTCTTCATACCCGTGGTGCACATATTATTTTTGTCGCTATTAGCACGTAATTACAATAACTGTTTATGAAATATATATATATATATATATATATATATATATATATATATATATATATATACCATAGTTGGCCTAGTAAAATTGTTAAATTAAAAAAATGCAGTACCCAATATGGAATATCAAAAATCAAATGTTATTCAGATGTGTGTCTGATCATTGTTAAATTATATACATTCAAAATTTAATATTTTTTTAGTTCATAAACGATTTTAATGTTAAATATATTATAAATATTAATATATGTATGTATATATATATATATATATATATATATATATATATATATATATATATATATAAAAAGAGAGTTTTCTTTATATAGTATTATTTAAAGAACATATTTACTGGAGTAAAACGAAGGTTAATTATATTTACACTATTATAAACCTTGCTCGAAACCTTGGTTTATAATTGACCAGTAGGTATAGAAAAACAATATGTTGAAACAATCAAAAGTCAATAATTATATATTTATAGTTTATAGGCTAGTACTGAAAAAAATACATTGTTGAAATTTTTTAAACTAATAACAAATATTTTAGTCAATATTATTTATTAGTTGTTTTTTTTTCACTTGCCATAGTTACCAGGCTTCATCTTACAGGCTTTCAAAAATGTAGTGAAGATTACTACAGGGGTGGTTTTTGTGCTATTTGAAAATTGGAAGTAATTTTCATATTTGACGTTGGTCGAGTTCGAACCCGAGTAGTTCCATCAGAACCACAACCGATCACAAAATGTACTCGGTCGAACGATCTCCACATTTCTATAAGTTAAAATCCGACTATAGCTAATTTCTACGAAATAATATCTGTAATAATAGACATTGAAAAATCTCTACGAATTAATCCCTGTAAATTTTCCAACGAGACAATTGAGATAATTTTCTTCATTTTATAAACATATACAGGCTCGTGACTGGAACACCGGAACATAAGGATTTAACATGTAAAAGCAATTTTCCGTAATTTCCTGCTTTCCTTATCATTTCAGGCAAAAAGGCTTCAAGTAAAAGATGTAGAGCATAAAATTCTACATCTGAATCGATAACAAAAATCAATTTTGCATGCTTTGTAACAGCAGAAATTAGTTTGTCAAAAATTACTTGAAAAATAGTGATAGCCATGGAATGCAGACAAAATAATTAGCAAATACCTAACCGGTTATCTGTCAAATTAGGTTCATTTATTTTTATTAAGTATTATCTCTAATATCTGTTTCAGTGAACAAATATCTATTAATTTAAATTGATAACTATTCATTTGAACTGAAATTACAAATATTAAAAATTAATTAACCTAACTTGATAAACTCTTTAGACATTATTTGTTAATTTTTGTCTTAATTCCATGGCTAGTGTTATTTTGCAGGTGATTTACGACATTTTCATAGCTAACTTCTGCCATTAAAAAGCATGCATTTTGGTTACCGATTCAGATGTAAAATTTTATGCTCTACAACTTTTATTTGAAGCTTTTTTAGCTAAAATAATTAGGGAAGCAGGAAATTATGAAAATCTGATTTTACATGTTAAATCCGTATGCTCCGGTGTTCGAGTCACCACCCTGTATATGTTTGTATGAACTAATTTGTTGTAAAAACAAAATACCCAGAAAAGGGTAAAATTGTCACAAATTATTTACATTTATCTCAAAATTCTATAGTTGATATTAGCTGTTTTTCTCGTATTTACATATAATTCTTCCTGCTGTCCCCTCCATAACCTCCCCCTCTACGGCACTGGCACGCGACGCACCTAGAGCGTCGTTTCGCTCACCGACGCCAGTGCCAGCTCGACGTCCCGACGATTCACGTCGTAGCGTATCCTACTATAGTGACGTTCAGTTACATTCGGAACTCTAATCATATACCGTACTATAGTTACAGTAGATTTGTTTATAGTGCTGATATGGGTGTGAAGATTGGCTATTGATGATATGGACCCTAAAAAAAGGTATGGAGGTAGAATTTGTTTGGATGTGGATTTTTAAGGTAAACACCTACCTAAATATGTATGAGTATGTATACTCGTATATGATTCTGTTATATTAATTCAAATTGTAATTTGAACATACATATTTCAGTAGTAATTTTGATATCTGTAACAATATGGATACAATTTTTTATTATTAACGCTGTAATTAATATTTATACGGTTCATATTTCTGAAATTTTGCAAACAAAATTGTATTAAGATAAAATTTCAGTAACATAAAAATTTGATATTTCATACCTACTTTATTTGAATTTATATCCAATTTGTTATTTCTATGACTGCAAACATTTATTTTGTACAATTGTACAAAATTTGCTGCGACTATAAATTATTCCTTTATTTGTTATATTACTGAAATGAATATACAAATAATTTTGCGAACAATATTTATTTCAATACTAAACTATTCAATATGTTTCATACAGCAAATTAATATGAAATTTGCTATTTATGATAAATGTATATTATAGTTATAAATTGTGGTATGAATACATACATTGAAAACTATAATTTCATATAAAAATATCTACCTGAAAATTACATTAAAATACAATTAGAACGTTGAAATTAGTTCATATCTATTTGCAATGAAAACACGTATTTAAATTACAATTTAATTGTTTTGTATAAACTACATCAATAATTGTCAATTAAACAGTAAAAAAATGTATAAATAAATACGTTTGTTATATTATTATTCAATTACACAACATATTTTTCTTACGTTCAATAAAAAATAGTCACATACATAATATTATGTCGTATTAATACAATAACATTATTAATCCATATTTTCAATGTAATAATCTGAAACAAATTTAATGACCAATTTTCAATTATCAGCTTGTTGTTCCTAATCAAATTTTTATTTTCCAGCATAAAATTTCAATATCCATTATAACAATTATTAGCTCAGTTTCAAATTTCTATTCAATGAATTTTACACTAATGATTCAAGCCATCACCGATTACTCTTCTAATAACATATTATGCATATGGACTGTAGCTAATTTATTATCGAATCAGGATTTTTGAATATTCAATATATGTATATGCATATATAATTACATGTATAACAATAGGTATTGTTTACTCATATTAAATTAATATGTAGAATAATACACAAAGATTGATAGGATAAGTTTATTACATATTACATTATCAATAATTCTAATATTATTTGACGTAATGATTATTTCAGTGTATTATCGATGCGGTATTCATAATATTGTAAGCTTATTAGTTCAATTATAATTATATAGAGTAGAATAATACAACAAACAGATTAAAGATCAAATAATTGTACGCAGAATTTGGTTTCACTCGTAAGTACTACGAGAATCTAAATACTTTGTTTATTACTTACTATAAATAATTTTGATTCTAATATATAGAAAACTTTTAATTATTATTCAGACAAAAAATTTAAACTTTATCTAATATTCGTTAATTTATGTGTTTCCGTTGATTATTTGTTTATGAGTTTAATATATATATATATATATATATATATATATATATATATATATATATATATATATATATATATATATATACAGGGTAACTAAACCTGTGTAACAAAATTTAAGTGTATATAGTACTGACCAAAATGAGTAAAAAAAGCTTAATCATCATAGGTCTGATTAATGACCCAGAATAATGTAATTTTCATTTCATGATTTTTTACAAAATCGTTTATTAATAGGTTTATTAATGCATGATTTTCTATTGAGAATGATTTAGGTATAAGTAAGTACGCAGTAATGTAAAAAAATTTGGCTCGTCCCCAAAAACCGCTCCTGGAGCGAGCGCTACAATCTGCGAGGCGAGGAACGAGACGAATGACGAGTGAACAGACTACACATTTGCCCCGCCACTCGCCTTGCGATTCGACTCGCCATTCATACGAATGTGTAGATGCGGTATCAGAGTTAGAGTCACTTATTTCACGGTCGCATTTCCTTTAAGACCGGCATGGCCACAAATTTGTTTAAATAGTGAATAAATTTAGTATTACTAATCAATTAATTTAATAGTTTTATTTACACTTTAGGTTATAAATTAAGAAAACAAATTTTTTTTGTGAGCAAAGTACCTACTCTGCAAGTGACATGAAATCAGTCAGATATGAAATTTGTTTTTAAATAAAATATTATAACTTTTCGTGATATTCACCCAAAAAATGTTGTGCGCAATTCAGCTTAAAGGTATTTTTTGTGCAACCGGACGCGAAATAAGCATTTCGCAGCCGCAATACAGGCCGCGAAATTAAATTTTGTGACCGTTGTTATGGTAACGGCCGCGAAATGAATTTCGCGGCCGTTGTCATGGTAGCGGCCGCGAAATTAGGTAAACAATTACTATGACACTTGAGAATTGCATGGTTATATTTATCAAATGTTAATATATATATATATATATATATATATATATATATATATATATATATATATATATATATATACAGGGTAACTAAACCTGTGTAACAAAATTTAAGTGTATATAGTACTGACCAAAATGAGTAAAAAAAGCTTAATCATCATAGGTCTGATTAATGACCCAGATTAATGTAATTTTCATTTCATGATTTTTTACAAAATCGTTTATTAATAGGTTTATTAATGCATGATTTTCTATTGAGAATGATTTAGGTATAAGTAAGTACGCAGTAATGTAAAAAAAATTGTCATGGAAAAAAATGGATTTCCTCTAATTGAATAAGATAAGATCAACTGCGCTCACGCGTTAAATAGTCTGGATCATTATTCTCCCTTTTTAACACAATTGATATTTAATTACTAATACCATATTTTATCAAATTTATTAAAGTACGCTAAATTTTAAAAGTTCACAAAATAGTGCAACTGCTGTGCTCTTCCATTTACCATGCATCTTCAATGTGGCCAGAAGCGTAGATTACGTACGACGCAGACAATGGCCAGTATATTAATTTGCATTATCTAATTTAAGATATCTTGCAATTATTGCTGGTGTACTTCCCATGGTATTTTTTCAACAGGCTGTACTGTGCAACGATTTTCTTGTATGCCAGGAGGAATCTCCGCACTATCGTCTGCCTCAATGCTGCATATTTTTTAACTAACTTCAAAACACCTATTTCTTCCTCCTCGATAATGGTAAAACTCTTAGCTGTACCAGTTTTGGTTTCCGAAACTCTCACAGGTAGAACGGACTCTTTATCCTGTATCATCAATCGTCATGCTGTCCATCTCTTCTCAAATTCCCCAAAAACACCCAACACTAGAACAACCTATAAGTAATAATATATTTACGTAAAAATACGAACATATGTAAATAAATCTGTTTTTTACCTTATGCAGCAGATAAGTTTCATTATGAGCATTCTTTATAAAAGTCAAAACCTGATCCCCTGTCAAAACTTTTTTTTTTTGAAGGAATAAAATTAACAAACTCATGTGTATTGTAGTTAGGTTAAACAATGTTGCTAACACTGTGTTGGTAACAATGATTTGTACCTATATTCAGATAGAAGCGTAAAAGGGCGAATGTAAAAAATAATAAAAAAAGGTTATTGAAAAATAATTTTGAATACGTTATTACATTATTGAAAGATTGGGAAAACTGCAGTATTGTTTTCTTCTAAAGTTGTAATTTGGTAGAGCTTCTAAAATCTAACCTAACCTAAAGAATAATACTGCACTGCAGCTGTGCAGTTTAGCCGAACTATTAATTTAAATACGTTATTACATTATGTATTGAAATAATATGTAAAAAAAAAATAGGATATAACACTAATTCCTGAAAATATGTTATAAACACCGTCTCATTCACAGTCTGCACCACATTTTTCAATTTCCATTCAACAAAACAAATATTTTAAACTCTTCTTCATAAACTGCCCTCGATTTCGTAGGTAATAAATCTTCATTGGCTTTCTTCGCTCTCATCAAAATATCTTCCGAAACACCCTATATCATCTCCAACGGTAAAGAACATTTGGTTGATGTTGATGTTCTAAAAATAAATAAACGTTGATAATAAACATAACAATTAAATAACATTCTTAATAACGCCAAAGTTTGAACATTGTTGTAATCAAAATTATTATAAATGAAAACTTGTTTTACATATTCTAGTGAGACTTAAAATTTGGTATGCACCACGAGCGTTACTAGATGATAATGGCCATCGACGACATCTATTCCTCGGGCCTGGGCCCTTGGGCTCGTCGCCATCCTGGCATTATCATCTTCATAACGCCCTTGGTACACAATAGTTATTTGTATATCAAGGCCGCGAAATCACTCTTTATCGTACCGAGAGAAAAATTGTCGCCGAGGCCGCTTGCGGCCGAGGCAAGACAATTTCGAGGGCGCTAAAGGATTTCGCGGACAAGGTGTACACAATATTTTTTTTATATTTTGCGTTCGTAATGACCTTTATTCCGATACGCAATTTTTTGTTTTAAACGGTTGGTACTAGATGACGTTTCTTTAACCTATTTTTACCTAATATATTTTTAGTTAATTGACAATTCATTTTAATAATATAATGTCGAAATTATTATTATTATTTTTTTTTATTTAGGGAAGATTATTTACATGAAAATGTACAAATGGTTATAAATATAATCACAAATTGAGTAAGTAAATGTTATTGTCGAAGGCGCAAAATATAAAAAATAGTATATAGAACTCATTTTATAAGACTTTCTTTCGCACTTGTCAATTATGAATTTTGACGCGCGCCAAAAAAAACATGTCTTATAAAAATACGTTCTTTAATATACTATTGTGCAACCGTAAAAAATAAGTAATTACAAATTTTATTAATTTTAAACAGATTCATTGTAAATAGAAAGTTAGCTTTCAAGGTGGCTATGGGATTAACATTTGATAAATATAACCATGCAATTCTCAAGTGTCATAGTAATTGTTTACCTAATTTCGCGGCCGCTACCATGACAACGGCCGCGAAATTCATTTCGCGGCCGTTACCATAGCAACGGTCACAAAATTTAATTTCGCGGCCTGTATTGCGGCTGCGAAATGCTTATTTCGCGTCCGGTTGCACAAAAAATACCTTTAAGCTGAATTGCGCACAACATTTTTTGGGTGAATATCACGAAAAGTTATAATATTTTATTTAAAAACAAATTTCATATCTGACTGATTTCATGTCACTTGCAGAGTAGGTACTTTGCTCACAAAAAAAATTTGTTTTCTTAATTTATAACCTAAAGTGTAAATAAAACTATTAAATTAATTGATTAGTAATACTAAATTTATTCACTATTTAAACAAATTTGTGGCCATGCCGGTCTTAAAGGAAATGCGACCGTGAAATAAGTGACTCTAACTCTGATACCGCATCTACACATTCGTATGAATGGCGAGTCGAATCGCAAGGCGAGTGGCGGGGCAAATGTGTAGTCTGTTCACTCGTCATTCGTCTCGTTCCTCGCCTCGCAGATTGTAGCGCTCGCTCCAGGAGCGGTTTTTGGGGACGAGCCAAAGGCTAGTAACGATGCGGCGAACTCAGTCTTTACATTCGGCGAGTGTGAAAACGGTCATTCGCGTTGTGGGGACGAACGTGCGAATACCACTCGCGAATTTCGGCGAATGACGAGGCAAAACACGGATGCAAATGTCTAGATACGCCTAGAAGTAAAAGCGCCCGTGACGTAGTGTTGGACAGATATGAAAAAGTTAGTCTTTACGGTTACCAAAACAAGGATACGAAAATTTAAGTAAACACCGCCTAAAATGTTATTTGGAATTTAATTTTAAATCTAAAAAAATACCAATTTTCGATTGAGTCAAACAAGTATATCTATTGAGGTTTCCGGTTTATGATCTTTCGAGGCTAATTGTGCATTTCAAAATATTTTTATAAGGTGTTCTATATTTTTTTTAGAACAAATGTAAGTAACTTTATTTTTTTAAACATAATTTCTTTCCTTATTGTTATAATTTTCCTAGGGAAAAGGAAAAATCGTTACAAAAACCGAACAAGATTTTTTAAATCTTTTTTAAATAAGTGTTGGATCTATGTATAAAGAAAGTGTATACAGGCCCGAACGCGAGATCGTTTAGAAAAAAATAAAATCACGAATAGGCGTGGTTTACGCAATTTCTTTAAATACATTTTAACATTATCTAACCTAACACACAAAATTCATGCATGTTTAGAAAACTAAGGCCAAGTTTTGTGCGTTAGGTATAGATTTTTGTTGTTGTTTTTAGAGAAATATACAAGCTAAGTAAGGTGTTCAATAACGGTCCCGCGTTTGGGTCTCTAGCCACGTCCATATATAAGTTAAAATTTGAAATTGAAAATTGAACGCCTTGTTTTTATACTTATTATCTATATCTACGGAAAAATTTGTTAGTCATACAACAATCGGTATTAAAATAAGAACTTTTTTGTTTCCTGAAAATTTGAATTTCTGAAAGTATTACATTAGGTACACAATTACAATAATTGTAAAAATTTAAATACAATTTGACGAATGGTGTATAAAAAATGATTATTTAAGGTTAACTTTTTGCATTTCGAATAAAGAATTTTTCATTCACACAGACGTCAAAAAATTTAAAATTATATTTAATCTGCAGACTGAAAATATGTATCACTATGATAAATGGGATTACTCTTAATTAAGAGTGTAATTATAATGTAGGTATATTAAAACGTATCTGCAAAAAAGTAATGTTCCATGAATTTTCCTTTGCTACGACATGTATAATACATTGAATTGTTAATATTGTCATCTTCTTCATTCTAAATTAAAAAATTAACATTAAGCAGCTTTCACAAATAAAAATTTTATTTCGTTTTTTACGTTACTTCAATTTAATAGCAGTACAATGTAAATTTAAATTAAACAACATTTAAGTCAAATGACTCCTACACTTAAATCATCATCTATTGATTTTATAAAATTTATATTATTTTTAAAGAGCACTACATGTAATATCTTTTATCTTTTCATTCAGTTCATCATATGTTTTCTTCACCAGTTTATTTTGTTATGTTTATGACGTTACACTAAAGTTTGGAGCTCGGCTTGGAGTTAGCATTACGAGTATATAGCTCTTTTTCTTTGTTTACTGTCAATAAATTCTAGGCTCTGAAGGTATATAAATGGCTATATAGGGTGCACACGAGAATCCGTAATATAGGCATGAAAACAGGTTTTTCAAAAATTGTCTGGAGTAAACTAAATTTATATTAAAAACAAATAATGCAGTATGCATTATTTTTTTTAAAATGAGCATCGGATTAATTTTTAAATACTACTTTACGTATTGTTACTTGGTTTAACAGTTTAATCTTTATTTTTTAAATAATAATATTATTATGCGGCCCCCAAAGAGGTAAATTTAAAAAAAAATGCACCAAAATATCTAGAATTTTGTGCTCTAAAATTCAATTTATAATGAGTACAACAAAATTTTACGGGACAGATAGTTAATATTTGAGAAAGTGTTTTCCTATTAAAAGTGTATGTCACGTATCCAGACCGTACTTATGATCATATTGATTCAATAGGAATATAAATAAATAAATATATCATCACGGCTTATTAGCTATCTCTGGATGTGCCAATCTGCTTTTAATCGCAGATTTAGATAATAACGAGATATCTGTACCTAGATCTGTACAGTTTACGGTACTTCTCAAGCGTTATTTCACAAGCTCACAAAGCTATCGTGGAGGAAACAACACAGAGCTTACTTTGTGCTATTTGAAAATTGGAACTAATTTTTAAGTTTCAAGTTAGCCAGCGATCAGAATCGAACCCAAATTTGTGCTATGCTAACTTCCCTCACCCCGTCAACATAATATTACAAACGCTATGCTTGTTCGGTAATCTGAACATACGCTAAATCGCTACATGCTACGATAACATTGATTGAAAGTTTACAATATAAATATTTAAAGTCGCAAATTTTGTGTTTGTGATAGATAAGTATTTTTATAACAATTTAATTTAATAATTCTTATTATTTATATTTGTATTTCCTTTTTATAGAAGTGGAATTTGGGAAAAAAGTCAATATTATTGGTTTTGATTAGCAAAACCAATAATATTGACTTGTCAGAAAGGTATTAACCTTTCTGACAAGACCCGAAGTCAGTAGCACGTTTTACTTATATTACCAATTGCATGTAGCTAGCGTAGCGCCCGCTACACTAATGCTATGTTAGCTGAAAACTCAGGATCCCAGCATTGGACCGTCCGAAACACAACCGCTCCCCTAATGCACACAGCAATGAGATCCTATTCAATAGTATGGGAACTAAAACATAAAGCATTAACATCATTCTACTTTCAATTTGTGAATCCACCTTTAGTGTTTACTAAACTGATGGAAATCGTAAACTCGCTTAATTAATGAACTCTATGTAATAGGTACACTATTAAAGATTATTGGTCAATTGCGCCATTTACATTTAAATTTTTAAATGCATTTAATATTAGCAAAATCAATATTAACTGAACGGTGCAACTAGGCATTAATTATTTTTCATCTAAAACAATTTAAAATACCTTATACTTGAAACAACACCAAGCTTTATTATTCCATTCTTATTTGGAGTTGTAGCCATAAATATTATTTTTTTATAGAAAAATAATAATAAGAACCGTTACATAATACTTACTTGTACTTTGATGATATTCTGAAAGCAAGGAATCACACCAAATATTCATATATGGAATCACCTTTTTCCCTATATTTAATATAATTTTTTTTATTTATTATGTATTTTGTAACTACCACTATCCTTGGGAGAGCAATGCATGGATATTTCTGCGCTAATATAATTACTGCACTGCAGCATCGAACAATATAATTTTGATTTATTAGGCATTATACTTAACGGTTCCCTTATATAACTCCATATAAATATTTTCCCGATTACCCAAATTTTAAAATTCCGCCACCAGATGTAAACCACTTTCTTGATTTATCCCATACGAATACTAACATTTTGGACACAACAAAATATACATTAATGCAAACGGAACCTTCCACTGACATTTCCATACAAATATTAAAGCAAAAAGTATTGTATCGTCATCACATCGTTATCGTATCGTCCTTGTATCGTTAATTTAAATCAAGCCTTTATGACGATAGTTTTTCTACCCATCGAACTTTCTGTTCAGAATACATATAGGTGCCCTAATTAAAATTTTCCAATGAACACATTTATTAATTTCACTTATACCATAAATGTCTGCAAAGAAACCATGAGTTGAGTTAGTGAGTGTGTATTATACAGTATTTCACATAGTTGAGTTTTTATTGTCATCTCAAAGCCTAGCGGGTGTTTTTCAGTTAAGGGGAGGCGGAATGGTAAACATTGTTAGCGTGTTTGCATGAAGGGAACAAATATTTTATAACGCAACGAAAATGAAACTCTGCGATATTTTATCGATTTGCTATTTCTAACGCGACATTCGACATAATTAATCAACTACAAATATTTAACGAACCTTAAAATCAGCAGGAAACGGAAATTTGATTCGAATTACGGGGAACAATTTTAATGAAATATAATAAGTAAAGCTTTTGAAAAGCATTATATCATTATTCGAAAAGAATTGGCTCGTATTACGAGCGCACTTTTACAATGATAGTTCTTATTTATTACCATATATTCTTATAAGGAGTGTGTTTCATAAAAGTGCATTTGTTAAAAAAGTGTACTCATAATGTGGACCATTTATACGAGTATTATTATTATTAGTCAGTTAACGGTCCGTAGACACTCTTTGCTCACATACATGCAAAGGTACCCTATCGAAATCCGAACACAGGACCTTAGGTATACGAATCGCAAAGCGGCAGCGATACCGCTTCGGTATCTCGGTGGGTACCAAATATAACTATGTTAGTATGTATTATATTTTAGTTATTATATAGGTAATTTTTAAAAAGTGCGTGGCGTTCAAAAGCATTCGTAACTGTCTCTGTTACAGCAATAATACATCTCTGTGGTACATGACGATGATATATGTCAAAAAAAAAATAATAATACAAGGTATATAACAGAACATGATGTCCAAAGTGACCAGTATATACAATATTTTTTTTTGATTCCATGTTAATAATGTCAATGTTTGACATAATTATATGAATTAAAACTATCCGTTTTATAAAGTTTATATACCTCGTATTTTAATTTCAAGAAATGAGCAAATACATTTTATATAAACATTATGCAAGTATACAATATATGATTTTACAAGAATGTGTTATAGGAAGAACTTTTTTGCTTGACTCTAGACCAGTGGCGGGGCTAAGGGGGGGCCTGGGTGGTCACGTGCCCACCCGAAAAAGACTTGTGCCCACCCAAGTGCCCACCCATTACCAACATACAACTAATAATTTTGGTATATAAAATATTTGTGAATAAAATTTTATTTTCAATTCTGGACATTATTTGTATTTATACTTTTGTTATAAAATTAATTGGGCAGAAATTACAGCTTTATGAAAATTTCACCACAGTATTTCCTGCAATTCACAAAAATATAAACACTCGGTATATATGTAATTATTCGAATATGGATACATATGTCTTTGTTTCGTTACATGTGTGTATATATGAAAAAATACCATATACGTATCTTTATTATTAAAATAAACGGGTGCTCACCAGGCGCGAATGCAAGGGCTGCGGGGTAATGGGGGTAACTACCCCCCTCCCCCCATAAGCCACGAATTGATAAAAAAAATCAAACAACTGCAAATATTATAATTTAAGATAAAATTAAATACGTATTGTATTTTACTCAGTTAATATTTATGGCTTGTTTTTGAAATATTATGGGGTCTCGTGGCCGAGTGCCTGAGTGTGTGGTCGCGAACCTGGGGAATCGGGTTCGATCCCGACCGACGCCAAATATTTTGAATTTTAAATGGCACTAAATTGACCCCTGTGGTGCACTTTCCACCCCAGCATTGAGTGCCCGTGAGGTGACGCCTGGTAAACGCCCGCATGGTACAAATATATCATCATCATTACCGATATCTGCGTACAAAGCAGATTGGCACACCCAGCAATGGGTAATTTGCCGTGATGATATACTTATTTATTTTATTTTTATTTTTGAAATATTAATGTTGATTACTAAATATGGATGTCAGTTAAAATATAATTATTATAATAGTAGAAGTGCAGGTGATATTCAATTTTCAGTTTATCAGCTCAGATCCCGATAAAATGTAACTTTCAATTATAAGGCAATTTGACCTTGAATGAAAAAAAATTGCCTGCGGCGCCTTTTTTTCGGTTACATTTGCATGACTTATTACGACCCCCCCCCCTGATGCCCACTCGTTTTTTGATTGTGCCTTGTGCCCATCCTACATTTACATCCTGGCGCCGCCACTGCTCTAGACCCTCCATCTTCGTTGCTATACATAATTCAATCTTCCGGCGCAGCTCATTAAAGCTAATTTGGATTTTCTTTACTGTTAAGGTGGAAGTTTAAAATATTTTTAAAAAATTGAATATATATATATATATATATATATATATATATATATATATATTTTAAAAATAAAATTAATTTAGAAATTATTTTTTGTAGAAAATTAAAATAGGTATTCAAACATTATTTTTGTTAAAAAAAATTATGTCAAACTCAAAGTAATAACTATATTATAATCAGTTACGTACTTAATTTATGTCAATGATTCTACAAAGTTAAGAAATTATTATTACTAATTGCATTCCAAGTCCTACATTTACCAAATGTTAAATTTTGCAGAAAGAATTAAAAAAAACATTTTCATACATATTTGGAAGAGTAACATATCTGCTTTTGTTATGAAGCCGCATAATATCTATATCACATTCTAAATTTAAAATCAGTTAAATAGTTCTTTCATCTTTTGCCAATTTTGCACTGCGAAAAAGCAAAATAAAGATGAATATGTTAAATTTACCCCATCGGAATGTAGAATACACTGACTAGAATATAGAAAATATCCGACCAGGTAATTTTAATTTTTTAACAGGCAATTAAAATTTGGAAATAATAGATACTATTATTGGTGAAAAATTCAAACATGATTCATAAAATACACCCCAAAACATTCATCAATAGAAATAAATAACAAAAATATTCAGATGTTGAAGTTGGGCGTGCAACACACATGGCATATGAGTAAGGAATGTCGTGGCAAATGGCAAAAGACCGTACATACATGATAAAGTTTACTCTTCACTTGTAAAACTACTGGTTTAAATCTTGGATTTTGGCCAATCATTCCGGCGGAAATATAAATCCAATTTTAAACAAAGCTTCATTCTTAAGGTGGAATAGAATAGAGCATAAGTGTAGAAAATGGCGTGTGATAAATTTTTTGATTATTAGAATCTACAAATTTAAATGAACCGCTATGATTGTGATGAACACTGTGTTATAGCTTATAGGGATTTAAGTCGACCTGACGATTTTTGATGTTACGGTTTTTCGATGCCACGGTTAATCGATAATTGAGTATCGAATTGATAATCGAGTAATTGGCAATTGTACGACTTGGGCTCATAATAAGGTTGTTGGAAATAGATCAACTGAAGTAAAAATTCAATTAGTATTTTGTTTCAATGTTGATAAATGTAATAAGGAGTAATCACTTAACTACATATATTCAATATAAATGTTGTCGAATATTAAACGCTAATAAAACGTATTTTAATTTAAACGTATTTAGGATGGAATGAAAGTTATTGGTTAAATACATAAACGGTAATATTTGTGGAATTATTGTCTTGTAGGCAAGCTACATTAGTCATATGAATAATTTATAAAATTTTAAATAGTTGTGTTTGTGGAGCTGCAGCTGCGAAGTTAAACATTTTAAAATGCTAAGCCAAGAAATATTCCTCCAATAATCTAACCGCATAATTATTTTCATGTGTTTAAAAATTATAAAATTTTCCAAAGATTGCGCAAAAACTATTCCACAATAATTTTGATAATAATAGTCACCTTATATCATCAAGCACTTATTTCAGCTATTATAACTCGTACGATAAAGTGTATATAGGTCAGACAACAAGAAAAATTGCAAGAAGATTAAAAAAACATAGACGAACATCTTAAAAATAAAAACATCTACAATAATTCTATTGTAGCCATACACCATCATATTATAAGAGACAGCATATTAAAAAGAGGATCCCGAGCTCTTGGGAGACCCCTAACGTGGTGAAGATAATTGATTATTTTTATTATAGTTATAACATTTTGCAGCATCATTTAATGTTCCTCAAATTATTTCTACAATTTTGTTTTAATTTCATTCTAGCGTGATTACACTCAGCAAAAATCTAATATTGCAAAAAGGTTTAAAAAGACTCATTTTTAATTTAGGTATACATAATATTAAATGTAATAAAAACAAATAATAGAAGAATTTAAATATCATGGAACATACAAAAAATAGGTACCTACGTGAATATATTCTCCAACTTTGTTAAATATAGATTTATTCCCAATTGATAACTCCAGCTGAAGTTTGTAAAACAGAAAGGTTATTGATAACTACATACATATATCTGCTAATATATCTTGTTAGTTTATAAAGTTTTGTCAAACTTTATACCTATATTGCTTTATCTTTTCCTGCTAAATACGTTTAAATTAAAATACATTTTATTAGCGTTTAATGTTCGGCAACATTTATATTGAATATATGTAGTTAAGTGATTACTCCGTATTACATTTATCAACATTGAAACAAAATCTAATTTTTAACTATGTATAAAATTGATTAATATATATATATATATATATATATATATATATATATATATATATATATATATATATATATATATATATTATTTTTTTGCGAAACTTGACGGATTCGAATCAAGCGAGCTTGCATAAGCCGACCTTGGACCTTCATGCACATGCGTGAATTTTTTCCCGCCTGTAGATAACATGTGTTGCTGGTAAGCAACATTTGAGTGTGTAGTGCGCTCGTCGGTTTTTCATTGCTTCGACTATGACGACTGGGATTTGGTTTCCGAGTCGTACCCGTACACCCAGGACTCGTCACCAGTGATTATGGTGTTCATAAAGTCGGGGTCACTGTTTGTGGAGTCCAGCATGCCAGCTGTTCTGTGAGATTTCAACACCACGTTGCTTTTGCTCCGACGTCAGCAGCTTCGGCACGAATTTCGCCGCCACTCTCTTCATGGCCAAAACTTCGGTCATAATGGAATGTGCCAAAAAAGTGCTGATGCCTATCCACCTCTTCCGCAATTTCTCGGATACTCACACGACGGTCCCGCATGACCAGAGCGTTCACTTTGGCAATGACCTAGTCATTTCGGCATGTTGACGACCGATCGGAACGTGACTTGCTCTCTACCGATGTGCGACCGTCTTTAAACCGGTTATACAAAACCTTAATCTGTGTGATGCCCATAGGATCGGCACCGAAAGCCGTCTGAATCTTCCAAATGGTTTTCACCTGACTGTCGTTCAGTTTCAGGTAAAATTTTATACAATAGCGCTGCTCCAGTCGTTCCGCCATTTTCCTTGCAATGAAAAACCGACGAGAGCACTACACACTACCTCACTTAAATGCTGCTTGCCAGTAAAAGACGCTATCGACAGGCGAGAAAAAATTCATGCATGCGCACGAAGGTTCAACGACGGCTCATGCAAGCGCTCTTGATTCAAATCCATAAGGTTTTCGCAAAAAAAATAAGGTCGGATACTTTTCTAACAGAGCTCGTATTCACATATTGTGAAATTTTAAATGTTTCAATTTTATCATAGTTTTTTAAATAGATATAATGGTAAAATTTTCTAGAAAATCAGTGCTACCCTCAAACTGTAATAATTATTATAAGAATCACATCAGTGAAACCAGAAACGAATGATCACCTGACACCCTTCAAACAAGAATATTCCAATTCACTGATATTACGTCATCATTTAAAGTTTGACAAATAAAATTGATAGATAAACTATCAGTTGGTTATAAACCTGTGTGTTCAACAACTTTTATAATTGCAGCAAACACAGAATATGCCTAGTGCAGCGTTTACAGCGAAGTTAAAATGACTTAAAGGACAACGGTTCTTTACTTTGTCAATATAAAGACATCATCATAATAAGTGATGTCAACGGACTTCTTGATGTAATCTAAAATGCTTAGGTCCGCTCCTACCACCTCTAGTTAAAGTCACAGTGCTAACCAACAGTTATTTTGCAAAATTGTTCTTACCACCTTTGGTTAGAGCTAACTGGAAGTTGAAACTATTGTTCGCATCGCTTCTAACTTTCAGTTTAATTTTTAACTAATATGGTTAATAAATTGTCACTTTAACTGGAGGTGGTAAGATCGGGTATTAACTGTATTATTTCAAAAATTGTATATTGTAACAAAAGTGTGTGTGTGCGTACTTTTTTTGTTATACAGAAGTAGGGGGGCCGGAGCTTTGATAAAAAGACCCTAGCGGGAACAAATAATATGGGCACCGTGTATACCTATATTATTGCAGATGTGATAGTGATTGCTTTTACAGCGGAAAACCATTTATCCGAACCACGATTATCCGGATCATATATTATCAAAATATTGCAATTTCTTAGCTTTCAACACCTACGAATGCATTTTTATCCACTAAAATCCCGATGTTAAAATGACAGAGAAACGTCTTGAATCACTATTGATTTAAAAGTAAATACGAATCAAAAACAACCAACAACATTTGAACGAGTGTGCATTGGTAAAAATTAAATATAAATGTGAAATGTCATTCACAAACACAAATGTTATCTATAATTTTAATTTTAGATAAAAATGTTGATAAAATATATTGTTATTCACTGTAGCATAAATAACAACTTTGTATGATTTTAATCAAGGATTAAAATTTTGTTACAATATACAATTTTTGAAATAATACAGTTAATACCCGATCTTACCACCTCCAGTTAAAGTGACAATTTATTAACCATATTAGTTAAAAATTAAACTGAAAGTTAGAAGCGATGCGAACAATAGTTTCAACTTCCAGTTAGCTCTAACCAAAGGTGGTAAGAACAATTTTGCAAAATAACTGTTGGTTAGCACTGTGACTTTAACTAGAGGTGGTAGGAGCGGACCTAAGCATTTTAGATTACATCAAGAAGTCCGTTGACATCACTTATTATGATGATGTCTTTATATTGACAAAGTAAAGAACCGTTGTCCTTTAAGTCATTTTAACTTCGCTGTAAACGCTGCACTAGGCATATTCTGTGTTTGCTGCAATTATAAAAGTTGTTGAACACACAGGTTTATAACCAACTGATAGTTTATCTATCAATTTTATTTGTCAAACTTTAAATGATGACGTAATATCAGTGAATTGGAATATTCTTGTTTGAAGGGTGTCAGGTGATCATTCGTTTCTGGTTTCACTGATGTGATTCTTATAATAATTATTACAGTTTGAGGGTAGCACTGATTTTCTAGAAAATTTTACCATTATATCTATTTAAAAAACTATGATAAAATTGAAACATTTAAAATTTCACAATATGTGAATACGAGCTCTGTTAGAAAAGTATCCGACCTTATTTTTTTTGCGAAAACCTTATGGATTTGAATCAAGAGCGCTTGCATGAGCCGTCGTTGAACCTTCGTGCGCATGCATGAATTTTTTCTCGCCTGTCGATAGCGTCTTTTACTGGCAAGCAGCATTTAAGTGAGGTAGTGTGTAGTGCTCTCGTCGGTTTTTCATTGCAAGGAAAATGGCGGAACGACTGGAGCAGCGCTATTGTATAAAATTTTACCTGAAACTGAACGACAGTCAGGTGAAAACCATTTGGAAGATTCAGACGGCTTTCGGTGCCGATCCTATGGGCATCACACAGATTAAGGTTTTGTACAACCGGTTTAAAGACGGTCGCACATCGGTAGAGAGCAAGTCACGTTCCGATCGGTCGTCAACATGCCGAAATGACTAGGTCATTGCCAAAGTGAACGCTCTGGTCATGCGGGACCGTCGTGTGAGTATCCGAGAAATTGCGGAAGAGGTGGATAGGCATCAGCACTTTTTTGGCACATTCCATTATGACCGAAGATTTGGCCATGAAGAGAGTGGCGGCGAAATTCGTGCCGAAGCTGCTGACGTCGGAGCAAAAGCAACGTTGTGTTGAAATCTCACAGAACAGCTGGCATGCTGGACTCCACAAACAGTGACCCCGACTTCATGAACACCATAATCACTGGTGACGAGGCCTGGGTGTACGGGTACGACTCGGAAACCAAATCCCAGTCGTCATAGTCGAAGCAATGAAAAACCGACGAGCGCACTACACACTCAAATGTTGCTTACCAGCAACATATGTTATCTACAGGCGGGAAAAAATTCACGCATGTGCATGAAGGTCCAAGGTCGGCTTATGCAAGCTCGCTTGATTCGAATCCGTCAAGTTTCGCAAAAAAATAAGGTGGGATACTTTTCTAACAGACCTCGTATGCCTTACTTTTTTAAATCATTGTTTCACATGTTTTTTTTTTAATTTCAACAGTAACTTAGATGTTTCTAATTTACTAGAAAGCCCTTATATATGTACTTTTATATAAAAAAAAATAATTTATTAGTTGATAAACAAAAATAAAATTTTGACTATATAAACTTGAAAATCAGAAATGTTACTAAATATTTTCCATACCTACCTAGAAAATGTTTTGCAATATTTATTAATAATAGCCTATGGTCCACTATCGTTTACTAAACCTAAATTTCTCTTTTTGCAGTGAGAAACTTTATTCCCTTTAAAGAAAACAAATAGAATTGATATTTTTCATAAATAATTTTATCATTACTTTTTGAACACATATTGACAATCAACATGATAATGACATAGGCTGGTATTCTGATCTCGCGACTAAGCCCGACTAAGGAAGCGACTAGCTAGTCACCCGTCTAAAGTATATATTGTAACATTATGATAGTCGGGCGACTAGCTAGTCGCTTTTATAGTCGGGTGCTCAGAATACCGTCCATAATTATCAGATCATATTAGTATAAAATAATCAAATTACCCAAAGAAAAACAATCAAATACTTTCACTTTGCACTTTTCATATGCAAAAAAATATATCAACGGTGGCACTATGAAAAATGAAAAGTGCAAAGTTGCAAAGTTTTTGGTGGAACAGGCCCCTGGTCGCGAATCTGGGAAACCGGGTTCGATCCTGATCGACGCCAAAATTATTTTTAATTTTATATTATTCATATTATTATAAAAGGTTGTGCCAACCTGCTTTGTACACAGATTTCGGTAATGATGATGACATATTTGTACCGTGCGGGCCTTTACCTGGCGTCACCTCACGGGCACTTATTGTTGGTGTCGAGAGTGCATCACACAATTTCGCAGTGAAAATAGAAAATCATTTTTTTCGGCAAAAAGGTTACCGATTACTTACATAAATTTTTCCTGTAACGATAACGAAGAAAATAAAAAACACAAATCACTGCCACACCAACCTAATATTCTGTAAAACACTTATCCGTTGAAAGCTATGATTGTAGTCAGTAGTAAATGGTAGAGAGCTAAAAAACGAGCAAAATAGCATGTGTTTTGAATCATATAATCAGCAGAAGAAGTTGTATTTATGTTGAATTCTGCAGTGGTTTATTTAACAATACGACTACATCGTTGTTTTGTACCTTGTTGTGATAATACAGGGTTTCGGAGAAAGATTGCTTGGGTTTTAATTGAGCTCTGTTTGTTTAATTTTTATTATTTGTTTGTTATTTTAAATTAAATATCATACATTAATATTTATTCTTTTTATATATTTCGTAATATGGTTTAAGGTTTCACTTCTTTGGACATGCGTGTCGAACAATCATACTGCCCAAGAAAAGTTCGTGGTCATTTTATGGTTAACAGTAATTAAATCAATGGTACAGATAAAAAGAAAGTGGAGATTAGAGTAGGTACCACAGTTCTAGAAAGTTTCGGTGAAAAAAAAAAAAAATAATCCGGAAGACCCAAAACATCTACACACAGTAGCTGATACATCATAAGAAAGTTATTCAAATATAGCAATAATTTCTGAATATATTGTACTGAATTATTATTAATTAAAATAGATAAATAAATATTAAAAGCTAATAAAAATGACGATTACCTACTATGATCAAACAAATATTAAATAGTAATTTAAGACTAAAAATATAATTAATTACTTACGAATTAAGATTATTTATTTATTTAAACAATTAACACGACTATTTATTTTCACCTATTTACGCCACTGTTTATTTATGTTACTATTTATTTATGTTACTATTTATTTATATCACATTTAAGCATTCAACTGTCCGACAGCGTCTGTATACTGTAACACGATGGCGGGTGCGGGGTGCGGTGCGGAATTGAAAGACAGATGATACTAATTCTTCTTACTGGTTACTACTGATTACTCCCAACGATGATACACTTACTGACTGGTGGACACCTCGGATGATTGGCGTCCACGGCTTTGTGAGAAGGACTTTGTTAGAAGGAAGAACACACAGACACTTACATTTTAACTTTACTTACACTGTATGAACACTACGGACATGGACACTACTGGGGTTTTTATAACTAATAACTTTTTAACTAATTAACTAAACGTTTCATTTACATGATTACATTCCGTAATCCAGCGGCCCTAAACTAAAACACTACATTTCGACAACAACCAACGTCTTGACGACGCGACAAACTAATTTCGACTCTTACATGTTTATCCCATGACTAACTAAAGTCGACTAACTTTAAAAACAAAACGCTATCTTTAGGACAAGATTATCTTAGGGTACGGGGTGCATAAGGTACAATATGAATTTCTAAACTCAATTTTGACTTAAATAGATAAACAGAGTTAAAATATGAATATTGAAACTATAATTTATAAAAGTTTATAAAAAGTTATTTATCTATTTTTACTCTTACCCTCGTCTTATCACAATACTCAACTGACTTCCACAGCGTCTGTGTATACTCAACCGCTTGGACAGAATTCACTCCTTTCAACTCTCTTTCTGAACTCTATCTGCACTAGCTGAGTTACTGCTTTCCACTCGTCTAACAGCACTCTTACACCGGGTCTGTATACATAACTGACTTCCACAGCGTCTGCATACTCTACTATCCGAGTTCACCTTCCCTCACGGCTCTTCACTCATCAGTTCACTTCCACTCTACTCTCTACTTACGGAAATCTATCACAGCGTTTGCATACTCAATCCCCGATCACATAACTACATAATGTTATGTGATCAAGGACTCAACTAAACTAACTCTCAGGCAGAGTTCCGTTGCTTTCATATAGCTGCCCATTATGTTTTGGAGAACTCTCGAGCATTCCAACGATAATAACATCGAATATTCGTTTGTTTACTTCGCCAATTGCTCGCGACGATTACGTCATCGACTAACTCAGACGCTCACTCAGCGCGGCGTGCTCACACGTTACAATACATTTTTGTCATTACAATAAATTATGAGTCGGGTAATAACTAAATAGGTCGTACCCACTGAACTATAATATTAACGGGAACGCTGATGTCATATGTCAATATACAGGCTGCCTTATTTTCGATGTTTTTTAAGGTATCTCGGGTAATATTAACGATAGAGCAAAACCATTTGCATATTTCAGGATCAAGTGTTCTAGAAAATAATTTTTGATCCCTTTTTGTTTCTGAGTTACGGGCAAAAACTCGTTTTTCACTCATTTTGAAAATATCTCATATATTATTTATTATGATAGAGAAAAATTATTTTAACTCATTTTGTACCGTTTTTAAAATAGAATAAAATAGTGTAATTGTTAATTTTTTTTTAAACTTAATAATTCTCAAAATATAACCCAAATTTATGATTTTTTAAATGGGATCCTATATTAAAAATCGCCTCATCTTTTTTGCTTATTTTATAAGCTATTCGATGACATACGAGTATAAGTCTAAATTCTTTTGTTTTAAACATAAGTAAAACATGAATTATATTTTTTAAATAAAATAAAAAATAAATATATCATCATCATTCGGTAATGATCATGACATATTCGTATCGTGCGGGCGTTTACTAGGCGTTACATCACGAGCACTCATTGCTGGCGTGAAGAGTGCACCACAGGGGTCAATTTTGTGCCATTTAAAACCCGGTTCTTCAGATTCGCGACCAGACACTCAGGCACGCGGCCACGAGACCCTATATAATATATATTGAAAAAATTGAGAATTAATAATAAACAAATGAAAAAAATCTATTACAGATCACCTTTAATTTTATTTTAATTCTAAATCTATTTTTTATGTTTTAAAATTATTGTTAACCTATTATTTTTGCGTTAGTTAATTTGTCTCATCGACGTGAAAGTTGGTTTGGCCCAATTCGAAAAAAAGTTATTTAAATTGTTTTCTGAAGTATATAAATTTAAGAATTGAGTAAAACTGAAGAAAATAATATTAAAAGTAAACAGGTGATCTATAATAGATTTTTTTCTTTGTTTCTTAATAATTTTCAAATTTTTCACTCCAAAAATCTAATAATTCGTGTTTTATTTATGTTTAAAACAAAAGAATGCATAAAATCTTATAAAATAGAAAAAAAGACGAGACTATTTTTACGTAGGTTTCCATTTAAAAAATCATAAATTTGTGTTATATCTCAAGAATTATTAAGTTTTCAAGAATATTAATTTCACCATTTTATTCTACGCAAAAATCGATACAAAATTTAATTATCATAATAAATAAGATATGAGTTATTTTCGAAATTAGAGAAAAATTTCATGAAGTAACAGAATTAAGCAAAATGCTATTTTTCAGTTTGCACGAGAAAGTTTATAGGATTATTTATTTATTTTTTTAAATCTAAGGTAGATAATTTATTATTACAAATTATAGATAAATGTTTGAAAGATTTGGTTTTATGTTTAGGTATGTGATATGTGTAATAAACTTTTAATAGACTAGAAAAGAACATTTCCAGATTAACAAACAACATTTTACCTACATCAGCGATGGCGAACCTATAACCCACGGGTCAGAGAGTGACCCGCCAGGCTATTTGAAAATAGCTCTGCGTGGACGTTCAGAAAGTCTAACTAAAGGTTTGTAAATTATACAAAACCTGGATTTCAAACCTTAACAAAATACAAGATATAAATCTTAGAATTATGTGATAGATTACGAAAAAATTACTTTTTCTTCAAGTGTATTATAATATGCATATTATGCTACTGTACACACGCTATAGAAGATATTCATTGTCTTACTAGTACAAAAATGTTGTTATTGTTGTACTAGTAAAAAAATGTTAGCTTCTTAGTTCACCGCTGGCGGCGGCAGTCGCCACAGCAACACAGATCATATTGAAAATTGTTATTTGACAGTTGCATCGTTTGTGTTTTGTAGTGTACACAGCCAGCTTTAGCTGAAATTGCAAATTCTACAAATAAAAAAATCCAAAAAATGTAAAAAAATTATTTGAAACACTTAAAGAAAAAATAGTATATGTCATTCGGAGTAGAACGCCCTTTTTGTGTTTTACCCAGCTTGCCAGGCCTCGGCTAGCGCCTCGGCCGCAATAACTGGGTTCAACACAAAAAGACCGCTTTCTACTCCTAATAACATAATATACTATTGTTTTTATTTGGTCATAAAACTAAATTTGGCAATAATATTCTTCAGTTGGTAGAAGATTAGTAATTTAGAAATTGAATTTCGAATTAGATTTAAGCAAAAATTTGAAGAATTAAAAAAATAAAAGCATATGCTTACCAAATGAGTTTTGATAATTATCAAAAAAAGAAGTATGAAATTCTTTGCTCAGCGTATTTATTTACCCAAAAATTTTAGCAAATGTTATATTAACAATGTTAGAATTCACTATTTCTGCGAACAAATCAATGAATTACGTAAAATCGTCGGAAAGAAACCAAACTGATAAAGAAATAACTGCATGGGTGAAATTAAGGGCAACGATTTACAATTATAATATAAAAAATTTATCGTCTCAAAAACAGCAGCAAATTTCTTACTAATTTAAAATTTAATTGGGTACCTTTGGTACCTATACTATTTAATATACAGTGTGTACAAAAAAATTTCTAACAGAAAGATAGGTCTGGTACTTATTCAATTCAAAAGTCAAGTCGTCAAAATTGATCTTGAAATGTAATATTTAGGAGAAAATATAATAAATAAGGGGATATTGCCATTCGCCGTTTTCTATTTTATTCCCATTTCTAAAATAATATTCTGTAAGAAAAGCTTAATTTTTTGACACACTGAGAAAAAGATATAATTACGTGAACTGTAAATTCATTTGTTACAAACCGGGCCTATTCTATAACTCAGTGGTTATTTTTCAACAACTGATGGTTTAACAATTGAACCAATCAAGTATGTTGATATATAACAAAAAAAAATGGATTTTTAGTTGTCAAATCACTTTTCTATTGGACAAAATTATTAACCAGTTGAAAATTAACTACTGAGTTACAGAATAGACCCGAATAAATCCTAAGCTTCAATAAATTCAAATATGTCTACAATTGAAGTAATGTAATAATTTATTTGAAGCATTTATTTGGCTCAACTAAATATATATTGAGATTGATTATATGTTCCATTTCATGAGGACTAGCATTTATTTACGTTAAGAATTATTTTTATTGCGCTAAATTTATTGCATTACTATTGGATATATAATAATTTATTTGAACCAAATTTATATACTTACCTCTCGTGACCTGTCCCCTCTAAATAGATTAAAATTGAAGGAAAACAATTTAAAAAAACTAGTATATTTAATTTTTTCGTACACCGTATTTTTATTCTCACAAATTACATCCTTAAAAATATTAATATTAATAATATTAGACAGCAATGTTACGATCGTCTCGGATTTTGCTTAGCGCAAAACGGCGGCCATTTTGAATATTTATTATAATTTTTAAATTTTAATGTTGTAATTAGTAGGTACGATTTAATATTTTTTAAATAAATAAATCTTGTTACGTACAATGTATCCACTTTATTAAATTAAATATTAATAAAAGATTAAAAACATATTAATAATAAAAATTATTTTGAAAAGAAAAAATTAAAAAATAAATAATGCTGTCCGTCGGTTTCGAACCCGACTCTCTAAATTGTGAAGCGCGCACGTTACCCCTACTCTATCAGAGCTGTTGCTTAGATACTATTATTTTCAAGATATGAATAACATTCATGGTACTTCTACAATTTTTCTTAATTTATTCTAATATTACACTTGTAAATTGACTGATTTGAATTGAAATCCATAGAAATAGTATCCCCGGATAAGCATGCAAAATTTCATCTTAATATCTTGCACTGGGGAGATACTATTCACAATTAACTAATTTTACATGTTAATCGCCCATGTGTCGGTCGGCCTAAGACACCCGGTATATATATATATATATATATATATATATATATATATATATATATATATATATATATATATATGTATATATATATATATATATATATATATATATATATATATATATATATTAATGTACATATAATACCCATATTCACTATTTTTTAGCATACGAATGAAAAGCAAATCGCCAGAAATGAACACTGTCAGAAATAAGCACCAACATAAACAAGATGAAACAATTGAATGAGTCCATACAAGTCACTTTACTTAAAAATCATCATTTGACAAATAGAATATTGTTCATTCAATGGAAATATTATTTTGCCACAAATAATATTTATTTGTGACAAATAAATGTGAATTCACACAATAAAAACTATTTTTCTTTCTAATAAATATAAAGTTTACACAAATATATTTTGAAATTAATTCAAAACAATTACATATTTGTAGAAAACAAGTAAATATTTCAGAAAATTATATTTAATTATTAAAAATCTCACTTTAAAACACCAAGATAAATATATTAGTTTATTTGAGAAAATTAAATTAAATTTAAATGAAATAAACCACGGTCAAATAAATAATATAACTGAATGAATAAAATACATTTCATATTAAAGATTAAATTGTATTTGTTGCAAGATTGCAATAATTAAATGAATGAAGTACCCCTTATTTATTTGCTAAAAACCAGTGTTTTTTCTCTGTGCAATAGCTCGTGTCAAACTGACATTTAATTAAATACTTTTTAAATTGACATACTCCGAGTTAGGATTTTATTGAACATACCGTAGATTTTGTACTGGTTTTTGCTACTATAGATTGAAAAGAACTCAAAATAAAAATTGTATTTATTTTAAATTTGATCGTTGACCCGCGAGTTTAATTACAAAAAAAAATATTGATTCTAACGCAATCCCACAAAATGTTCACCATCGCTGACCTAGATAGTCCTGATATATTTCATATCTCGTATAAAATCTCTCAAAGTAGTAAGTGCAGGGTAACGAGGGAATAAAATGATTTCTAACATTATCTTACGTGTAAAAGCAGACAAAATAGCGTACACCGAGGCGTACGCACTATGTCAGAAAAATCATTTTACTGATTCGATGTCTTTCAGTACTTACTTGCGGCTCTCAATATAAACTGCCTAAATAATACTATTGTTATTGTTTCAATACTCCATAGAACTTTCAAGACAAATCCCACAAATTGTTACTATCTCATTAAAAATTGTTTGAAAAAGTATATTTTCCATTCGAATGCAGATAAATGTAATTTCATTTGTCGTAAAATCGTCTTTCATTATTATGCCGCTCACTTCTTATCCTACCCACGTACTTTGTATTGTAAATGTTTGTATACACCTTTACAATTTTATTTTATGTGAATCAACAAATTCCTTAATTTATATTTTGACCTCATCGGTCTTGATTCCATGAAGAGGAGGATTCATATGTGGCTTAATTAGAAAAAATTCAATGCCAGTATTTATTATTTATAAACTATAGTACTCGTCAATAAAGTACTACATTATGTACTTAATACATACAGTACTCCCAGTATAGCAACTCATTTCAACGGCAAAGTGAAAAGCAAATTATATTTACCCACCAATATCTTTCGTAAGCACGAATACGAACAAAGGTGAGTGGAGATTACCGAGCGGTCATTCAACTTGTTGCACGGACTAGAATACCATGATTAGCTCCTTTTTTCATAGTGATATCGCATGTTATCTTTTGTGCAAACCAGATAAGTTCTAATATTGGCCGACCCGTAAATAGCTATTTTTAAAAATTTCGTGTCAACCAATGGCACTAAAAATGTACACTTCAAGAATTAAATAAATAGTGAGAAATAATTTTCCTAATTTTAAAATAGTATAGGTATACCTATTATGCAGAAATAGGTCTTTTTTCTGTTCAATCTAGTTACTGTGGCGGAAGCCAGGCAAACAGCGTGAAACACAAAACGGTGTTCTACTCCAAGTGATATAATATATATATATATATATATATATATATATATATATATATATATATATATATATATATATATATATATATATATATATAAACTTACAATTTTTTTCTGCAAATTTTTTTAAAATTAATATTTTGATTATAGAGTTAGCATTTTCAGCCAAAGCTGACGGTGTACAATGACATATCTTGTATTTCTTTCGACATTTTTCAGTTGAAAACGTTAACCAAAACACAAACGATACAACTGTCTAGGAACAATTTTTAATATGGTCGGCGTTGCTGTTGCAAGTGCCACTGCTACCGCTAGCATTGAACTAAGAAGCTAACATTACTTTGCTAGTTCAAAATAATGAACAACATTATTTTACTAGTAAGATAATCAATATCTTCTATAGTGTGTATAGTAGCATAACATGAATATTATAATACGCTTAAACAAAACATCATTCTGGTTCGTGATCCTGAAGTTATGACGATTTTACGACAAATGAAATTAAATTTATCTGCATTCGAATGCAAAATATATTTTTTCCAAATAATTTTTAATAAGATAGTAAGAATTTGTAGGATTTGTCTTGACAGTTCTGCTCCACGAGATGGTCTGGTTACAGTATACTATGTATGGAGTATTGAAACAATAACTTTAGTATTATTTAGGTAGTTTATATTGAAAGCCGCAAGTGAGTACTGAAAGACACCGAATCAGTAAAATGATTTTTCTGACATAGTGTGTACGCCTCGGTGTACGCTATTTTGTCTGCTACCTATAGTAAGTACATTGAAAAGAAGAATACTCGCTAAACTTTTACACATAAGATAATGTTAGAAATCATTTTATTCCCTCGTTACCCTGCACTTACTATTTTGAGAGATTTTATACGAGATATGAAATATATCAGGACTAGGTCCGTGATGGTGAACCTTTTGTGGGATTGCGTTAGAATCAATTTTTTTTTTTGTAATTAAACTCGCGGTTCAACGATCAAATTTAAAATAAATACAATTTTTATTTTGAGTTCTTTACAATCTATAGTAGCAAAAACCAGTACAAAATCTACGGTATGTTCAATAAAATCCTAACTCGGAGTATGTCAATTTAAAAAGTATTTAATTAAATGTCAGTTTGACACGAGGTATTGCACAGAGAAAAAATACTGGTTTTTAGCAAATAAATAAGGGGTACTTCATTCATTCAATTATTGCAATCTTGCAACAAATATAATTTAATCTTTAATATGAAATGTATTTTATTCATTCAGTTATGTTATTTATTTGACCGTGGTTTATTTCATTTAAATTTAATTTAATTTTCTCAAATAAACTTATATATTTATACTGTAATATATATATATATATATATATATATATATATATATATATATATATATATATATATATATATATATATATATATATATATATATATATATATATACCGGGTGTCTTAGGCCGACCGACACATGGGCGATTAACATGTAAAATTAGTTAATTGTGAATAGTATGTCCCCAGTGCAAGATATTAAGATGAAATTTTGCATGCTTATCCGGGGATACTATTTCTATGGATTTCAATTCAAATCAGTCAATTTACAAGTGTAATATTAGAATAAATTAAGAAAAATTGTAGAAGTACCATGAATGTTATTCATATCTTGAAAATAATAGTATCTAAGCAACAGCTCTGATAGAGTAGGGGTAACGTGCGTGTAAGGCGTATTATTAACAGATTTGAAGAAACTGGGTGTGTTGCTAATCACACAAAGCAGGAAATACAACCAATTGAAAATGAATTTGAAGAAATAATAATTGCGCGGGTTGAAGTGGAGCCTACTATTAGTTTAAGAAGTTTACAAATGGAATGTGGAATAAGTAGAACAAAAATTGCTAGAATACTTAAGAAAAATGGATTTAGAAGTTACAAAGTAGGTAACCATCAAGAATTGCGAGACGGCGACGAAGAAAGAAGAGCAACTTATTGTGAAACAATTATGGATAAAGCCAATGAAAACAGAAACTTTTTGTATTCCCTCTGTTATACCGATGAATGCACATTTACTCTTCATAACGAACCGAATGTGCAAAACTTTCGCCACTGGTCAAAAGATAAACCAACTCTTCAAAATTTATCAAGAACACAATATCCCCAGAAGGTTAATGTTTGGGCGGGAATTTTGGGATCACACATTATTGGACCATATTTTATTGAAGGGACATTGAACGGTCCAAAATATTTAGATTTATTGGAAACAGTAGTTGGGCCTAGACTTACAGAATTAAATATGGAGAGGATATGGTTTCAACAGGATGGGTGTCCAGCGCATAACGTGCAAATTGTCAAAGAATATTTGGACAATTCATTTCCAGATTCTTGGATTGGTTTAAATGGACCAATTAATTGGCCGGCAAGGTCTCCTGATCTAAGCCCCTTAGATTTTTTTCTTTGGGGTCATTTAAAATCAAAAATTTACGGCCATTATGAATTGACCACTTTAGAAGACCTGAAAGCGGCAATAAGGAATGAATGTAGGCTTATTTCTAATCGACAGCTAAGCAACGTGAGACAGCAATGTTACGATCGTCTCGGATTTTGCTTAGCGCAAAACGGCGGCCATTTTGAATATTTATTATAATTTTTAAATTTTAATGTTGTAATTAGTAGGTACGATTTAATATTTTTTAAATAAATAAATCTTGTTACGTACAATGTATCCACTTTATTAAATTAAATATTAATAAAAGATTAAAAACATACTAATAATAAAAATTATTTTGAAAAGAAAAAATTAAAAAATAAATATTGCTGTCGGTTGGTTTCGAACCCGACTCTCTAAATTGTGAAGCGCGCACGTTACCCCTACTCTATCAGAGCTGTTGTTTAGATACTATTATTTTCAAGATATGAATAACATTCATGGTACTTCTACAATTTTTCTTAATTTATTCTAATATTACACTTGTAAATTGACTGATTTGAATTGAAATCCATAGAAATAGTATCCCCGGATAAGCATGCAAAATTTCATCTTAATATCTTGCACTGGGGAGATACTATTCACAATTAACTAATTTTACATGTTAATCGCCCATGTGTCGGTCGGCCTAAGACACCCGGTATATATATATATATATATATATATATATATATATATATATATATATATATATATATATATATATAATAAAATAATAGTAGTAGGAATTCGTACAATTCGTAGATGACCTTGATCGGACATCTTTAATAGTATATTACGTTGCAAGTTAAGAAAAGTGGAAGTTTGTCATACGAGTACAGTAAATTCCCTTTTCTGACACGGTGCGTACCTAAACTTTTTTTCGTATTTATGCTAGTATAAGTATTAACATTTGCATTTTTTACGGCATAATAATCTGAATTTAAAAAATCTAAAAAAAAAGCAGCCAGATTCTCGGTAACAAAGTAACTTGTCAGTTATTGTTTTTTTGTACCTAACAATCTCCAAACAAATTAATTTTTGGAGATCGAATTGCAAAATAATGTATCTATTTGATAAAAAGAACATGGAAAACTATTTAGATATTTTAAATGTTGCCCGGGAAACTTCTTCGAGTCTACTTCTTGTAAAGTCCAAGAAATGATACGAAAAGTATACTCGTATGATTTGTAAATAGAGAAATACCAAGAAAGTTAAAGGATTTGACGTAAATTTGTTACTGGCTTTTTATGAGAAAGTACCTAAGCTATTTGATATTAGAATATTTTTTATATAAATTACTTTGTTAATGGTTTTAGGCAAAAGTTCTTAACGCATCCAGCTTATGGTCTACATACTCTATGCTGAAAAGTACTATACAAATAAGTGAAAATATGGACATTTCATAATTTAAGGAGCTAATCGCTTTTCAGAAACGTCAAAAACGATACATATGAACCGAAAAATTCCAGAGTTTTAACAATAGAAAATGTAACCAAATTTTTGAACGAGGCTCCTAACGACACATTTTTATTAATGCAGTAACCTTTTCAAATTTAAATAATTGTATTTTTAATATTTATAATACTTAGTAAAATAAACAATTCTTTTTGTCAAAATATCTTTTAATGACATAAAACTGTTAGTATGCAGTAATGGTTGCTATGTTGTAAAGTGACACATTACTGTACGATTTTTAGTATAAAAAAATTACTGTACACACAAAATACGCACCCGTAAAGGATATGGGGTAGGTCATGTTAATGTATGTTTAGAAAAGTTGCAAACAGAAAATGTATAAATATTGACAAAAAAAATTAAATGACTGCTTATTTAATAGAAAAACGGATTTTACGCTTTAGCGGTAAAAGAACAGCAAAAATGTTTTTTATGCTTTATCTAGTTCAATTTTATAATAAAAATATTTCAATTATTTTACGTATTTTAGGTATCATCTGTTATTTAATTAGCGTTATTTGTAATTAGTTTACTTCTGTTTTACCAAAGTATTTCAATTAATTTATAAAATAACTAATTATTTTATCAATTAACGGATTTCACTAAAATAAAGCGTTTGTTAGTGGATTACACAATTAATCTTATTTTGATCAAAAATTTCATTGGTTGTTCGTACATTAGGCCACAGATTTATAAAGTTAGGTTAGGTTGGATGAGCATATCTGTTAGATAGAAAACCATTTGTTACACCTAATACTGATTATTGCTTGTATGTGAATGTGACCATAGAAATTGCTTATGTTATAATAATGAAGTTATAATAATGGTAAATAGGAGGTACGAGCAAATTCAAAGTTGAATTGTCCTAATTTACGGTGTTATCCGGTGGTCCGTCCATTCCGTTCGTAGTAGACATGTGTGAATCTTTGTGTAGGGAAGGAGACATTCGGTATTCCTAGGTGCTGTATTGTGGAGGATGTATGCAAATGGAGTGTGTGTATTGGTGTGTGTTGATTCTACAGGCGTCTCCTGCCTCCAGCCCTGTCTGTTAATATGGTTAGCTTAGCTCGTTTCCGTCAGCCCTGTTTCTATTACACACCCTAACTCATTTACCTGCCAGCAACACACAACTGCCACACTCAATACACAGGCTAAAAGACACACGCTACTCAGGAGATTTGGGGATTTAAATAAATAAATATAAATTTATGGTCACGGCGTATTACCCATTGTTGGGTGCCATTCTACTTTCATTAGCAGATTTCGGTAATGGAAATCTTTTGTATATCCAACACCGACTTATAATATACTTGTTACTATGGTTATTTGAAATAACTAATGTACAACGTTAGTCACTCCGTGAGAGAATATTTTAGAAGTCACGGAGGAATTATTACTGATTTTTGTGTTTTTTTTAACATAAATAAAAAGCAATTTAACAATATTACTTCATTATTGAAATAATTTAACATTATGAAACTTATTTTTTTTTTTTTATTTAAGAGTAACGGTACATCAACTACTGTGGTTATTAATACCCGGTACAATATGATGTGTAATACATTAATTATTTACATATAATTGAAATTTAAATAAGTTTAAGTATGTTGATCTCTTCGCAGAAATTTATAGTGTTGTTTAGGTTGTTGATTTCGTTCCCAAGGGCCTCTGCTAATGTCGGTCGGATGTTGTTTTTGACTCTCTGTGTGGTGTATTTCGGGCATTGAATTAGTATGTGTTCGATAGTGATCTGAGTGTTGCATGTGGTACACTTTTCGGCTTCTGTTTTTTGTAGAATGTATTTATGAGTTAGATTTGTATGTCCTATTCTCAGTCTTGTGATTTTTGTTTGGTCTATTCTATTGTTAACGTTTGTCCATTTGGATGTGTCTGGCTTTATATTTCTGAGTTTATTTCCTATTGTATTGTTCCATATTTCGTCCCATTTCTTATTTATTTTGGATTTGATTATTTTCAGGAAGTCTTGGACTGGTACTGGTATTAGTGTCTTCTCTTCACGTATTGCTTCTTTAGCCTCTAAGTCTGCCGTTTCATTTTCCTTAATGCCTATGTGTGATGGTATCCACATTATACTAATTCTGTTTCTTTCGTTGATGTGGTGGATTTCTTCTTGTATTTTTTGTATTGTTTTTTGTTTATTATATATGTTTTTTGTTTCTTTAATAACGGATAGGGCGTCAGTGCAAATTATATATTCGTGATCTCTTTGCTGTTCTTTTCTTATTTCTTGTAGTGCAGTCAGTATACTATAAGCTTCGGCAGTGAAAATTGATGTTTCAGTTGGTAAATGGATTTTAATTCTTCTGTCATTCATTACTACTGCTCCTCCTGTTCCTTCTTGGGTTTTTGATCCATCCGTGAATATTATTTGGTCGTGTTGTTTTTGGTTTAGTGTTTTATCATATTCTTGTTTTATTTGTTCTTTTGTTGTGTCGGATTTTTTAATTTCAGTTAGTTCCAGGATATAATCGGGTAGTTTCTTTCTCCATGGTACTATATTGTCTGTGTATTGTTTCTCAAGGTCAGGTAGGTTTATTTGTAGGTTTATGAGGATGTCACAAATTTTTTGTTGGAGAGGTGTGTTGGATAATGGTGTGGTTCGGTTCTGTTGTTTTTTGAAAATGTATTTGAATGCAGGGTTTTTTGGGTTTTTTGCAAGTTTCAGTATGTAGGACATAGTAAGTTGGTTTCTACGTAATTCTAGAGGGATAACCCCAGATTCGCATAACATACTTGTGACTGGGCTAGTTCTGTATGCTCCTATGGATAATCTAATTGCTGTGTTCTGTATTGGTTCCAAGATTTTCAGGATATTTTTTGTTGCTGTTTGATAGACAATAGCACTGTAGTCTATTTTTGATCTTATAAATATTAAATATAATCGAAGTAGAATGTCTTTGTGCGCTCCCCATTTGTTATTGCAAAGACATTTGATAAGGTTTAGTCCTCTGTAGCAGTCCTGTTTTAGTTGCTGTATATGTTGTTTCCAAGTAAGGCGTGGGTCTAATGTCAGTCCAAGGAATTTGATTGTAGTCACATATTCGATTTTTTTGTTATTTATCTTTATGATGGGTTTTACGACAGGCCTAGTTAGCTTTGTAAAAAACATCATTTTTGTTTTTGCTTCTGAGAACTGTAGACCCGTACTTCTGGACCATTCTTGTAGTCGATTTGTAGTATGCTGGAGTTCATGTTTTAATGTATGGGTGTTTTTATTTTTGTGGTAGACTGCAAGGTCGTCAGCAAATAGTGATACGTTTATATGGTTAGGAATGTATTCGGTTATTTTGTTCATGGCTATTAGAAATAGAGTAACACTCAATATTTCTCCTTGTGGAGTCCCGTTTTCTTGCGTCTTTTCTTCTGATAAATAACCATTATATAATACTCTAAATTTTCTTTCTGTTAAGAAGTTGTTGATATAATTGAGGATATTTCCGTCTAGATTGTATTCCTTTAGTGCTTTTATAATATATAGTCTCCAGACAGTATCATAAGCTTTGGCAATATCGAAAAAAATAGCAGCAGTGTATTGCTTGTTTTTGAATGCTGTGTGGATCTCTGACTGGAGAGCTATAAGTTGATCCATAGTTGAACGGCCATGTCTGAAACCGCTTTGCTTTTCGTTTATTATGTCTTTTGACTCTAAGTACCACAATAACCTTTTATTAATGATTTTTTGTAATACCTTACTAAGACAATTTGATAAGGATATCGGTCTGTAGTTAGTGGGGTTGATTTTCTGTTTATTTGGTTTAAGCAGTGGTATTGTAGTAACTATTTTCCATTTCTGCGGAAATTTATTTTTTGTCCATATGTTGTTATAAATTTTTAACAAAAATTCCATTGTTTCTTCTGGGAGGTGTTTAATTAGGTCATAGCTAATTCCATCTGGTCCAGGACTTGTGGATTTTTTCAGTTCTTGAATGGTCGTGTGTAGTTCGTTTTTTGTAATTTGGTCGTTGATTTCATTTTCGTTGTTTGAATTTATAATAATTTTTTCGTTTTCCATGTTTTGTTTGTGAGTTAAGAATTCAGCTGTATATTGTTTGTTACTAGAATTTTCGTGAAATTGTTCAGCTAAAGTATTTGCGATTTCTTGTGATGTTGTAACTGGCTTATTGTTGTGTATTAGAATATCTGTAGTTGAGCTTGTGTTTCGTCCATTTATTTTTCTGATTTTGTTCCATACCTCAGTGATAGGTGTATCTGTGTTTATATTTTATGTATATTGTTGCCATGATGTTTTTTTGCTTAGGAGTATGATTCTACGACATTGTGCTTTTGTTCTTTTTAGATTTATAAGATTTTCAATAGTTTTATCTTTTTTATACTTCTTTAAAGCTTCTTTATTGTTTCTGATTGCTTCTTGGCATTGTGTATTCCACCATGGAACTTCTTTTTTGGTTTTATTTGTTTTGATATGTTTTAGTGCTATGTTCGCGGCTTCGGTTATTATGTTTGTAAGAATTTCCACTTGTATATCTATATCTTCGGTATCAGCTTTATTTTTTGTTTTAATTTCTACAAGTTGGGTGAATAGTGACCAATGTGCTTCTTTTGTTATCCATTTCCTAACTGAGTTTCCGCCGGTGGTGTTGCTAATATCTTCGTTTATGGTTACTTTTATGGGAAAGTGGTTGCCTACATACAAAAAAGGTAATGCTGTCCATGATACTTCGTCTGCGATTTTTGTGTCGCTTATGGTTAGGTCTATGGAGGAAAAGTTTCCTGATCGTGCGCAAAAATGTGTGTCGCTTCCGTCGTTTAGTAGTATTAGATCATCATTTCTTTCTAAAATATTTTCAATAGTTTTTCCTCTCTTGTTTGTTGTCTCTTTTCCCCAAATTCTATTATGCGCATTGAAATCTCCCATTATTATGTAAGGGGATGGTAATTGCCCTATAAGTTGTTCAATGTCGGATGGGTTGATTTCTTTGTTTGGTGGTAGGTATACGGAACAAACCGTTAGTTTCTTGGGCGTGTATATTGTGACTGCTACTGCTTCTAGATTTGTAGTTATTGTAATTTCTTCAGCATATTTTGTGTGGTTTACTAATATTGCTACACCACCGCTGGCATTGATATCATTTTGTCGATCTTTTCTATAGATTGAGAAGTTTTTGAGGGAAGTTTTGTGATGTGTATGGAGGCGTGTTTCTTGCAGACATACGATTTTGGCATTTGTATCGTTTATTATCTTTTGCAGTTCAGGGAGGTGTGCATGATATCCGTTCAAGTTCCACTGTATGATGTTCATAATATTTATATTTAGTTTCTTATGTTAAGTTTACTTAATATATTTAATTTGAATGTTCTTAATCGTTCTTTTCTTCTTCGAGTTGGGTTCTCAATCTATTATGAATTCTTGTGAATCTGTTTTTAATTAGCTTTCTACCTAGGAAGGGATATATTTTGTTCATCATGTTTAGCAATTCAACTGTATTTGTCGTGTAGTTTTTTGAGATTGTTAATGGGTCTGCATTGTTAGTGGCATTTTCAATAAAGTCTTTGAATTGTTCATAATTTAGCGGGTATTGCTTCTCATTTGTTGTTATTTCATTTTCTGTGCTTTCTAATAACTCTTGGGTTGTAAGGTTGTATGATGGACTAACTGATCTTGGTTTTTTTGATCGTTGTTTGGGATTTTGTTGTGAGTTGTTATTTTCATTTTGTTGTGAGTTGTTATTTTCATTTTGTGAGTTGTTTGTTTCGTCATTTTCGCTTGAACGTTTCATACTTACTGGTTTGTTTAGTTCAGAGAATTCGATGTTACTATCCTTTGTGGGTGTTCTTGATTGTCTTTCATTTATTGTTTCTTGTTTCTTAGCGTTTATCTGTATATTTTGAGCGAATGGATAAAAATATTGTTGTGGCTTTAATACGTTAGTGTGTTTTGCTGTTGTTAGTTGTGATAAGGGTATTTCTGTCTCCTGTGCGTTTTGTTGGCTTGAAGATTGAATGGGTATTTCTGTCTCCTGTGTGTTTTGCTGGCTTGGGGATTGAATGGGTTGTGTTTGATGTTGAGTGTCTGTATTGCTTGATTGTGTTGCTTGATATGGTGTTGTAGATGATGGTGTTGACGTTGGGTATTGTATTTGGCATTGGGCTGCAGTGTGTCCCTGTTTTTTACATTTATAGCAGGTGGATGTTTCTCCAGATATATATATTTTGTAGTCTGTGCTGTCGTGTAGGACAAATAAGTATTCGGGTATTGTTGTATCTTCTTTTTCAGCTATAAATACTTGTCGACGAAAGCTTAAAACATGAGAGTATTCGTTATCTAGCATTCCTACTCTAAGAAAAGAAATAGGTGATATCAGTTTTAGGTTTTTATTTTTTAGGGCGTTCTCGATTGTTTCATGGGGGATTGTCGGGCAAACATTTGATAGTATAATGCGTTTAGTAGGTGTTATTAAACGTCTTAGTTCTAGGGTTTTATTATCTACAACAATAAATTTATGATTTTTGATTAGCTTGTCAACTATTAGTTTGGAGGTTAGGTATATACAAATTCGGTTTTGTGAAATCCTTGAGGCGAAAATTATATTTTGTGGTTGGACTATGTTACCTACCGAAATAATGTAAGATTTTAGGGGGATTTCGTGTATTGCAGTGATAACTATTCCTTGGTCTTTTGACGGATGAGGATTGTTTACATTTTTTGTCATTTGTTTTACTTTGTCGGCATAGTTTATTCCTGTTTGTTCGTTCTTGTTGTTGTTGAGTAGTGGCGTTGAATTGTTTATATCTTCTTCCATTTTCGACCTGTTACTTTATCGGCATATTGCGATAAGGCTTTTGTTCAATAGATGCCACTGTGGTGTATATTATTGAATCTGGTTTATTTTTATTTTGGGTGTTTTGTTGGAATACAAGGAGAGGGATTTTGGGAGTAATATATAATGTATAGGTGATATATACGTATTTTTGGGATTTGATATATTTGGATATTTATTATGTTAGAATTAAGTAAGGGATTTACCTTGACCTTGAGATTGTGACTGTCACTTAACTTAAGCACGTCTGCACTCTACGAGGTTGAGGATGATACTGTGAAACTTATTTCTTTAAATTAATATTGACATTTATGCTAAAATAAGTTACCCTGCGGGCTACGTGGCTAAACTTTTTCTTTCGTGACTAATATGATACACTCCACTCTCATATAATAAATAACTATTATTTATTTATTATCCATCGGGACATTGTTCCAATTGCAAAATAGTACATTGAATGTTAAATAAAATAAAGTAAGACAAAAAAAGAGTTCTGAACAAAATGTATTATAACATAGACATATTGAACTTATTAGAGAATTACATATGTAGTTGGTTCTTGGCGAAGGAAGATTAATAGTATTATTACATCTAGCAGGCTCATATTAACAAAAATCCAAAAAATCAAGATTTTACAAGTAAGTCACAAGCAAAGGTAGTACGAAAAGTTCTCGGGCTCGGCCTCGGGCGGACACAGAGATGGTGCTGGTAGGATATGTCCGTAATTTTTGTTGTTGATCTGTCAAAGATCATACGGTATAGTTTCAGACAGATCCGTTTAGTAGTTTCATTATTATCATCGAGTGAAGCAAATACTTTTTGGTGTTTCTCGAAAAATAAATAAAATCTAATGTCGCGCAGTGATTAAATACTTTGTTTTGAGAGGTTTAACGGAAACTGAAATAAAAAATGAGCTGGATTATTTTGGAAAACTCTTCACCATCATTTTCAACTGCTGAATTCAAACGTAGTCGGTCGTTCATATTTGACTATGAACGTTCAAGTCATCCAAAAACCGCAACGACTTAAGAAATAGTTAATAACGTCCATAATGCCGTGTTAAATTATAGACGAATAAAAAAGCTGTCAACGCCATAGGTGCCGCGTTCGATGAGAATGCATGGATATATTTAAACACAATCCAATCGAGTTTATGCGATGAATCATCACTGCTGATGAACCATGGATTCACCACTACACACCAGTAATGAAACAAAAGTTCAAACAATGGGTGGAAGGAGGTTGAAAATGCTCAAAAGAAAGCGAAAACAATATCATTAGCCGAAAATGTGAAGGCGTCTGCTTTTTGAGATTCGCAGGCTGTGGCAAACTACCAACGGACAGTATTGTGCAGCATTGCTGGAGCGATGCTATATGCTATTAAGTCCCATAAATTGCGCTTCGAATTGCTTCCATACGCAGTGTATTCCCTCGATATACTTGTAAAGAATATAGATATAGTTGGTCTAAGTGTATTGTGTTGATGTGTTAACTGGAGACTATATGGACGTATAAATGGTATATTAAAACACAAGTAACATAAGGCAATCTGTCAACGTACGAGACCAAGTGTGGGAAACCAGCCACTAGGCGAGTTTTACAAAGGGCGAGTGCTTTAACAGGCCTTATGATACATGTTTTATAATAATAAATTAACAATCGAAAATTTAATGGGAAATGCTTTGATTGTAATAAAATCGGGCACATAAGTCGCGACTGTAGATTAAAATCTAAAGTTAATGAATCGAACAAAATGAGTGACGCAATGATTACAATTACTTGTAATACAGAACTTGTTCAAAAATCAAGAACTTGGTACCTTGACAGTGGCGCGACTAAACACATGTGTAATGACAAACGAAATTTCGCAAACTTAAATGAAAATAAACTATCAAAAGTATATACGGCTGCGGAACATTTTGTGGAATTAATTGGCATGGGCGATGTCAATTTAGACGCAAAACTAAATAAACAAACGTCGAACTCCGTGAAATTAAAAATGCTTTGTATGCCCCGGACCTTCCTAATAAATTGTTATCGGTATCAAGTGTCACTGAAAATGGTTATACCGTAACATTTGCAAAAGATCGGGCGACAGTTAACCGAAAAGACGGGTCAATTGCTCTGACAGCTGTAAAACGCAACCAATTGTACATCGTAAATGAAAAAGAAAAACGCGCTACACTTGCAGATGGTAAAGATGACGAAGATCTACTTAAATGGCATCAGAGATATGGACATCTTAATATCAACGATCTGAAGCGGATGAAAAATGAATAAAAAGTATTTGGCATGAATTTTAAGTCGAAAGCGCACGAAATAAATTGCATAGTATGTGCAAAATGTAAAATTCTTGTGCAACCATTCAAACAGTCAGATCACCGAGAAAAAGAAATTTTAGGCCTTGTATATTCGGACATTTGCGGATATTTTGTATCTTTTATAGATGACTATTCCAAGTACATTGAAGTAGTAATGCTCCGAAATAAGTCTGATGTTCTTCAAGCTTTTAAAAACTACAAGCGAAAAGTAGAAAATCAAACTGGTCAATGAATCAAAAGGTTACGAACTGACAACGGAAAAGAATACTTATCAAAAAGATTTAATGATTTTCATGAGGAAGAAGGAATTTCACGTCAACTAACTGTTGAGTATAAGCCTCAACGAAATGTAGTTTCTGAGCGAGCAAATCGTACGTTAGTTGAAATGGCAAGGTGCATAATGCTGCAAGCAAATTTTCCAGATTCACTGTGCGAAGTGGTGAACGCAGCAACTTATTTAAGAAATAGATGTGCAACGAAAAGCCTTAATAGAATCACACCGTTTGAAGCTTGGACACATCGGAAACCATACGTCGATTTCTTCACAACGATTGGTAGCAAAACAATTGCATTAAATAAAGGCCAGAAGAGAGGAAAATTGCAACCAAAAGACGACGAATATGTATTAGTAGGATATTCGGATGAATCAAAGGCGTACAGACTATGGAAACCAAAAACTAAAACGGTCATAAAAGCTCGCGATGTAAAATTCATAGAAAAAATTGAATCTCCTCAACTACCGTCAAAAGAAATATTCTACGTACCTAATTCGGTATTAAATGACAATGAAGGCAAACGGCAAGAAGATAAGGAAGATATAGAAATCGATATTGAAGAAGAAGAAAAAGAGGAAGATGAAAAAGAAGAAGAAAAAGAAGAAGAAGAAAAAGAAGACGAAGAATCACAAATCGAGGAACAAGAGAAAATTAAATCACGTCGAGGGCCAGGGCGCCCAAAAAATTTAAGAACAGGTAAAAAAGGCAGACCAAAGAAGATTTATCAAGTCAATGAATGATCCTGAAAATGAATCGGAAATATTAGATCGAGATGATAAAGAATTATGACTAGCCGCCATGAAGAAAGAATATGACACTCTACAGGAAAATGGGACGTGGATTCTTATGCCGAGGTCTATAAACAAGAAAGTTTTAACAAATAGATGGGTGTTTAAGACAAAAATAAGTGAAAATGGAGAAATTGGAAAATATAAAGCGAGATTAGTTGCTAGGGGGCACACACAGAAAAAGGGAATTGATTATGAAGAAGTTTTTGCTCCTGTGGTAAGGTATGAAACGGTTCGTACTTTACTCGCAGCATCGGTAAATGAAGGAATGTACGTACATCAAATGGACGTGATTTCTGCTTATGTACAAGGTGATTTGTATGATGAGGTGTAAACAACCCAAAATATTTGTTGAATGTGGGCACGAAGAAAAAGTATGTAAAATGATGAAACCATTGTACGGCTTAAAACAATCGGGTCGCAAATGGTACAAGAAGCTTGATAATTATGGCGCTAAACGTACTTCAGCTGATCCGTGTGTCTATGTATTTGGCTAAGGAAAAGATAAAGTTATTATTATTATCTATGTAGATGATACGATTTTAGCAAGGAAGAACATTGAGAAGCTTGAGCTCATCAAATCAAATATGAAATTTGCATTTAAAATGGTAGATCTTGGCCAGATTAGCAACTTCCTGGGAATAAACGTACGACAAGATGGCGCAACTGGTAGTATACATATTTCGCAGAAGAAGTATGTTCAAGATTTACTTCAAAAATTTAATATGGAACATGCGAAAACCGTTTCAACACCAATTGAATCAAATTTAAAGATCTCTAAAGAAATGGGACCGACAACGGAAGAAGAAAGAAATGAAATGAAAAATCAACCATATAGAGAACTAGTCGGTGGTTTGATTTATTTGACAAATGCAACCCGGCCTGACATTGCATTCGCAGGCAGTACATTGAGCCGATTCTGCGCAGACCCTGGTAAGGAACATTGGCTCATCGCAAAACGTGTGTTGAGATATTTAAAGGCAACGTGTCATTACGGCATTACTTACGTAAAAGATGAAGAAAACCTCAGAGCCTACACAGATTCTGATTGGGCTGGAGACATTGACGACCGTAGATCATGTTCAGGTAATGTTTTGTCATTATCAGGAGGTCCTATCAGTTGGAAGTTGAAAAAGCAAGCATCTATAGCCCTATCGACTATGGAAGCGAAATACGCAGCGCTTTCTAACGTTTCGCGCGAAATCATTTATATAAAACGACTTTTAATTCATATGGGTTTCAAGAAATACGTAGAATCTCCAATTTATGTATTCTGTGATAATCAAAGTGCAATAGAATTATCTAAGAATGCTGTATTTCATAAACGCAGTAAGCACATTGATATCGGTTTTCATTTTACCCGTGAGTTGGTGGATAAGAAAGAAATTGTAATTTATTATTTACCAACCGATTGTATGCTTGCTGATATTTTAACTAAATCTCTAACTAAATGTAAACATAATCGATGTATAGAAATTTTGCATTTAAGTTAATTTTATATTATTTTGTTTTTAGAGCACATATCGATAGAGGGGGGTGTTAAAGATACATAGATCAATGATCGATATATTTGCTATATATTTGTGTCATTTGTCTCTGTCATAATGGCAAACTGTCTTAATAATTGTAATAATGACAGAGCCATAGAAATATCGTAACCATAGTGTTGATAGTTATAAAAAAAATTGATTGTAATTTTGTGTCGACGATAATAAAAGCTGTCAATTTTCAGTAAATATATTTTATTGCAAAGACCAAGTTTCCTGACAAATAATAATAATAAGAATAATAATAATAATTAATAATAATAATGTATTTATTTGTCATAAGGTCATTTGACCTATACAAATTTCATATTTACTCGTATTATTACAATATACAATTTTACAAATATTACAGAGACATTTTAAGTGCCCTCTGTTGACACTTTCGTTACATGCAAAGTAGCTAATAGTGACCCCTGCAGCCACTCGGACTCATCTGGATGTGTCGGCTTATTACTAAAAACCACCTCGTGTGGAACTCGAAAGCGGTCCCTTACGAGTGCGTTAACAGGCCTTATGATACATGTTTTTTATACTATTTTTTCTATTGAGGTAATTTTATCCACCAAAGCCCTTTGAAAACGAAATAAATTTTGATAAAAATACTATAAGGATTTTCGAAAAAATAAATCAAATTTTACCCCCCGTATACCACCATGTTTTGGCTTAAAATATAATATATCAAAACTTCAACCGATTAAGGCCCTTTGAAAACGAAATAAATTTTCACATTTTGACTGTGTTGTGAATTTTGTGTGATTGTTTACATTAACGAAACAAATCAAACCACAGCTACTTAAAGGTGGCTATGACGAAGTAGTGAGCTTATAGATATTCTAAACGATGTGCTTTGAGTGGTAAAGAGTGCTTTTATAGACTCATAAGAACACCGAAATAGAAAAAAAATATTACCCAATTCATATGTTTTCTTTGGTAGACAGATCTTTTCAAACTACCGTTCTATGTCTCTGATCTTATATGAAACAAATGGGGCTAGAATTGTATCAATTTCTTTGACCAAATTTTACTTACATGTAGTGGTGTGAGTAGTCACCTACAGCCTACAAGGGACCGACGTCTTATAGTAACCTCTAAATCACTCAAATTCAGCTCTAATTTTAGCTTTTAGTTAGATTTGAGTGGAAGACGAACACACATTATTCTCATGTACCTACTGTCTGTATTTTGAAGCAGATACGCTAGCCCCTAAACCGCAGCTGACAGTAGAGTGCGCTGTCGATTTCATGGAGCCACATAGGGATCACTTTTATAATCAAATTCGAACCTGGGCTGTTAGAACCACACCCGATCACATAATCCACGGAGTCCCGCAATATACATATATGTAGGGCTCATTGGATAAGTGGTACAAGAAAAAAATGTAGAAACTAAGAAAACAGTGCGCAAGTTAAACTTGCTAAATTAATTGGGAAATACTTATGTATATTTGTAAACCTTACAGATATGTAAATTTGTAAATAATGAACAAACGCACAACGAAAGCTGCAACTCTTTTGTATAATTTTATATTAATCAACAAAAATACATGTTTTTTGTCAAGTTTTTACAAATTTACTGATCTGTAAGACTTACAGATGTGATCAGAATCCACCCATTATATAATTTTTCTAAATAAATACTAATCTCAGATTATCCTGCAGGTACCTAATTATGTAGAAAATAAATAAAATCGTAATGCACATTTAATTTTGTTAAAATATTACTTAACCTATTTGTTTTCCACTGAGTGAAAATTGCCACATTACGTCCATGAATCATAATTTTAATTTTAAATAGGTAAAATGATATACGAGTAATTAGTTTATTATTACTTTTGTTAACAAAATATTCATGCTTTGGGAAGTTTAATATTATTTTTGTTAATTTAAAAATACTTGTTTGAAACAAACCATTACTCTTGAAACCGGAAATGATGAACATAAATGGTTTGTATAGAATAATTTTATTACTAATGGCACATATTGTGTGTAGAAAAATCTGCGTTTTTTCCTAAAACCTAAACTACGTACTGAGACTAACGTATCTGAATTAATTATATGTTGTATACCTGTGTAAATTAAGTGACCGTTAGTAATTTGGACTGCCCGGGTTCGATTTCACCTACTTCTAACTGAGAATTATTTGCAAATTTCAAATACACAGCACAAAAGTGGCCCCTGTCGCGCTGTCTCCATACTAACTTTGAGAGTCCATGAGGTATCGCCTGATAAACGAGCTGAAAAACACCCTTGTTGATACATATGACATATGTGTCGTCATTACCGAAATCTGCGAATAGAAGCATATTTATTGGCACTCCCAGAATTTAATTTACTAAACCAAAAAAGTTCTATTAGCAACAAAGAAACCAATTTCCTTATGTATTGGATTTCAAATTAATTTTTAGTTTATCTTGCCTAAAGCAGCTTACTTCATAATTGTAGGATAAATACGGTGAGTATAACACTGGGTAAAAAACTTGGAGCTCTTTTCTCAATTAGTAGCACATGTACCTATAATTACAAGGTAAACAACCGCGCATACGTTTGGTATATTGCTTACGTTAACTACGAGATTTAATTACATTTAAACAGTCATCGGTATTTGTCTTTTACAAAAATAAGTTATCGATTTATAATTAAAAAATTATTAATAAACATGCAAGTAAATATTTGAAATTTGACGCAATGTCGCCGTTATAGTACGTGCCGCCTTTGAGCGAATGTTACTTTGCCGCCGCGCAATCATATTAAAAAACATTTTTACATTTCATTTTCATTCGATATACAATAAGTTAGAACGTCTTAATGAAATTATAGTTAGTGTAAAAATGTAATATACGGCCTACGTTTTTTAAGCGCCCTCAGAAATCTTATCTTCTAATAATAAGTCTAAACTAGCAACTAAGAAATGTGAAATTAGCCGCAGTAAATTCAGGGCATTTTTTATCAAATTTTCGGGCCCTAGGCCCTTTATAGTAAAAAAGTACACATTTTTTAATATTTACAATTAGTTTATTAGGTTGTAATTAAAGAATTAGGGACAAGCCCGGATTGAGGCAGGTGTGATCGGTGCAGCAGCACCACGCTCCGCGCTCAGCAAAGGGCCCCGCATTTTTAGTACCTACCGACTGCTAAATAAATTAATATAGATCAGTATATTTTATATCTCTTCAGTTCATAGAAAGAAAGATTTGATTACAACAACAAATTTCTTGATTACAATAAAGAAAAGAATAATGAAATTGACATAAATAATAATATATTTTAGTTTCCAAATATTGACGCCCTTCTTAATTTGCAGAATTTACTTTTATAAGGGGTAACTCATCACAATAAATTATTCGTTATCCACTTTTTAAGCCTGGGAAATGAAGTCCGAATGAATTCAACAAATTATATATTCTATGTAAATAACTATTCCCAAACCGTGCGCAAAGTACATAGTTTGTCAAGGTAACAGTGTCATAACGAACAGACGATTTGTAAAAAATACTCGTATCACCTTTTTTTGACAGTTCTGGAAAAAAATAATTTACTACTAGAAATATAATCAAAAATATTTCACGGCAAGCACGTTTGCGTATTGTATTTGCTATTGCTAGGGATACCTTGTGAATCGCATCACGTCACAAAATATACAACTTTCATGACGTTAAGAAAAACACATTTTTTAACATAGGTGGGGGTGAATTTCGTTTCATTTTATACTGGTACCTACTAAAATAGACCATCGCACATGTGGGCCATTCAAAAATTTTCCACTTTGATATTTGGATTCCAGTCCGCCCCTGCGCATGATTTATAACTAGGTATGCACATTAAAACAAATAATGCATAGATCAATACTTATGTAAGATGATGTCACAGTTCGCTAAAACATTTTCATAAAATCTTTGAAAAAGTAATGTTGAACAGGTTATTATCTTTTATAACAAAATATAACATTTTAAGTAATGAACAACATGGCCTCAGGCAAAAACGGTCTACTATTTCTGCTTTAACATCATACTAACATGACATATATTTAAATTAGGATAAAAATGCACATACTATTGGTATATTTCTAGATTTATCCAAAGCGTATGATCTTGTAAATCCTGATTTATTATTATGTAAACTTTATTCTCTTGGCATTAGAGGTAATTGTTATGAGTGGCTAAAATCTTATATTTGTAATAGGAAACAAGTAGTACATGTAGATGACATTGTATTAGAAAAAAGATTAATTTCAGCTGGTTTACCGTAGGGATCTATTCTTGGACCAGTTCTATTTATCTTGTACATAAATGATTTAAAAATTAAAACAAATATACCCAATTTTATAGCCTACGCTGATGATATTTCTTTATTTATTTATAGCCAAGATATTAATAATCTTATATCTGATGTTAATATGCAACTAAATAAGCTTCATAAATATTTTGAACAAAATTCTTTACAAATTAATGTAAAAAAATCTGATGTGGCCAACACAGTACCTTCCGCCATTTATCGCCCGAGTCACAAAAAAGATTAAGCTAATCTTTATTTTTGAATTATCGATTTTTTTGACAGTTTATTTCTTAAAATATAGTGTAATCTAATCCAAGTAACTACCTTTTTTTTAAACCCTTCAACAGGATTAAATCCCAATTACAGAGTGGGTTCACATTCACACACATCCACGCCTTAGTGGGATTCGAACCCAGAGCCCCGAGGGCACTCATGACATGAGGCGTTGCTCTAACCATTGAGCCACCGGAACTATAATAAAATTAAGATTAAATTTTAAATACCGGGATAGAATAGAATTCACTAATCCAAAAATGAGGATTAGCTTAAATATTTTTGTGAATCGTTAATTTTTATGAATCTAAATACATACCTACATATTTACTTATTCTGGAAACTGTATTAAATTCCTTTTCTATTGTTCTATTTACTTTTTCCTTTTTAAAACGTTACTAATATTATTTTGAATAAATTAGTTTTTTGATAGTGACATTTATCTGTCAGTTACATACATTTGAATAACTGCGTTTTTTTTGTTTAAAGCGTAGGCTCTGGGATTTAAATTATAGATAATTTTATAAATTTATTCATAAAATATATAAAAAAGTATTAATGCAAATCTATAGAAAATTTAATAGGTAATCTTTAATTTTTATAATAACATTAATCTCGAAAAAATAACATTTAAAGGTATTTTTCGAAGAAAAACTATTTTGAGCTTCTAGGAAAGTGCCATTTCCGGTTATCCGACTTACACCAATATCTAATGGGCTCTTTCCAATACAGAAAAACTTCGAAATACAAGATTTCAAAATTTTCTGAATGATAGTATTTGAGTTAGTGGAGGATCCACACACACATACACACATACACATATTATACACACATACACATATTATACACACATACACACAGACATCATCGTGAAAATGTTAAAATTGGATTCTAGGGACCTTAAAACGTGGTCATTTACCAAAATCTCGATATGCGATTTTTAGCATGATCCCTATACCTCCCTTACCAAGGGTAGCGGGAGGTAAAAATCAGTTTTTATGCGCTTCACAATTTACAATAAGGAGAAAGTAGGAGAAGATGAATCAGTAATAATTAAATTTGACACCAACAATACTGAGTAAGTAGAAAATACTAATACTAAGGTACTTATCCTTACCCTATCTAAAAACTTAAATTGGGAACTGCATATAAACACAGTTTGTAGGAATTTTTCAAAAATATGTTTTGCTATTCGCAGATTAAGCTACTTGTGTAATATAAATATTATTTTATCTTTTTATTATGCAAAATTTGTAGTATCCTGTACATATGGCATTATATGCTGGGTACATCTTCTTTACTAAGGGTATTTAAACTTCAAAAACCTGCTATAAGATATATGTTTAAATTAAATTACAATGAGTCTTGTAAAGATATTTATGTAGCAAATAATATTTTGACTGTACCATCATTGTTTCTTTATCATACATTAGTTTTTGTTAAAGAAAATATGTTTAAATTTCCGAAAATGAGTGATGTACATAATTATGTAACTATAAATAAGAACCCTCATCATAGAACAGCCTTTTGTGAAAATGGTCCACTCTATTTTGGCATTATTTTTACAATAAATTGTCGGAAGAGTTAAAACAATGTAATGATGTTAAATCTTTTAAAAAAATATTGAAACATAAATTACTACTAAATTATTATTATTATTATTATTATTATTATTATTATTATTATTATTATTATTATTCTGTTCATGAATTTCTGTATAATCCATGTTAATATGTAGGTACCTTTATATGAAATGTTGACTTATCTTATATCATGTATAATGCTCTTTGGACAAATAAAATGATTATTGTTAATGTTAAAAATTAAATTTTTAATGTAAATTTGCGTACTCCCAAAATTAGTGCATCGTGCACCCGATGCTATAACTTAGTCAGCCTGTTTGGTTATTAGATAATCACACCATTGTATTTTAATTTGCGATATCTCCACCTTTTGAACTTGTCTCCCCCAATCAATACTTGAATTACCTAATGCGTTACAGTTGCCCTGATTAGAATACAGAGTACCTAAATAATTTTGATCTAGTTTTACATTGAGAGCCAATTTTACGACCTCCGGTGAAATGATCGGTTATGAAACCTGAAGTTCAAATATGGTGGTTAACTTATGTCTCGTTGTTACCACCTTCCGGTTACGAAACTGCCGACACCTGACATATGACTTATTAAACCAGTAGAATACTTCTTTGCAATTAATGTAGTCATAGTTGCAGAAATCACATAGATACCAGGAAATTAGGCAGTTTGTTTTAAAACCGATACTTTATCGTCTGGTTACGGTCACCGATACTTTAATTCTCACTTTAGGGGTAACTGGAGCAGATAAAATCTAATATTTCAGATAAACGCCGGTCAATTCAAATCGAAACTTTGACCGCATGTCGTAATAGTGCCTTTAAAGTCCAGTATTTTAATGTCTGGTTTTTGTCTGTGAACTTAACTGTCAGTAAAAACAAAAATATACGTTAACATCGGTAATTGTTTGATACGAAATTTTTCATTTTAACTGACAATTTAGACAGTTTAATTAGAGTTGAAAATACTGTTTCTAAAGTTAGTAGGTAATTTACCTACAACTAACAAAAATTTAGTTACTTAGCAAATATGGTAAATGTAGGTTACTGACATTTGCGAAAATAATATTGCTGAAATACACGATGATACATTAATTTATTATATGTTTGATGTAATTGAATTAACTTATATATTTTCTTTAGTATATTCCCTGCTCTCACGTTCAGGTTGTACACGGTAGCGTGAATGTCTCCGCGTGAGATCCATATCGCGTGAACTCTGATATCAGATCGGAGCGTAACTCGGAATTCTTTATTGATCCCGTAACAGGCTCTGGCTTCAGGGTATAGGATACTGTACGAGGATTCTGTATCCAAGTCCTCAGGCTGCAGATATGGTAAATAACATTGCATTCGCCGAATAACCTCATTACCAACTAATGCAAGATTACAAATCGTGAATTTGGGTCACACCTTTCACATATATTTCACAAGTGGCTGTACTATTCATTAATAGATCTTATATTGAATCGAACAACGTGTATGTAATACCTAAGGCCTAAGGATGGTTGTTCCAGTACTATTTTTTAGTAGATTTCTTTTGATTTTAATTGAATTTGTGAGTTAAGGGATCTGTAATGCTTGGTATATACGTATGAGACAGAAGTGAATGAGGCAAGGCGAGCCCGAACGGATGCCTCGTTCGTGAACTATTTCGTTGCGAATGAAGTCACCTGAGGCAGCGAACGAGGCGCTGTTCAAAATTGTGTGCAATCCATTCGTGGCAAGGCGAACCAAATTTTTTTTTGATGCACCATAAATACATAATGCCGCTGACTTTTCCAAATGTCGGTAATATATGTAACATAATTTGACATTGTCGGTAAATTGATACTATTTTTTTTTTCGTGGAAGATAATTTTGATCATAATCAGAACTTTTTCAAGTCACGTGACATTCAATCATTCTGGATCACTCTGTAGTATGTATGTCTCGAAAATAGTATGATATTGTATTTCAGTCCTTCAAATTCGGCGGCGCATTCTTTATTAAGTACTATATGCTTTTTTCAATTCTTCCCTGTACACTAAAACTTTAATGAAAGATTACACGAGACTAAGCTAGTTTTATCGTCGTTTTAATGTCTTAAAAGATGGCTCCACGAATGAAGAATTAAAAGATAAAAAAATTAAAAATAATTGATAACAGTGACCTTTTTTTCTCCTGTGCTTGTCATTTGAACTTAATTTGGTTTGAGTTCTAATCGACTTGATGTTAAAAACGTAACAATTATTTATAAGTATCTAATCGCACAAGAAGACCCCTCTGGTTACACATTCACCACCAATACTTTGAGCGTTATTTAAGGTACGGTTTCGTTGTCGATGTCATCCGTTCTCTGTCGACACTAGCGACCAATCGCAATAATTCACATTACTAAAAGTATGTTTTCTCTGAACGCGGTCGTCACTTGTAATTTCATCTTGAATGAAGTATTTTTTAACAAAATAGGTTCTGATGATGTTCTTTGCTGGCTTCATATTTAAGGAAAAAGACGAAGATCAAATTCTAGAAATTAATGTAATGTAACGTTTTTATTTATCTGGGTGAAGTGTAAATATAAGACAATTATTATTAATTAAAATTAAGTGTTTATTAAACTATAAAGAAAGTTACTATTAATTATATTAAACAATTATTAAAAACTAATTAGGATTAAAACTATAATTAACTATATAACACTAACACTAACACTATTTATTTAACCAATTAACACTACTATTTATTTCCACGATATTACAAATTATTTATTTCACTACGCATTCCAATCTTAGACTGCCGGTCTGTTGCAGACTCTTGTAGACTACGCGATATTTATATCACTATATACTTATATCATGTTCAACTGTCCGCCTACCGACCTCCACAGCGTCTATATACTCAACCGACTCAACAGCGTCTGTATATTCAACTGCTCGGACAGAAGTCACACTTTTCACTTCACTGTCTGTCTATTTATGTAACTCTTTCACTCCTTCCACAGCCTTCATCTTCAACACCAATGCCGAGTACTAGCTTCCACTTGCCGTTACTGTCCCTATATACCTAGCTTCCCAATACTCTTCAACACTACCGAGTATTCTCTTTAACAGCTATCCCGATATACCAGTAACTTTCCGATTCGCCGTTACTGTTCTTGCACACTATAGCTTCCCAATACTCGTCAACACTATCGAGTATTTACATCCACAGTTATCCCAATATAGTACCAGTAACTTCCCGAGTACCTACTCGACACCAACTGCATACGCTCACTACGATACTGCTGTGATTCTCAAACTCACTAACACTCTATATGAACATCTATATGTCTTTCCATGTAACTAACTAACTAACTGACTAATGTAAGTGTCTGTCCGTCTTCACTAATGGAACTACACTATGTAAGTCAACCCCCGATCACACAAATAATGTTGTGTGATCAGGGACTCCACTGACTAACTGTGTCTCGAGCATAGCTACGTCCCTTATATACAGCTGCCATTATTTTCTAGAACAGTCTAGAATATTCGAACACATAATAACAATGAACACAAAAGGTTCAGGCGACCGGAAGTAATTAAACACGTCGCGACCAGTCTGTTTACATCGGCCGGCTACTAGCGAGATTACTTCACCGCTATAAATAGACACTCGCTTACAGTGGCGGCGACGGCGGGCGTCCCATGTTACAGTAACAAAAGCAGAGTCGGTCTGATATAGATACTGTACCTTTAGAATCATTTTTACCATTCATTTTCAACTGCGCCTCTCATATATTAATATAAAAGCTTTAATTGTCATATTACCTCCCTGTATTATAATTTTAATTTTAAATAATTAAAATTATATTACGCGTAATTAGTTTATTTTTGCTAATAAAATATTTAGGTATGTTTTGCGAACTTTAATATTGTTTTTGTGCAACCGGACGCGAAATAAGCATTTCGCAGATGTAATACAGGCCGCGAAATTTGGTAAACAATCACTTTGACACTTATTATACTTATATGGTTTTGTTTATGAAGTATCAATCCCATATAGCCACCTTGAAAGCGAACTTTCTATTTGCAATGAAACTTTTTAAAATTAATAAAATTTATAATTACCTACATATTATCTTACATTTTTGCACAAAAAATATTATGTACACCTTGTCCGCGAAATCTTTTAGTGCCCTCGATATTGTCTTGCCTCGGCCGCAAGCGTACTCGGCGGCAATTTTTCTCTTGGTAAACTAAGGAGTAATTTCACGGCCTTGATAAACAAATAACTATTTTGCTAATTTACAAATATTTGTTCGGAACGCATCATTATTGTCGAAACTGGAAATGAAGTACATAAAGGTTCTGATATTAAAAAGAATAACCACGTATAGAATTGTTTTATAGTTAATGGCACATCCACATATTGTGTGTGATGAAAAGTCTGTGTTATTTCCTAAACTGAGTTCTAATGATACATTGTCAGACAACAACTATATATCCTAAATCTTCAAAAGTTAGCAAATATTTTTTTATCTTTCTTCTAACAACAAAGAGACCAGTTTTCTTATGAATTGAAATTTAAAATTAATTTTTAGTTTATCTGCATAAAGCAGATTATCTCAAATAACGATATTTGTGTTTAAATTATAAATTAATTACACGATTATAATATTCAATACGATAATGAGCTATATAGCAAGGTAACGAAGTACTTATACGAGCCCAGACTCATAATAGTTCGACAAATATACATTTTCAACAAAGAAATTATAAAACCTACGCAAATGGTGAGAAATTTTTATAAATATCTTTCGAGTACATGCAAAAACTGAGTATGTTATTCAAGTATTCCGACATTCAATATTGGGTTACTTCGCCTTTATTAGTTGTACGTGGTAAAGGCTTTGCTTTCGTACAATTAATACAAAGTACAAGATAATTACAAAAAATCAGTACAAAAGATTTGTGGAGGGTAAATTTATTTTGACACTCCCACGTAGAATAAATAATAACAACTTAACTGTTTATAATAAACCACATTCGTCTCGTTGCCAAGACTAGATATATAAATACTGAAAAATACAAACCAAATATAATACGTACCGGCTGTCTACTTTTTTCCCGAATATAGGAAATTCATTGTTAAAATTTTAATTTGGCGATATATCTTTGACTATTAATTTTAGAAAAAAAGTGTAATGAAGAAAAATGCTTAAAATGAAAATATGCATCGATGAGTACTAAGTTTCTTGTTCAATTGTTTCTTATGTACGATTTAGAAGCAAAAGAAAATACACGAATTAAGGTAATTATCAGAGTGCCATGAAAAATAAAACGATAATTTGTTTGTTGTTTTTGACATTATCTGAGTCTTTTTATTTTATTTTTATTAGAATAATAGGAAGACAATCTAGAAGTACAAAAATTATTACAAATTCTAATAATAATAATAATAATAATAATAATAATAATAATTAATATTAATAATAATAAAATCAAAAGAAATGTCAAATCTGTCAGATAGGTCAAAAACATCAAACATAAATTATTGTTTTATTTTTTGTTGCACTCTGATAAATGTTATTTTTAAATAATATATATATATATATATATATATATATATATATATATATATATATATATATATACAGGGTGTTAATACTAAGTTGTAATACCCGAAAACGGGAGTTAGAACTCATTGAAACAAACAACTTTTCTTTGTTAAATTTTTTAATTTGGAGCCCCAGTTCATAGTTATTGGCCTTCTTTTGTTTGCCGAAAAATCGTCATTACTCCCTTATTTTAAGGAATATTTAAAAAATAGAAATCTTTCTGCAAATTACAAAATGGCGACCGATCAAAAATTTCAAAATAAAACATTTTGAAAACTACTCGATGGTTTTTTGTAAATTAAACATTTATAAAATATTTAAACTATCTACTATAACATTTGTCTGAAACATTTTTTTCGATCTGTCCAAACAAAGTTTTTATTCAAATTGAATTACAAGATAAATTTTAACAAACTGCAACAATCATTTAAAACAAAGAAGGCTTGCTGCCATTAAACAAGAAAATTAAGCAAGAGAAATAAAAAACAAACAAAAAAATAAAACAATAAACAATGAAACAACAACCGATTGAATGATGAAAATTATTTTACTTAAATAACGTTCTGTCAGAGCTTCTTGATGACTTACCGCTAAACATCAGACGAAGACTTTGGTTTCAACATGATGGAGAACCGGCTCACACAACCCGAGAAGTCATAGCACTACTAAATTAATAAAGAATATTCGAATAAGAGGACTGGGAGAGGAGGTGCTGTTGCGTGGCCAGCCCAGAGCCTCGACCTAAGTCCCCTAGATGTCTTTTTCTGAAGTCTGATGAAGACAACTGTGTATGAGAGACCAATGAACACCGAATTAGAACTGGTGGCTAGAATAGTACCTGCAGCAGAAGATATAAAAGACAAGCAGGCAACTCTTGCAAGTGTTTCTTCTAATATTAAAACACGCTGTCAGGCTTGCGTTGCTGCGAATGGTGGCCATTTTAAAAATCAAATTTAGTCCCTCCTTTGTTGTCTCATTGTTCATTGTTTTATTTTTCTTGTTTGTTTGTTTGTTCTTATTTTTCTTGTTTAATGGCAATAAGCCTACTTTGTTTTAAATGATTGTTGCTGTTTGTCAAAATCTTATAATTCAATTTGAATAAAAACTTTTTTTGGACAGATCGAAAAAAATGTTTCAGACAAATGTTATAGTAGATAGTTTAAGGATTTTATAAATGTTTTATTTCCAAAAATCGATCGAGTGGTTTCCAAAATATCTTGTTTTGAAATTTTTGATCTGTCGCCATTTTGTTATTTGATAAAATAGAAAATAATTTTAAATAAAAATGTTTTAGAGATCCGAAAGCAAATGCAGAAAGTTTTTATATTTTTTCAATATTCCTTAAAATAAGGGAGTAATAACGATTTTTCGAAAAACAAAAGAATGCCAATAACTATGAACTGGGGCTCCAAATCAGAAAATTAAACTAAGAAAAGTTGTTTTTTGTTTCAATGAGTTGTAACTGCCGTTTTCGGGTGTTACAACTTAGTATAAACACCCTGTATATATATATATATATATATATATATATATATATATATATATATATATATACAGGGTGTAAATGAAATAAGTGCATTAAATTTGACCAGTAGTATAACTCATCGAGAGCAACAATATTTCTTAATAACTTTTTCTCGAAATCGCATATTTTTTTAGCATTTTTACCACCCCGTAAATTGACGAGTCGTTCCAAATATTTTTGTGATAATTGAATGCAGTAACAATAGCTATGAAAAATTTTGTTTTAGCAATTGACAGTCCTGCTAATTGTTGCAATTAAATTTTGACATTAGTAATAAACTTGTTAATAAGGTAAAATTCTGTCAAAATGCGAGTACACAGACATTGTAATTACTTACCTATGGTTTATTTATTTATTTTTTTACTCGTATCTGTACTATATTTTACTTGACATCACGGTTGACATAAAGACAGTGTCATGGAGTTGCCAACGCATTTACACGGAGCGTTTCCAAATCATCACCAAATCATTCTGTTCTTAATATTCGCACATTTGTTAATCTTGTACTTCTTTATCACATCACAATACGGAGTGTCCCATATGACAATTTTAAAAAAAGCAACAGTTATATCCATAACATGTGTAAAAAGTTCTATGTTTTCAGCACATAACAGACTTCAATTTTGGGAATGGCTCATAATTTTCATTAATCAGACTGAATTTACTTGGGAATGTGTATTTATTATGCACAATATACATTTCGACAGACGAAAATGCTGTAAAAATTTTCATTAAAACATATTTGAGCGGGAACAATAAATGGACGACTAATTATTGGTACTCATGTACCTCTTTTAAATGGACAAAAGTTTGTACTTACATTTTTTGAATAACGTATTTAAACTATTATGATTTATCGACGATAAATAATCATCTCATAACCTAATAACTATGCTTTTGATCTTCCTCTCGTTACCTCGCCTCTCCTTGTCATCCACTATTCACTTTAAAAGCCTGGTTTAATACGCAACTTTATAATTTTGTTATCCAAAATTATATTTCTTTATTTTAAAAATTGCACTATTACGAATTAATAAATAATAAATGTTATTTCCGTTGATTCGTTTATTAATTACTGTGACTGCAAGTGTAACCGATAACCGACAATTTTTGAGCTGCATGTATCCCACTTCAAAGCGACAGCTGACGACACCAGGGCATTTGTTCTCCATGGGCGCGCGCCGAAATATGCAGCAAATCTTTAAAGAATTTTAACTCAAAATCTAAAAGACTTAGAAAAAAAAGTTATTAAGAAATATTGTTGCTCTCGTCGAGTTACATTACTGGTTAAATTTAATGCACTTATTTCATTTACACCCTGTATACAGGGTGTAAATGAAATAAGTGCATTAAATTTGACCAGTAGTATAACTCATCGAGAGCAACAATATTTCTTAATAACTTTTTCTCGAAATCGCATATTTTTTTAGCATTTTTACCACCCCGTAAATTGACGAGTCGTTCCAAATATTTTTGTGATAATTGAATGCAGCAGCAATAGCTATGAAAAATTTTGTTTTAGCAATTGACAGTCCTGTCAATTGTTGCAATTAAATTTTGACATTAGTAATAAACTTGTTTATAAGGTAAAATTCTGTCAAAATGCGAGTACACAGACATTGTAATTACTTACCTATGGTTTATTTATTTATCTTTTTACTCGTATCTGTACTACATGTTACTTGACATCACGGTTCTCATAAAGACAGTGTCATGGAGTTGCCAACGCATTTACATGGAGCGTTTCCAAATCATCACCAAATCATTCTGTTCTTAATATTCGCACATTTGTTAATCTTGTACATCTGTATCCATACCATGTGCAAAAAGTTCAATGTTTTCAGCACATAACAGACTTCAATTTTGGGAATGGCTCATAATGTTCATTCATGAAACTGAATTTACTTGGGAAGGTGTATTTATTATGCACAATACACATCTTGACAGACGAAAATGCTGTAAAAATTTTCATTAAAAAATGTTTTGGGCGGGAACAATAAATGGACGACTAATTATTGATACTCATGTACCTCTTTTAAATGGACAAAAGTTTGTACTTACATTTTTTGAATAACGTATTTAAACTATTATGATTTCTCGACGATAAATAATCATCTCATAACCTAACAACTATGCTTTTGCTCCTCGTCTCTCCTTGTCTTCCTCTATTCACACTATTCAAAGGTAATTAAAACCCTGGTTTAAAACACAACTTTATAATTTTGTTATCCAAAATTTAAATTTATTTATTTTAAAAATTGTACTCTTACGTATTAATTAATAATAATGTTATTTCCCTTGATTCGTTTATTAATTACTGTGACTGTAAGTGTAACCGATAACCGACAATTTTTGAGCTGATTGTATCCCACTTGAACACGGCAACAGTCATTTGTTCTCCATGAGCGGGTAACGAAATATGCAGCAAATCTTTAAAGAATTTTAACTCAAAATCTAAAAGACTTAGAAAAAAAAGTTATTAAGAAATATTGTTCCTCTCATCGAGTTACATTACTGGTTAAATTTAATGCACTTATTTCATTTACACCCTGTATATATATATATATATATATATATATATATATATATATATATATATATATATATATATATATATATATATATATATATATATCATTGTTTAACCTTTTTTCTACTCCCACTTGAAAAACATTATTTCTTTACAATCTGCAGAATGGATATGTAGTCAATACTAGTTAACCGAACGGATATAATTTCATATCCATTCTAGGATGGATATGAAATCCACGAATCACAAATCACGCTAGTTGTGTAACCTAGACAACTGTCTATTTATTTATTACAAGATTAAGAAGAAAAACGATACAAAAAAATGTTACATTTGACATTTCAATGTTGTCATTTAGATGGAAATATTTTTGGTATAAATAAAAGAGATTTGAAGAACTGAATTATATTAGGAATTAATTGTAAGAATTGAAAAAGAACGTATAAAAATAAGAAACAGTATGGTATGAAATGTCACATTTGACAAGTCAATGTTATCCTTTTTAGAGTTGATAATAATTTCAGAATATAAGAAAGGAGCGTGAAACATTTAATATTTAAATGAACTGTAATCATAAGCTAAATAAAGAAGAAAAATCGTAAGTATAGTATGTAAAAACATTGTAAAATAAATTATAATTTTAATAACGAATATTATTAAGAAAGCCTCGGAAAACAAGTATTTATAACGGCATTAATTAGAAATGTTCAATAAAATTTCTATAGTTCGTATTTTCCTTCTTTTCGTTAATCGTAGAAAAAGTATGTATACACTTGAGTGGAATGTCCATATCGCCTTCCAATGATTAAACTCACCGCCTACGGCGTCGTGCTAAGACTTCATCCTCATGCGATATGGACATCATATCTACTACTATTTTCATTCTAAAGAGGGTTTATAGTTCAGGAAATTTACGATTTTACCCCAAAGTAGTTGCAACAAAAGCTTTTTAACGGAATCCTGTCCAGAAAAATGGGCTGAATAACATATCAAAAGTTTTCGGAAATCGGAGCATGGCAATCTCTCGCCAATTGGGAAAAAATATTTAGGTTTTTGGCCATTTGCTCATAACAGTCATAAAACGAATTTAAATTACTCAAAAAAAAAAAACAAGAAATATTACATATTTAATAATTAGTGTAATAGGTTTTATTATTTATTATAAAACGTAAATTATCGATGATTTTAAAAAAATATGAACGTTTTCCTGCATTTATCTATTTTATTTTTTCATCCACCACTTTAATCCTGTTAAAGATACAAAAGCGCGAGTTAAAAATTAGAATTTAGCATGAAAATCTTTTTCATGTAAGTTATTACACGATCTTTGATAATGAACGATTTATTAATTATTAACAACTTACACCCGCATGAAATCTCTAAAATTTTAAAAATCTGCAAATCGGCTTATTACTCATTTGTCATGCAAAATTTCGACACGGTTAAAGATAAACAATATTATTTATTTACCACGTGTCGTACTGGTTGATGATAAGTTGAGAAATGAGTCGATTTTCAGATCTTTTAGAGGTATTTCATGTGAGTTTGTTATTATTAATTAGCAAATCGTTCACCAGCAAAGAACGTGTAATACATGATATGAAAGAGAATTTAATGCTGAATTCAAATTTTCAAATCGCGTAATTGAACCTAAAAACATCGAGAATTTACTTCTTGCTACTGCGAATGTTGAAAGTTATAAATAAATAGTAAAATCTATTAAACGAAGTACTAAATACGTATTATTGGTTGGTTTTGGGAAACCTAAATATGCCGCAAATTTTCCAAATTGGCGGGAGATTCCCATGCTCCAGCTTCCGGACTCTCTTGATATGTTATTCAGCACATGTTTCTGAACAGGATTCCGTAAAAAAGCTTTTGATGTAATTATTTCGGGGTAAAATCATGACCTGCACTATAAAACCTGTTTAGAATGAAAAAAAGTTAAACAATTATAATAATAATAATAATAATAATAATAATAATATTAATAATAATAAGAATAATAACAATAATAATTAATGAATAATAAATAATTTGTAAAACAAATATAATACAATATGATTCAAATAGCATTAAGGATATTTTCAAAAATTTGCTTTGTTTGAAGCGCTGTAGCTCGCTATCTATGGGTTATAGAAAAAAATGTTTTACGTAAAAGTTGTAGGGAATTTTATTCGCAACAAATTCAAAACTAATTTTGCCCTAGGTGAAAAGATATTTTGAAAAACACCATTTTTCGCGTCGTAGTTCCAAGATGGCGGCGCTTCCCAAAGGGCCCCAAGGTCGAAAACATAATTTTTATTAGGACCCCTAAATACATAACATATCCAAAAATCAAAAATACCCAACCTTTTCTGGAATAAACTCTTATTTTTCTTACGACCAAAGGCGTCACCGAAAGGTACGGTTTCGCTGATGCTGTCAACCGCCGCGGTTTGCAGTTCTGGACTCTTTAAGTGTTGTTTTATTCTAATGTATGCAATATAAATAATAATACAGACGTGAACACCTTTTGGTTTAGTAATTAATTTACATGAGTTACGTCAATGTCAATACCCACATAGCTTAGGATATACCTAACAAAAACTTTTCTTTACATACTATATGTGCCATTGGGTTTAGGTAGTTATACGAGGCTACGCCGAATTCGATAAACGGCGTGTAGGTATCATAAGTGTTAAAATTAGAGAATTATTAATAATTAAAATAAATGTTTATTAAACAATAAATAAGTAAGACATAAGAATACAAAAATAACGATCACTATAATTAAACAAATATAAACACGAATTTAAGACTAAGAATATTATTAAAATTAATTATAATCTGTTAAGAATAATGATTGGGACTTCATATTTCAATATTAAGCGGATTTTTAAACCCCCGTATTGTTTCGGAAAAAATAAACTTCCAAAATGTGTCTAAACCCAATATTATTTAAATGGGAAAAATCATGTGCGTTTAGGCAAGGTCAAATATTAATATTAAGCGTAATCATTGCCAGCACAATATTTTCGGTCCGGTTAAAATTCGACTTGACCCCTTGGTCCACCCTAATATACTCGTATATACAAAATAAAATAATAATGAATATTAATAATAATTAAGGAAATTTTCAAAAATATGCTCTGTTTAAGCGCTGCAGATCGTTATATATTGGTTATAGAAAAAATATTTTAGATAAAAGTTGTAGCGAATTCGAACCAATTCAAAAATTACTATAATAATAATAATAATAATAATAATAATAATAATAATAATATATCATCACGGCATATTACCCATTGCTGGGTGTGCCAATCTGCTTTGTACGCAGATATCGGTAATGATGATGACAAATTTGCACCGTGCGGGCGTTTACCAGGCGTTACCTCACGGGCACTCATTGCTGGCGTGGAGAGTGCACCACAGGGGTCAATTTTGTGCCATTTAAAATTGGAAAATTTAGCGTCGGTCGGGATCGAACCCGGTTCCCCAGATTCGCGACCAGACACTCAGGCACGCGGCCACAAAATAACTATTGTTGCCCTAATGGTAATTGGTAAAGAAATATTTTGAATTAAACGATTTTTCACGTCATTTTTTTTTTCAAATTAGCGGCGCTTCCCGAAGGGCCCCAAGGTCGAAAACTTGTACTTTTTATAAGGAGACCTAAATATGTAACATCCAAAAATCAAAAATACCAAACTTTTTGCAGGGTAAATCTCCAATGACTGGACTAATATAAACGCGTGAAACGTGATTCTAAAAAACTTTCATAAAAGCGTGCCAAGACATAAAACCGTAAATATGTCTCAATTTGAAATCAAATCTGTCAGAATTGACTAATGTAATTTTAAAAAACTACTAATGTCACTAATAAAACATAGATATATTGGGCTTACCATAATCGGTGAAATTTTTCGTTGTTTAAAATAATATTTGTCAATTATGTCAGATATAATTTGATATTCAGAAATCAGAAATACGTAATTTTTTTCATAGCACACTTAGATAAAATTGTTTTTGAATTACACGTTATCATTAATACGAAATCTGCTAATGAAAAGAAAACAGACTAGAACACATCAGGGGCTTTATTAGCCGTGATGAATTTATTTATTAACTAAAGAATAATAAAATAGATACTCTGTGACATTTGTTTGTTTATAATTTATTTTTAAGTTCTTGAGAAAATTGTGTTGCTTGTATTTAATTATATTTTTTATTATATAATAACAAATACTAGAAATTTTTATATAACAGGAAAAATATAATTTTCCTCTGAATTCAGCATCCAAAATTAGTTAAATCCGTTAATCTTCAGAAATAAATTGTTTACGTTATTTTAATTTGATTTTATTTCAATATGTTTCATAATATTGTGCTATAAATTGTAGTAACTAGAAATATAAATGCCGGATAAGAACCGTACTTTTAGCACTCATTGTTTCGATAAAGAAATTAACAGACATCAATCGAATTTGTTACATTACTCGATTATAAACGTTTCGCTGGGTTCAGTACATTCTGCACTTTTCATTAAAAAATTAATTATCCTGAAATTTATTGGGTTTTATTTTTATTTTTAAAGGTTTAGAATTGCTCCTCTCGTTAATTAAAATAATGAATCGAATTGGTGGAAACTTTTAAAACCAAAATGATATTGTTACTAACAATTAGTGGCAGTGCCTACGTTTCTATTTTTTCAGCATAATTTAGTACTTGTGCTGGCAGGCAGCCAAGAGCTCTTGAAACATTTCATACACTGAATTTTGAATTTAGAAAATTATATACAGCAGACTAGGGCAGCAATCTACGAAATAAGTTTCATAATTACAGCATTCAGAAAGCCAGAGTAGGTCTGTGACAAATGTATTAAAAAACTCATTTACAATGCTAATCGTCGCACTTGTAGCACTGTATTATTTACTCAACTTACGATCTACTTGTAAACGTGAAATGGAAGAATGGACGCTTCGTTTTTAATAAGGAATTTGGTTTCGTTGACAAATCTTACTTGATGATATTTTTATCTCCCACCATTTTAGGTGTATGAATCATGGTAAAAATTGCATATCGACGTTTTTATAGGCACTTTAGCTTTTTCACAATAATGTTTGTGTATGACTACGCGAGTGCATGAGTGCATATATATATATATATATATATATATATATATATATATATATATATATATATATATATATATATATATGTGTGTGTGGGTGTGGGTGTGCGCGTGGGTGTGGGTGTGGGTGTGTGGGTGTGTGTGTGTTTGTGTGTGTGTGTGGGTGTATGTGACTCCATGTCCATACAACAATATCGAAGTATAACAGTCGTGAAAATTGCGTCGTATATGTATAGTATTTGCTAGTTACCTAAGAAATCGCTCTTAAATATTTGTTCATTTTCTGTTTTAGTCCCATAAATATCTATATTTCTGACGTAATTTACGAAATTTTCATTATTTAATTTTTGCCATTACAAAACGTCACAGTAATTTATAATTCGAATTTCAAAATTTATGTATTTTACAAATACGCTACAAATTTATAATCATTTTAGAATTAAATTAAAATGCTAATTTCTTTTGACTCATTCATTTTTTTACATGACATCGTCAACTATTATAAAAGTACCTATAAAAATCACATATTGCAAGAGGTCCCTTTTAAAGATCACTAATGTCAGAGCGCCATTTGACTACTTATTTTTGCTGTTGATTGGATGTGAAAACGAATATGATACAAAAAAATATTCAATCCCGGGGTGAAGACAGCTTTCTGCAGTTTCATCAAACTTAAATTATTGAACTTTCGGCCTCAACAATATGAAGTTGTTTTTACTTTATAGCTACCACACAAAGAATCTCACTGAATAATTTGTTAAAATCTTATTTCAAATGACTAAATAATCATCAAAATGAAAAACTTATTAGTGTTTGACTGTAAACTTATTACTATTGAATTTTCTGACAAATTAATACTTTAAATTTGACAGATGTTCGGCTCGAAGAAACAAAACTTTGGGTTTCGAAGGACCAATGGGCCCGTCCAAGCCATCGACTTTTTAGAAAATACATATCGCAGATGAATTTTGAATATAAATAAATGAAAACGAAATAAAAATTGCTATATATTTTGTATTTTTATACCTATAATAATGCAATTAAAGTTTTTAGCGTAAAACGATCGCCATGTTGTGACGTCAGCGTCATTACAGTCGTCCAGTTACCTGGTGAAAATGTCACTGTACAGTGAACCATGCATATTTTGCTCATAAATTCGCGATTGGCTTTACACATACTCTAACACGCACATATTTAATATATCCGAGTAATTTTTTATTAAGATCAAAAGAAAATTTACTTATTAAATAAATAAAATTATAATTTATGTTTTATTTACTGTAATCTTAATACTTGTCATTGTTGTAATCATTTAGTAAATAGAAATGTAAATGTTGGATTACTTTTTATTATGAACTATGCTTTGATTATTGTAATCAATACTGTCATTTTTGTATTTAATTATAAATAGAAAATAGTTTAAATACTATTTTAATTATAATATGACACTTGGAGAGTATAATAACCTGCAATATTATATTAAAGAAAGTCTTAAAGTCACATTAATTAAAGCGAATGATTAATCTGATTATTAAAACGAGCAAAAATTATTAATTTTACTTACCTATATTACCATTATTAATGGTAACGTATGTCGGTTCTCTCTACTTATGACGGAGTGACACCAACGTCACAACTTTCGCGCTAAAACTTTAATAATTATTTTTGGCGTTATTAAGCATAATTTCAAGAAAACAAAAAATACGGAATTTCTATTTTTAAATTCTACATAACATATAAAAAATTCGAAAAAAGTTGGACGGGCCCATTAGGAATAGAACAAGGATTTTAAATACTTTACTGTGGACTGTATTGCACAAGCTTTTCATACGGCTACTTTTCGAAGACTGTATTTTAGGGGATATTATTATCTAAGGGTGGGGATAAACCCTCACCTGACTCTAAACCAATAATATGCAATGGAACGAATATTGTTTATTGTTGGTAGAATAGATATTTTTTTTTTACGATAAATGGGGTATTCTGCTTATTTTGTTTATTTTATTTCGGATAATATATAAAAATCTAAGAATATTGATAAAACCGCCATGTTAAAATTCGTATTAGTGACGTCATAAACCCGAGTTGGTTATGCTTCTCAAACAGTTATTTCTAGGGGTATCAACATTGTTTGCATTAGGCATATATTTTCATTTAATTTTATTAAACTTTATTTCCCGTGTAAAATTAATTAGTAATGAAAACAGAAATAAAGAAAAATACATAATATATTTAAAATATCTAAGTATTATTTCAATTTATTTTGAGAATGTCATTAGGATGACAGTAGTGTTGCTATAGTTCTTAATTTGAAATCAAACAAGAACAGCGAATAGCAAGTCCAGTTCCCCGCATTCATCCGAAATTTTACAATAATAACCAATTAGGATGTGACTTTGCGTTTACAATAATTAAGCATTTTCATTACAACGAAGTAATGTTTTGTCATTTTCATTTGACAAAAAAATCAACTTATACTATTTTTTTGTTATGGTGAATACCATATTGTTTGTTTTATCTTATATTATTTTATTTGACATTCGTAACTACACTACTCACAGCAACTTGTAATATTATTAAGTATCATTAATAATTACTTAGTTAAAATGACGGATCACTGGAGTTAAACATAACCTAACCTAACCTATTTGCTTTGTACACAGATTTCGATTATGATGATGACCTATTTGTATAGTGCGGGCGTTTACCAGGCGTCACCACGCTGGCACTCATTGCTGACATGGAGAGTGCACCACAGGGACATGGGTCACTTTTGTGCCATTTAAAATTAGAAATATTTCTTTTGGCGTCATTTGGGATTTAGGCTGGTTCTTCAGATTCGCGACCAGACACTCGGACACGCGGCCACTAGACCCCATAATGCAAACTTCGCCCTCTTGAATTACAGCTTGTTGGATAATATATTATTAAAATGAAAGAGAATAATATATAATACCATTTCGAAAATCCCTTTGTATAATGTCAAAATTATCAAGCATTAGATAAAAATAGCTATACAAAAGTAACCATACATTTAACCGTACTGTATACTAACTTGCTTATCATGTGAATTCAATAAAATGATTACTATGTAGATACCTAACCATAAGCAACTTTTATTCTCCTAGTTTTAAAATGGATTATAGTAGTTTTAAATAAAAAAATAGTAGGTATTTTTAAAGTTCTCCAGATGTTTCTTAAGATAGACAAACTGTATCATCCTTCTTGAGCATGATCCTCTTCCTATCTTCTTGTGTGTAGTATAGTGTATCCTAACAAGATGCACATGTCACTTGTTCTGGCTGTTCTGTAGTGTAGCTACGGAGTGATATATCACAGGCCGCGTTTCACTCTGCCGGCCGCCATTTGTTAGATAAATTAAGTCCCATGTGTACATCTAACCTAGTAATTTACTACCTGCAATCAACGCGCAGCGCAACCCACCTCACAAACATACTACGGTTAGCGGGAAACGGGAAACAGTCTTTTCAAATTTTACATAAATTACACCACCGGACCGGACAACGTACATAATCAAATTCAGGAAGAATAATTGAGGGTAAAAAATACCTTACTAATTTAATTCTACCCTTACTGTTTTAACATTTATTAATATAGAAGTTTCCTCCAATTTATATGTAAATAAGAGATAAGAAAAGGGAATTCAATATTTTTTTATGTTCGTTATAAAAAATAACTACGCCTCACAGTTAAAGAGTTTCTGATTATTATATATCAATAATCATTTTTTTCATAATTTCAAGAAACTATCCTAACTAAGGTTTTACGACAATGTAATGCTATTCTTGTGATTGCGAAGTTTAAATTTAATCTCAACAAGTAGTGTAGTATATTCTACAAGTTTTTGGTCCGAGCCGTAGGCAAGGAAATTGATTTGCGAGTATAATTGGAAGTTACAGTTTTTCAAAAGATGTGAAGCTGCATGTTTTTCTCCTTTCATGTAAACAAATAAATTGCCAGATCACTTACCTGGATAAACTGTCTAGCGTACGTATATCTTACCGGAATGAAAGCTTTATCAAAAATATTAAAAATAATTTAATTTCGAGAGGCAAGCGTGACGAGGTGTAAATTAGGAGAACTGCATTACAAATTAGTTACGGAGGTGGCTTAAATTGTTCTTTTGATAATTATAAAGATAAACAGTAACGGAATAAGTTGAAATTTAATTTATATAAAATTATTAATTTGTTAAAATGATATTCTGCCTTATTTATTTTCCAGTGAGGCACTCCTCACCTGCCACTGAAAACTTATGCAGTGTACCTTTGTAATTTTGTGTTAAAATATTATGTGTGAAAATGTGTTATAGAAGTTGATTCCAACATAATTTTTAGTTGCGGAATATATAATTTCCAGAATAGTGTTGGAGAAATTCACTTCGAAACACATTTTATTACGTGTAATTGGCATATTTTAAACATTTATAGCTGTCCTGAGAAAGGAATATATTAATTTCGAAAGCTTGACAAAATCTTAAGAGTTTTAGTTAACAATATTCCATCATCTCGACTGCTTACCCGTAAACACATCACTTATCTATCAAACTGGTCATCAGTCGTGATCACAACATAGTTGTATATAAAAACACCTTTTATTTAATTCATTTTAGTGTATAGAATGATTAATTTTACTACGGATAAAAAAAATAATTATAGTCTATTATATAGGATATCCCAAATATCACGCCCTGTGTGGGAATCTCGAAAATTATGAGAGATAAGAAGTTGTTTAAGTTAGACAAAAATTGTCCCATTAGAAGGTCTTATAATGGGGTAACTTTTGTAATTCTGGAGATTTCCATGCATAGTCAATTTGTATATCATTTTTTCACTATCCTGCAACAAAATAGTCTTAACATTAATAAAATTTATTATATAATGTGGTATTCCGCGATTTTTGCATATTAAAAGTAACAAAATCACCAAAAATCGCCAATATTTTCTTAACAAATTTGTGTGCGCCAGCGCCATCTGATCTCAAGAACTGTCAAAATAAAACAATTCACACGTATCACGACTAAATTTTTGCTATGTTCATATTTTTGTTCTTTACAAAAAAATATTTACAAACCTTCTGCGATAAGCGTTGTTCCACCATACGCTCAATTAAAGCATTTATGGATGTAGTGTGTAAATAAGTATTTTCTATATTCGTTATAAAATGCACCTTGCATGTCATTCATTTTATTGTATAATATATATATATATATATATATATATATATATATATATATATATATATATATTATGTAATTTGTCACTCTTGCACTCGTTACCATACGGTTATGAGTCATTTGAGCAAAAAAAAAAAAACATTAACTTTATGGAATAATATTATTTTCGGAAAAGTTTTCTTTCAAAATGAAATAATTTCGAATATAAATTAAATCTTGAATGCAACTCTAATAAAAATTAAATTACATATTTTACTTAGATGAATTAATGCATGATGCTCTAACTTTTTTGTTCATGAAGTAATACATCATTTGTTGCATGAATATTTTATTTTAAAAAATAATGAGAAGACTTCGGCCCTTTGGCCACTAGTCCCTAAGTATATTAGTTACAATAATTCCGTAGATAATACATTAATATACGAGTAGATATTATACTCTGTTGAACAATTGTACGTGTTTAAGGTGATTTATTAAATTAACGGCCGGTTGTAGCATTATTTTGATTGGAAATTAAAGAAAGATTAAATTAAAATCAATATTTGTATATATTTGTATAAAATATATCATGTGTTGAATTAAATTTTTGTGTAATTATCAATAAATACAATGGTGCAACCGACCAAGAAGACTGTATTTCAACCGTTAGGTAATTTCTGTAACGTATTTTAAAGAATAAATAACGAAGACAGGATTTTTGGAAAATTCATGAACCTCACTGGGATTTGAACCCAAAATTCTCCTATTGCTAATAGTCTGTTCTAACGTCTAACCAATAGTTTGAAATCCCAATGAAATTACTGAAATTTTCACATGCCATATATATATATATATATATATATATATATATATATATATATATATATATATATATATATATATATATATATATATATATATATATATATTTATATATATATATATATATATAGATGAGTATAGTCTCAGTTTCCCACATGGAATATTGAATATACATGATAGCGACAACACCCTTGAGGGTTATTGGCACTTCAAGTTTAAAAAATAAAATATAACCTCATGAGAGCTCTAGTTTAAAATCCCAGTGAGGTCCATGATTGTTTCACAAATCCTTTCTACGTTATTTATACGTTTTAATTTAAAATATTTGGTTGCTGTCATTGTTGTGAACCAAGGCTTTACTTTAATATTATTGTTATAATATGGGCTTGTCGGTGAATTGTGTATTTGTTACAATGCATAATTATGTGTTCTAGTGTGATTTGTGTATTACATACCTATCACATGTGTTTGGTTGCGTCTTGGTCAAAATGTATTTGTAGATACTTCTGAGCACCGTTTGGATTTTCCTGTCATACGGTGCTAGTCAGTCCTAAATATATTCTTTTATTTGTCTTCATTTATTGTCCAGTTTACTCTTCCAGTTGTTTTGCCAGATACTTTTTAATTTTTCTTTTATATTATTCCTGAAATCATCAGATGGTATTAGAATGTCGATTAGGTTCTCTTTGATACTTTCTTTTACGGCTTGGTCGGCTGTATCATTTCCTGCAATTCCAGTATGTAAGAGTATCCATAATAATGTAATTTCTTGATGGCTGCATATTTGTGTACCAGATACGTTGGTGTTGCCTATCTCACTTTAGACTAACTAAAAGATATGACAGTATGGCCGTGTATATGAAAACTTACTTAACCCGAGCCGAAAGTAACATTAATTGTATTAATGCAAAACATTATTAAGATAAAGGATAACGAAGTCGCTGCCATCTCTATCCTTGTTTTAGGAATCCTCGGATAATTGGATATGTACGAAAAATGTTAAACAGGCGCGGTCTGTCAATCTTGCTACAATGCTTAGTTCGTATAACATCTTTCGATACTTTTTCGGGCAATATTAACATGGTATATTATAAAACAGTTATTATGTATTTATTATGTCCAGTGATAACTATATTAGACCTTATTTAGGAAAAAATTTGGAGCGTAAAATTTTTCTCAATACTTTTTTACATATGTATGAATAGGATGATAGTAGATGGTATTTTTTTACTGCGTTCTCCATTACTACACTTACACTAGCTAACCTTTATCAAAGGTTATATTGTATTAACAGTACTTAATTGAAAAAAAGTGAATAGCTGTCGTTCGAATCAAAACTCACGTCAAAAATTATATCTAATTATTTACTGTGACTCCAGATAGTTTCACTGTCCACATCATTTATAAATGTCAGCAAGGTTAACAAACGATCTTCAAGAGTACGAAAGTATCATTGAAATCTATGAAAACAATAATGGGTAATAATTGGCTTTAATATGATTATATATAAATTTTAAAACAAAAATGTCCTTACTAATATTTTTTAGATATATCACATTCTTTTGTTTTGACATCAAAAAATATACTGCACGTATCTGAAGGTCCATGTTACATCGAAGTTTTTCTAACGTTGTTATACAACTTTCGGGCATCCCCATCTGCTTAACTTCTACAGTTAACATACAGATGTCTTATGTAATTATTTCAAATGAATTTCTTGTACATTACCTTAAAGCAGTTGTATGTAGTTTAAACAAATTCCATACAGAAAGTTTCTAGCAAAAGATCCTATAATTCCAATAAAATTATAATGCAAACATACATGTCAATTGCACTTGACACTGACACCTTTCAATCAGAAATTTTTTAATATAGCAGCTGTTTCCGGAGTTATAGCAGAGTTGGCTAATTTATGATATTTAATTTCTTTATAATTCTTTAACTCTATATCCATAGTAAATAGATGTAATATTGCTTTCTGGAATATCGCACCAAGTAGCATGTTTACGCTGACAATTCTTGAATTTTTTTTGTAACCCATAACACCTCTTTCTTTAAATAAATCTATAAGTAGAATAGTAGATTCCTTTGACCACTGTTTGCCTACACGTATGTATATGACTAAAGAAACTGTACAACCACACTCACGGATAGTCCAACTGAACTTTATTAAAACATAAAGTATTATTAAACAAAGTTTTTAAGTGTGGACGATGTATAATAGGTATTCTTTTATCTTTACCGCTACCAAGGCAACCTTAACATTGCTATAAACTCAATATTTTGCTATATTTTGTTGAAGTTTCTGTAATATGTATGTTACAAAACAGGGTAATATTACCGTGGTATACAGCATGTTATGTTGACGGGCCTCAACAGAGGATAGGAAACTTTCTCATTTTTTACGATAAACATTGCATTATACACGTCAAGTCAACAGTTATTCGTGTTAGAAATTTTGCATTTTCAGTTGATGTAAGTCCTAAGATATTTTCAGAAAATACAGTCTGTGTGAGTCGCTTATATTGCAGAAGACAACAAAGTTTTTAAGCACAATATTAAAAAATGTAAGTAAAGTTATGTTTTCATCACTTCTTCTGGTTCTACTATTGTTTATGTATTTTCGTTTAAATCAAAACTAGTAGCGATTTTATTCGAATGATACTGCTGAATTTTGATGGATTCTCAAGCATTTGATTTATTTATAAATAAGTACATATACTATTCTGTACCGAAGAATGGCATTGTGTAATAAAGTGTATAACTCTTGACGACATACGTATTTGAAGAAGTTTCTTTTTGCCACACAGGTTATACAATCTGGTCATAAGGCGACGTATATCGTAACTCTGTTTAAGAAATAATTTGAATTGTCAACTTCGTATACAGCGGCGAATGATTTTTCAATAATGCATAAAAAAACTACCGAAAAGGCTAGAAAAATGGTATTGTCCATATGTGCAATTTAATACAGAAAAATATAGTTTCCTATTAAGTGTCACGTGTCAGCACAGATTATAGAGCGAATTGAAATATTTCTGAACTATCTGTAAACGAAATAGTATTGCGCAATGTCATTTTTACTTACATTACCTCATTATTATTTGGATAGGCTCATTACACATGTTTCACAAAAAAATATGTTATGTGTACAGAAGTTTGCCACTCAAGCCGCTGGCGAGTGTTCTGGATTGTCGAGATAGTTAAAGCTATTACACGCAAGTAAAATTCTATGTTTTATCTACGACTATGTAACAAATTTTTATATTTTTGGGTTTACACAGAAAAAAATTTAATGTGGGTGTAACGTCATTATTTTTATTATATTATTTACAAAAAGTGTTACTATGGTTACAACAACGTTACAAATATTTGGTTGAATAACGCTTAGTGAGTTATACTAATTACGATGCAACAGTTATATGTTAGCTGTCAGTGAGTTTCAAATAACATAACCTATCAAGAAACAAAATTTAAGTATTAAATGAATGTATAATGAGATCATCCCAAAAAAGAAATATACTCATGACTCATGACCATGAATATTGCATTATGGAATCAGAAAGTATAATACTTTTCTTTCATAGGTAAATAATTCTCTTAAAAGATATTCCCGCTACGGTTTTGTCTGACGTCATTCAACGACCGTACACATACACGTACCTATATGTTACAAACGTCAAACGCAAGGAGTCAAAGTATCCCAACCTAAAAATCATTAACTATAGCAAAATCAACTTTTTGCAAATTATTAGTATTTGCATAGTTTAGTTATAAAAATTGCACTACAAAAAACATCCAGAATCTCTTGTAGCACCTCTAAACACATGTAAATTTGAAACCAGTCAATCTTCATTTACAATTTGTCCACTAGTGTGAATTGAATCATATTAACGAGTGGCGTATGCTTCAAAACAGTGTAGTGTACACAAATTGTATTATATACATATACTGTAACAGGTAGTCTTTCAGGAAAAAATACAGTAGAACATGTGGATGATCATATTAAACAGGAGTAGATAAAATATGTAAGTATATAAATAAATCCACTGACTTTATTTTTATCTACAACCAACTGGAAAATGAATACGCATGTAACAAGTTACGGGCAGTACTAAAAATTAACATTTCATTAAACTATGTAGTCCTAATCCAGTAATATCTCAAAAGATTGTATGTTGCTAAGATACCAAGAAAATAAGAACCTACTCATATTTTTCACATTTTTTGTACAGTACACTTTTGAGTATCCTCAATGTATGTATTGTCGACAGCAAGAAAAGGTACATTCACTACGAAAAAATATGTGGTAATGATAGAATATATATATATATATATATATATATATATATATATATATATATATATATATATATATATATATATATATATATATATATATATATATATATATATATACAGGGTGAGTCTGGGAAGACGCCCCTTCCTTTAACTTTTTTTATTATAAGTAATAGAAAAAAATGGCTTATATAAAAGTTTTATTATTTTACATATACTATTTGATGGCAGATATATATATTTTTTATAAAGTCAGGTTTACAAGATACGACTATCAACTTTAATTTTTAAATGGCAACCTATAATTATTTTAATAAAATAGAAACCGCCACTTTTTCTCTTTTCAACGATGTATTATTTTTACCTTCCGTCACCTTTAGGTAAGGAAGGTATTGTCTTTGGTCAAAAAATTCGATGATGAGTTTTTAATCAATAAGCACGTTTTAGGGTCCCTAGAATACGAATTTACTATTTTTACGATGATGTCTGTATGTGTGTGTGTGTGTGTGTGTGGATGTGTGTGTGTGTGTAACAAAATTTTCGTCTGCGATAACTCTAATACTACTGTTACAAAAATTATAATTTTTTCGTATACTTCTTCGTTACATCCATATGAAGAGCTGATTAGATTTTGGTTACAATTGGTCAACCGGAAGTACCATTATTTGAAGATTTTAACAGTTTTTCTTGAAAAAACTATGTTAAATATAATTTTTTCACATTTGATGTTATTATAAATATTAAAGAATATTTTATTCTCTATACGATTTGACTGCATTTTATACTTAATATTAAATGGATATAGAGTTAAAAAATTATAAAGAAATTAAATTTCATAAAGTAGCCATAGCTTTGGAAACAGCTACTATATTAAGAAAATTCTGATTGAAAGATGTCAGTGTCAAGTGAAATTGAGATAGTGTGTTTGTCTTATAATTTTACGAGAAATATAGGATCTTTTGCTTTCTGTATGGAATTTGTATGAAATACATACAACTGCTTTAAGGTAATGTACAAGAAATAATAATAATATTAAATCTTTTATTTCTGCAGATACATTACACTGTATATAGAAAATGTCACAAAATAATAATTTTCTGTATGAAATTTGCATAAAATACATGCAACTGCCGGAAGGTAATGTACAAGAAATAGAATATTTAATTTAGCAAGGAACTTTCTGTATGAAATTTGTACAAAATACATAGAACTGACGGAAGGTAATGTGCTGGCCACATCAGATTTTTTATTAATGTATTTGAAAAATTTCGAGAAAAATGAGATAATTTAGAAATAATCAGAAATAATTTTTAAACAAATATTTTAGGTGGCTATGTGAAAATAAACAAAACGTAACAGTGCTATACAACTTTGCAAACTAAAACAACAAATTTAGTAACAAAAACAACTTAAATTCTTTTTTCTGTTCTTATGATTCCAGTCGATTCACCAATTATTAGAATCATATCATATCAATTCGTTCTTCGTAAACATTTCAAAATGTTTTTTTGTTGTTTACAAAATAAATTAAATTAAGTAACAAACAAATTTTTTACATTAATTTAATTGTTTTACATTGTTACGTTTTGTTTATTTTCACATAGCCACCTATATTTGTTTAAAAATTACTTCTAATATTTCTAAATTATCTCATTTTTCTCGAAATTTTTCAAATACATTAATAAAAAATAATACATTGTTAAAAAGAGAAGAATATGGCGGTCTCAACTTTATTAAAATAATTATAGGCTGCCATTTGAAAAAAAAAAGTTGATAGTCGTATCTTGTAAACCTGACTTTATAAAAAATATCTACATCTGCCATCAAATAGTATATGTAAAATAATAAAACTTTTATATGAGCCATTTTTTCTATTACTTATAATAAAAAAGTTAAAGGAAAGGGGCGTATTCCCAGACTCACCCTATATATATATATATATATATATATATATATATATATATATATATATATATAGAAAAATTTTATTTGGTCTAGCGTGGAATTATAAGGATGGCTAAACAATAGCTATCACTCGTGCTGTCAGTTAGTACATTCAAGACGTTGAAGATTAAAGGAAAATATTGAAACAATGACTATTTTTACACGTATAGCAAAAAAGTACTTTGACTTGACTTTGACTTTCAAACGGCGACTTTTGACGTTGTGTAAACACTCGCGCCTATTACTTTTATTCCTAAAGTCAAGTCCAAAGTAAAATAGACTTGACTCATATAAGTGACTTTTAAAAAGTCGTGTGAACCAACGAATGAAACATACTTTACTGTACTAACAGTGACATCTAGTTTTCATCCACAAATTCCTAGTAATTTGATATTTAATTACACAATTTTGTATTTTATATCTGAATTTAAAATTTTCTCAAATTTTAAAATATTTTATGCGATTATTTTTTAATCTATTTCGCATCCAATATTTAAAAATAACGCGCTTAAATTTTTTTATAGAGCAGGCAGCCAGTCAATGGGTTTACGTCATAAATATATAGTATCACTAGAAACAATGACGTCATGCGTTAATAAGTTTACATGAGCATGTAAAACGGATTAAAATATGATCTGCGAGTTGCCCCCATAAATACAAATCATCGTTACGGGAAGAAATAAGTTATTATATATCGATTACGATTACTTGAGCTTGATGTCATTAATTATTGACCCGCAAAATAACAAGTAATTGTATATATATATCTCTGTCTTACTTCTGGATACCGATTCTTGAAATATGAGAATTTTCTCACAAGGTGATATAAAATTTCATCTCACTCTCATCTCATTTCATATTTTTTCACTTTTTTAATTACCGAAACAAAGTGAGATATATTTCACCTATCTAAATGGCTACGTGAAGTGTGAAGCAAGTGAAAAATTTGACATAAAAGTGTGATTTTTGACAATGACAGTCCTACATTGCACTCTTCCTTGATTACCTTTACATATTTACCGTGATATTCTTATTTTAGCTAGTATTGATAATGTTGCCATTCGCAACTACTTTTTCCAGATTTATTGAATTTTGAGTCCGTAGGTCTGCCCTATGCTTACGAGTGACTAACTAAATTCTCTATATTAACTATTTATTACTATTGCCGTAATCGAACAACCACAAACAAAATGTGTTTTACTACGTATGAACGTATATTTCAAATCAAAAACCGTAAAGTAGTTAATTTTTTTGTTGGAATCCCTAATGCTGATCTATGACTTGGTTGGTTGGTTTAAATTGTCATTCAAAATAATATTTCAAAAATTTGATTCAAAAAGTAATTTCTGTATTTTCCAAATGCTTTAAAACAGCAGCTACTTCTCTTTCGTCAACTATGATATTTGTAATAATTTTATTTATAATATTAGATAATATAATTTAGTATTAAGCAAATTTCTATTTAACATTAGCGAGTGACATTGATTCTCACAATCAAAAAAATGGGAAGATAAGTTTCACGAAGTGAGATGAAATGTGAAGTAGTGAGACGACAAAATTATTTCAATAATTAAAGAAAAAAATCTCACTACGTGACTCTTCTGTCAAATCTCACTTTTCAAGAATTATTCGGTTTTCTTCATTTTTTCTACGATAGGTATTTGTCTGATTACCACATTTAGTGCCATTATGGCTCATCCTGTTTACCTTAACTGTCGCAAAGTTTCATTTTGGACTAAAAATGTGAAATATCTGAAATTTAGGTTTGACATTTTAGATGTGTCAATGTTATTGTTATGTTTATTATTCATTGGTGATATTTACCTTTTCTTACAATGATTTTCTTTCTTCGGTAAGTATAATCTTAAAATGGAAATTATATATTATATACTTAATAATAATATTTACAAATGTAACTATTTCTATTAATGGTTTCAAATGCATAATATTAATAATAATAAAAAAAAAAACAATAAAAGACCGTTAATAAAATATATTTAAAAATATATAGAAAATTTCAAAAATCCCTAAATGATGACGTAAACCCATTGTTTGGCTGGATACCCCATAACTGTAGTTTACTATCTATTTTTTCTATAAAAAATTTATTCTGAATTATGATTATATTTTATGATAATAGTCAAATAGGTAAATTACCTCACACCTATTATAACCAAACTTTACTTTGCTGTCAAAGTCAAAGTTGAGTGAAGGACAAGTAACAAAGGTAAATTGAAGTAAATTTGACCTTATGTGTAAACGCACCATTAAATTGACTTTTCATAAGTCGCCTTTTGAAAGTCAAGTCAAAGTAAATTTTTCTCATACGTGTAAACGTAGTCATTAATACCGGGTGGATTTTAACAAACGAATTCGTTTTTAAAACTCCATAACTCCGGAGTACATTGAGATATCGATTTGAATTCATACCAAATTTCAAATATTTTTATAGAAAAGCAAGTGACTAGCGATTTTCTATATTTGCTATTCAAATCTCCTATTACACATTACAATTTTATAATCAACTTAAAAAAAGTAGGCAAAGAAATATTGACTGAGTTATATCGAAGGCAGCCACGTGCGCTAACTTAGAAAAGGAATGCACAAGAGAAAATCTGACTACAGCGACACTAGCAGCTCTAAATTGTGCTATTTTCTGGATGTAGACAATTTAGCTAGGCTACTTCTCTGCCAAGGTTTCGCGAATGGTTTTCAACTGGTGTCTTCGCCGTCCTAGTTAATGCCGGGAGATGCATCGCAGACTTACCAAGTTATATAATTACCAAATTGATATTTTTATATTAGTACATATATAATTTTGTATATTTATTATGTATATTGTGTATTTTTCTATTAAGCTTGTATATGGTTTGGATTCGAGAAATAATAATAACCGAGGTCAGCTATGAGCGCGAAGCTGGAATAAGCATTTTCGCGAGGTTTGCGTACAATAATTTTATTTAGAATCAAGTAACAATCAATGAGTTTTCTATTTCATAAATTTTTTTATTAATATATTTTGCCATTTTTATTATTATTTGTTTAGTATACTTTAATATTTTAGATCTATCATAGTAGTGCTGTCAAAATGGTAACGACATTTTAATGGTTGGCAAGTGACTAAAAGCCCCTCCAGCACGAGTTAGAAATTCCGAATCGTATAGCGGCAACAAATGAACGAGCATGTAAATAGTCTTCTGTAATAAGTGTTTTATACTATATTCTCTGTTTCGGCTTTCATTTAATTTTTTTTTATCAAACAGGGAAGTTTTTGGTACAATATTTTTATGTCAGTGATTTGTATTAATACAAATTAAATTGCGAATATGTAGAGACACTAAGTATAAGTCGAAAAATATCCAGAAAAAATACAGTATTTCCCGTAAACCGTAGTTGAAGAATTAGGATATTCATTTAAAAAAATAAAGAGAAGTTATCTGCTAACCAATCTACTCGTACTTATAACTATTGCATTTCCGTTTTGATACGAAATAGTACATTTTGAATTTAGATAAACAAATTCTGTATTTAAGAATTGATATTTGTTACCCATAACTAGGATAGAAATACAAACTTCACCGATTTAGCAAGTTAACGTCTTTTGTTATGTAAGTATGATGGTAAATTTAAAGTATTGCTTTTATTTTAGCTATTAAAGAACTCTATGCATCTTTAGGGAAATTTAAACTTCATGACTTCGAGGTCCCTGATAATATATCACACTGTTCTTCTACACAATATGAAACTTTTGTTGTGAACTTTTTACTTCGTTGTAAAATTAAAAATACGACTTTGCTGGAAGAATTAAGCCTAGTTAAAAGTTTGTAGGTATAAATTTGAGGCACGTTGTTTTAATGGTATTAATTTTTTAAGCCTAGTCATAAATCTGCGAAATTGAAATCATTAAACGTGTCGTATTACCCTCATTTGTTTGCAAGTAAACATGGATAATGTTTGCGTTGCGAAGCATCGCAAAAATTTTACACCATGAGCACGTTTTACACAAGAATAAATTTATAAATAATGCGATAAACACATCTGTGTACATGAGGAAAGCTCTTACAAGTTTTATTGTAGAAATGAACAGACTAATTGATGTGAAACATACTTTTAATTGTTTAACAGTTATAGTTAAAATTATATGTTTAATTTTTAATGTATGCTTCTTTAAAACATTCTATATTTTGCCAATCTCTTACAAGAAATCAACACTATATTTTATACATTTTATTTGACGTTATGTGTAGTATCTCATTCATTTTATTAAACCAATAAAAGTTTTCTAACTCATAACATGTAATGAACTTTTACTCATAATTTTTCTGACATATTTTTTATTTGTTACAGGTGGAGGAATGAATAAGAAGAGCTACATTTCGAGGCATTAGATACGACAATAAATTTTGTAAGTTTAAAATCATGAACGCCATAAACAACAATATTTTTGTTAATAAATATTGTGCGCAAAATTTCAATCTAGGAGAACAATCTCTCGCTTACTGAGAATAACCATGTTGACATACATCATACGTGATATGATACATTTCACCAATCTTCAATCTTGGGTGTGTGTGTTGTGTCTTTATTCTCACTCGTGTAGCTTTACCCGTGCGAATAATGAAATCCGGAAGCCGTCCAGAGTTTCCGGTTGCCAGCAACAAAAACAGATACCGACCTCACCGACGTTTATGCGCTAACGAAGCGTTACATTATTTGATATGATTCCCACCCTATGTTAAACATGTTACTACTACCACTACGACACCCTATACGCCAAAGAAGAGGCTATACGTTATCTGTCACTTGCAAGAACAGAAAAACATAAAAAAACTAACTAGAAAGAAGAAAAATTGAGGTGACGCCCAGAGGAATCCTTCTTATGTCTAATCTTACATTAAAATAGCATTAGAATATTTTAATATAATATGGACCCCGGTAGTACAGTGGACAATGGTTCCGGGTTCGAATCTCGGGTAAGGTATACTTGTATGATGTCCTTGCATCATCTGATTTTCATCAATACAACGTGAATAAATGAAATATTACAAAAATTCAAGGTAAAGTCGAAAGTAAAGTCGATTCACTTCTCACATCCATCAATATCATCAAAATTGAATTAACTTAGTAATAACTTCATATACAATGAAGTATTATAAGGTATATAATAAAAATAACACATATTGCAGACCAGGGCAACGTAGTCGCTTCGCAATTAAAAGGTCGTATGTTTAAATCCTGCTTTCGTCCTGCTCAGGCATGAACATTAATGCACATCTTTATTATTTCCAAATATTCAGAATCAGCAAATCCCTCGGCTGCATTATGATTACTAGTAATAAATAATAATTATGCGGTCGTAAAATAATAAAACAAATTTGTGATTAAACGCTTAACATGGAAAAAGTTTTTTAAATAATATATTATCTGTTCTGTAATAGTATATTACGTAAGGAGAGATGTAAGACGCATATTACGTATGAGTAAAAATATTGACCATGTAGGTTGTCATTACACTGATGTTCGAGTTATTGTTGATTAGTTGATTTCAGCATAGAATACATCGCCCAAAGTTATGGCTAATTCCATTAAATACTTCGTCAAAATACGCTAATAATACGTTTTTGGCTTAACGATTTAATCTTTAATCTCCAATTCATGAATTTTTGGATTTCGCTTTTATTTCCAGTGGTATACAAATTGAACTATTGCTGTCGCTTGATATTTTATAGCTAAGATTAATAAATAGGTAACTAAAGAGTAATATTATATAGTAAAATATATTTACTTTAGTATACGATCTGACCAATATACAGTATGAGATTAACGTATGGAATAAGTGCGAACTCAACCAGTTTTTTTTAAAAACCCTAAAACACGTCGATTTTAGTTTTAAAAAATACACATTAATATGTGCGATTCACCTTTTGATTTTCATTTGTTTAATTTTTCAATTTAAATAGCAATATAGATTTTTAGTAGCGGAATCCGATAATGATTTTCTTCTCTTTATGATCACGTAAATAAATCATAAGGTTGGATGACAAAAATGCTGAGAAAAATCGTGCTGAAAATTTAATAATAATAAATAATTATTGTATACTTAGATACAAGTACAATAATACCAGCATTAAATGTTCAAAGATTTAAAAAATTTATCAACGGAAAATTTTAAACTGATGAATGATATCTAGGTATTTTGATTTTTCATTATTATTATTATTAAATTATTAGTTCGACTTTTCTCAGAAGTTTTGTTATGCAACCTTATGATTTATTTACATGATCATAATGGGAAGGTAAATCACTATCGGATTCCACTACTAAATCTGTATTGCCACTTAAATTTCTTTGTGATGACGTCATAACTTAAAAACAAATTAAAGTCGGAAAGTGAATCATATATATATATATATATATATATATATATATATATATATATATATATATATATATATATATTTATGTGTATTTTTAAAAACTTAAATCGACGTGTTTTAGCGTTTTTGAAAAAAAAACCGGTTGAGCTGTTTTTACTTCCTTGTATAAAGTAAAGGAAGTATTGTATTCGCGAAAAATTTCGATTTCCAGATTTCAACGGAAATATCCATTTTGGCCATCCCTGAATCCATTCTAATTTCGTCGTGACGTCTGTACGTACGTACGTATCTCGCATAACTCAAAAACGGTAAGCCGTAGAAAGTTGAAATTTTGTATTTAGGACTTCTATAACATCTTGTTGTGCACCTCCCTTTTTGGTCATTACATAATTTCCAGAAAAGGTACTTTATTTGAAGCCTATAATAGATTTTAATGAAAAACTATATTAAAATATAATCCAAAACTTTTCAAATTTAGTATATAAGACTTTTATATCAATTGGAATAACATAGCAGAATTTGGTTAAAACAGGCTAACCGGAAGTTGTTAACAGTTTTTCTTGAATAAAATGGTTTTATTTTGATTTTAAAAATAAATGCTTCAAATAAGAGTTTTAGAGAATTAAATTATGCGTCTAGCACATCAAGTATTATTAAATTAGCCCTTTGTATAAGCGAGATATGTAAATTTAAAACATATACTTTTTGGTTTTTGTAAAGAAGCTTGCTATGGATTAGAACAAAAAATAACAAAAAAATAAAAAATAGATGTTAATGTCAAATTACGTCAAATACGTGCAATTTTATAATTGAGTCTATACTTCATCTTCATATTCGTCTTGCGTACAAGGAAGTCGTGTGGTGTCCACATCAGATTTTTTTTTAATATTCCACATTTATATATTATGTAATCACACCAAAAAGTAGCAATTAGAAACGTCAAGAAGGTTATGTTTATGAAAATGATTGCGTAATAATGTTTCCATGGTTACTCGTAAACTGAGTGTAGGGATATACGATAAAAAATAGTTACTGCAAATTTGATTCAAATACTCATTGTTGTCATAATATAATAATAATAATACAATAACCCAACAAAATACGTATTTACCTACATACTAGAGTTAATCATTCAGTTAAATTTGCTTCTATTATATTGAAATTTTATTTATCAAATTTTAATCTTTTTGTTACAGTTTGGCAATCAGTCCTGCCAATTTAAATTTAATACTATGATATGGAATAGACAAGTATAGATATGAACATATGTTTGTATAAATGTTCTTTGTAATTGGATATCATGTATATATATATATATATATATATATATATATATATATATATATATTATTGTTTTATAATTTATCATTACCTATAGATAATTCAAAGAATTAAAAAGAATTCTTCAAATAATGGAAAGAAAATCATTTGTGAGTTATTGCTTTTTTGAAACGAATCTAAAATGCTCGTTTATATTTAAAAAAAAACTTTTATATTACTTGTATAAATAATTAATAAAATTTTAATTCATGTTTTACGGCCGTATGTGGAATAAAATGTAGTTATTATTGTAATATTCTGAATTTCGAACGATTTAATTAATTAAATATGAAGAAATATTTTGTAAAAAATGTATGTACTTCACCGAGATTTGGACCAAGGGCTTTCCTATTGCCGATAATACAGAGCAAAGCTCAATTGGTTATAGCAACCAACTGAGCTATGAAATTCCTGTGGTCAATGAATTTTTCACAAAATATTTTTTCATATTTACAACGTTTGTTTGCCTTTTTTAATTTATTTTAAAATGATTATGAAATATTTTTCTATAGATTAACAATAATTTAAAATAAAATTTGAAAGTATAAATTTCGACCGAATTTGTTAATTACCATCTAATAGCTATGATAATTTTGGAAGAAAATGCGTATCAAAGATCGCCTGCAGTTTTTCGTTATAGGTATCTACTCGTAATAGCCTTGACGAAAATACACATATAAGGCCAAAGGCGTATACTAGCCATTTACCTAACCAGTGGCCTTCGAAATTCGAACATACTGTATTGTCATCGCAACTACATATGCAAAGTTATTAGGCGTTACCTCACGGTCCTGGAAAGAGCACCACATGGGTTAGATTAGGTTCGGTTAGGTTTGTGCTATTTGGAAATAATCTTCAAGTTTCAAAATTGATGTCGGCCGGAAGCGAACCTGGACCGTCCTAAACACATACACAGCCACGCGGCGCTTCCTAATAAACAAGTGAAGATAAATAAAAGCTTGTAAAAATAAATATCTCTTTCTGGTCATAATTTGGCTCTGTACATGTCTAAAAATTAAATTCCGTTTTTGACATGAGCGACCCTCGTGCTCGTATACAATACATCCTTTGAAATGTTTATATTTAAAATTAGGTTATATTTTCAAGAGAAATTCTGATAATACAGAAGTATACATTTTGAGTTTAGTAAGTATGATTAAAGAGAAACTTATTTCTGTGTAATATGTATGCATTTGACAATGTGTCTGGCTTTGTAAGTTAATAATTCGCTGATTGTCCTTGCCGTCGTTTGTCGCTGTGGGGACGGGTGTTTTATTTTTCCGGTAGCTTTAATAAAGCGCGGGCGTTTAGTCGGAATGATGCGTCGTTTCCGACAACGACTGCGTGCTGGCTGTCTCACTGTTATAGCTCCACACAACACAACCCTTGTATGTGCTGTGCAACGCAGTAATTGTTACGATGTTACGTTACGTTCATGATTCGCCTCGGCTGTTGACTTCCAACGGCAACTTCGGCTAACTTTACTTTTAAAAACGGAGAATTAAGGTCATAAAATTAACAAACCGAAAAACAATTCGTACAAAGATTATTTGGTGGAATTAACGTCATTGTTATAATCAAAATGTGATGGTCCAAACAATGAAGAACTAATGTTAAAGTATCACTATATATCACTTACTTGAAAGGGATAACAATTACTACGAAAACCCATTCTTACGTAAGTTTTAATGAAATTAAAAATTACCCCTAACCTTAAAATTAACTGAAAATAAAAGCTGCATAAGTATTAGGAGAACAATATTGAGAGATTCGGTGGTAGGCACTTGATGAAACATATTTTAAATAACGAGAAATTAGTTACAGAAAAAATACTTGGTGTAAGTTTCACAAAAAAATTATTTCAAACACTTTATCGATTTCGGTTTCTTAGACCATCATCAGAAGTATAATACAAGAATCTTACAGAATAACAGCTTATATACTATCCCGTTAGGGTTACAAGAAACTTATGGTAGTGGGTAATTAGTGGTTTTTCCTAGCAAACATTTGAAAAACTCGGATTGAAACAAATCAACTTGATCATTTAATATAGGTAATTTTGTTTTTAAGGCTTTTTGAATTTCATACGCTTCTAATATATTCATTTTTTGCCCTTTATCTTAAATATGTAAAATCTTTAAATTGTCTATACTGCAAGTGTGATTGGTTTCAATGAGGTGTTTCGCAATATTAGAGTCAGTTTTATTTAGCTTGTATGATCGCATGTGATCTTGATATCTGAATGTAAAGGTTCTTCCTGTTTGTCCTATATAACATTTATCGCAGTCGTTACATTTACTTTGATAAATACCACAGTTAAGGTTCCTGTCCCTGTTTTCGATTGTATTATTCACAATTAAAGTTCTCAATGTGTAATTACAATAAAAGGCTGGTGTTACATTTGAAGATCTAAAATTATTTGCAATGGAATCTGAAATTTTTCCTAAATAACTAATTTTTACGTATTTTTGTTGTGGTTTGTTTCCATTGTTTTTGTAAATTTGGTTTAAAATGGATTTTTTTTTTCCTATTACCTATATTACCTATATTAAATGATCAAGTTGATTTGTTACAATCCGAGTTTTTCAAATGTTTGCTAGGAAAAACCACTAATTACCCCCTACCATAAGTTTCTTGTAACCCTAACGGGATAGTATATAAGCTGTTATTCTGTAAGATTCTTGTATTATACTTCTGATGATGGTCTAAGAAACCGAAATCGATAAAGTGTTTGAAATAAAATTTTTGTGAAACTTACACCAAGTGTTTTTTCTGTAACTAATTTCTCGTTATTAGGAGAACAGTTTTCGCATTTTTCGTAGTAAAATTTCAATTGGTTAAGATCTCTGGCATGGTTTACATAATAATTCTAACCTTTTTTAATAAAAAGGGCGGTTAGGGTCTCTTTTATATTATTGACATATTGAATTATCCTAAATTTCTCTTTAACCTCTTACGGTTTCGCGTAAAACTTAAGACTAGTCATAATTTTTCATTTTATTTATCATTGAAATATTTTACTTAGAATTAGTCCAGGCTAAACAATTTAACTTGAATAGGTAGGTATCTTCTTACTTCTGGGGAAGAAAAATATACATTGGTTAGCTAATAGGTAACGAATCACCTAAAAATGTAACACTTTTTTCCCTACCCAGTCACCTAGCCACCATTTGTGTGAAACTGCCTCTACCTACAAGCACATACCACAAGTATAGATAAAACGATTTTCTTGCGAAAAGTATGCCTCTTTGACAATATTTTTCCGTAAATAACAACATTTATTGGTAATGCTATACATAGTAAATTTATGCAGCACAGATCATAGATCTTATTCTCTGTGTCGCAATAGAGAGCACTCGCTGCATAAGGGCAGGACTTATTACGAGAAATTTAATTATAAATTTATTTGTAACAAATACCCCTTAGTAGATTATTTCATAACATAAGCAAAGTTACGTAATTAACTAATTTTGTTTGTACGTTTATATATTGTTTGGTCTGTTTGAAAATGTAATCGCTTTGTTGAATATTTTATAAATAAATAAATAATAAATATATCATCACGGCATATTACCCATTGCTGGGTATGCCAGTGTGCTTTATACACAGATATTGGTAATTATGATGACATAATTGTACCGTGCGGGCGTTTATCAGGCGTCACCTCACGGACACTCATTGCTGGCGTGGAGAGTCACCACAGGGGTCAATTTTGTGCCATTTAAAATTCGTAATATTTGGCATCGGTTGGGATCGAGCCCGGTTTCTCAGATTCATGACTAGACATTCAGACATGCGGCCACGAGATCCCATATTTTACTTTCTTATTATTTGAATTATACTCTTTATATTATGCATATATGAAAATAGAACAGACAAGCTCAAACTGTGGGTTTGAAAATATCAAAAAATAGGGCCTTTCGCATATTTGTTTTCTGTCTTCTATATCTAATTTTACGTTCTTTCTCATATAAGTATCCAAATTTTTAAAGTTACTTATATCTAATATCTATAGGGTAGTGACCACGACCCTGGAATATAGGACTTTAACATGTAAAATCTTACTTTTGTAATTTCCTGCTTGCCTAATTATTTTAGGTAAAAAGAGCTTGAAATGAAGTTGTTAATCTTAAAATTCTGTATCTGAATCAATAAGCAAAATTAATTTAGCCTGTTCTGTACCGGCAGATATAACGTATAAAATGTTGATAATCACCCCAAAAATAATAATACCCCTGGAATTAAAACAAAGATTAAGAAATGTTAACGATTTATTTGTCAAGCTATGTTAATTTATTTTTATTGTTTGTAATTTCCGCTAAAGTGGAAAAATCTTTATTTAAATTAATAGATAATTGTTCATTTGAACAGGTTTAAAAATAATACATTAGCCTAATCTGACAAACAAAACATTGGTTAATTTATCCGTTTCAATTCCGTGGCTATCACTATTTTTGGGGTGATTTTCGTCATTTCCATACCTAATTTCTGCCGTTACGAAGCATGTTTTGCTTATTGATTCAGACGCAGAATTTTAAGCTCTACAAATTTTATTTGAAGCTTTTTTACTTAAACGAATTATGGATACAGGAAATTACGAAAGTATGATTTTACATATTAAAGTCGTTCCGGTGTCGCGGTCACCACCCTGTATAAAGTAGATCGGCAATAAATAAAATTATTTCTTCATCACCATGAGTAGAAACTGATAAATAAAACTTTTTGTATCTCAAGAGAAAATGTCAGAAATATTTATATTTATAGCAGCGGGTCTTAAACTATCGGTCGCGACCCAAAATTGGGCCGCGTGGGTTTTATTTTGGGTCGCGAAAAGCTCATCCTAAAATTAATATTTTACTTAATTTAAAGGTATTGAGACTTTTAGTGTAAGTGACTTTTGATAAGCAATATCCAAAATTATCAGAAATGGCCTTGATATTCTTTTACATTTTGCTACCACTTATTTGTTTGAGTTTGCATTTTCCATTTTAGAATAGAACGACATGTGTTGAAAATACAATAAAGCCTGCTATTACAAGTAATGAATCTAGAATAAATATTTTATGTGCAAAGAAACAAGCTTATCCTGTCACTGATATGTTTGTAAATTATTTTGTGTGTACATATAAGTTAAAATAACATTTCTGTTTTTGTTACATTTGAGTTAAATTATACAAATATATAAACCATACATCCATAAGTGTGTATTTATCTTATAATTATAAAATTAATACAGGTTGTAATTATAAAAAAAATTAAGTAACAAAATTTTGTTGGGTCGCTACAATTTATTAGGTTGCGAAGTAGGTCGCCAAAGAAAAAGTTTAAAAAGCACTAATTTATAGGAAAAATTCATTGATAATAAGATTATAACTGCTACAGAAGCTGTATCAACAGTTCTTGGGGTTCTTCTGCGGGTTATTCGTTGAATTATTACTCCATTTTCGAAAACAATGACGTACAACATAAAAAACGAAATGAAAATTGAAAAAATTCAACTCTCTTTATAACAAAAGCCTGTTACAGTGTGATTAAGAAACAGGCGCATAAAACGTTAGATGTGTTTAACTGCAGAATGTAACCATGGATACATATCAAAAAATTATGCGTTTCTCTCCTTTGATGTATTTCGAGTACTCAATGAAAAAGAACGACTTTTCTCGATAAAAGACAGTAAAGCAAAATTGGTACTACTTTTTTGCTTGGTGACATTTGTGTTCTTGACAACACTTTTCTTCATAGAAACACTTTTTTACAGTTTTTACATAGCAGTAACCAAATTTTATTTATTCAAACATTAAAAACTGTTTAGTTACTTTAGTCCAGTCATTGGGTAGAAAAATAAGGGTTTATTCCACAAAAGTCGGGTACTTTTGATTTGTGGATATGTTATATATTTAGGAGTCCTAATAAAAAATACAAATTCTCGAAATTGGGGCCCTTTGGGAAGCGCCGCCATTTTGGAGATATGAGACGAAAATTGTGTTTTTTTCAAAATATCTTTCACCAATAAGCATTAGCATTTGCTGCGAATAAAATTCCATACAATTTTCATCTAAAACATATTCTTCTATAACCAACAGATAGCGAGCTACAGCGCTTCAAACACAGCAAATTTTTGAAAAATTTCTTAATGCTTCATTTGAATCATATTTTATTATTTTTTTTAAATTTTAAATAGATTTTATAGTCCATTAAATTTATGATTTTACCTCAAAGTTCCTTAATTAGAACAAAAGCTTTTTTATAGAATCCTGTCCAAGAAAAGCACTGGATAACGTAAAAGTTTCTGGAAGTCGGACAGGTTTTTGGCCATTTGCACATAACAATTATGAAAGAAATTTAAATTACTTAAAAAAGCAAACAATATTACATATTTAATACGTAGTCTAATAAGTTTTATATTTATAACAGTTTACATTCGCCGTGGCATTGAAAGACGTAAATTGTAGATGATTTTTTAAAAAACATTGTGAATGTTTTCCTACAATTTTTTTTTCATTCACCAATCTGATTCTGTTAAAGATAAAATAACGGGGTTTGAAAATTTGAATTCAGCATGTAATTCTCTTTCATATCATGTATTACACGATCTTTGCCGATATATGATTTGCTAATTACTAACTAAATATTTAAACTCACATGAAACTCTTTAAAATTTTAAACATCTGAAAATCGACTAATTTTTCATGAAGTACTTCGGCACGTATTAAATACTTATTATTGTTATCTTTAACCGTGTCGAAATTTTGTATGAAAAAATGAGAAATAAGCTGATTTGCAGATGTTTAAAATTTTACAGGGATTTCATGTGAGTTTAAGTTATTAGTAATTAGCAAAATCGTTCATCGGAAAAGATCATGTAGTATATGAGAGAGAATTTCATACTGAATTCTAATTTTCAAACCACGTCATTGTATTATAAAAATTTGTAGGAAAACATTGACAAAAATTGATTAAAAATCATCGATAATTTACTTCTTTCGATGCCATACGACGAACGTAAACTGTTATAAATAGTAAAACCTATTAGACTAAGTATTAAATACATAATATTGTTTATTTTTTGAATAGGTACTAATAATTAAAATTTCTATTATAACTGTTATGAGCAAATGACCAAAAACCTAAATATACCGCCATTTTTTCCAATTAGCGGGTGGTCCAAATGATTCGATTTCCGGAAAATTTTGATACCTATGTTATTCAGCACATTTTTCTTAAAAGGTTGCCACAAAAAAACTTTTGTTGCAATTACTTTGAGCTAAAATCATAAGTAAGAGGTTTTATAGTCCAGATTATACCTAAAACTTCGTTAGAATGAAAAAAAAAGTAAACAATAATTAATATAAATGTATAGTAGTTAAATAACAATTGATGAATAATAGTAATTTGTAAAAATGTAAAAAGAATATAATTAAATATGATGTAAATAAAGTATTAAAGAAATTTTGAAATATATGCCCTGTTTGAATCACTGTAACTTGCTATCTCTTGGTTATAAACAAAAATGTTTTAGATGTAGGGAAATTTATTCGCAACAAATTCAAAACTAACTATTTTGCCCTAATGCTTATTGGTGAAGAGATATTTTGAAAAAACAGATTTTTCGTGCCATTTTTCCAAGTTGGCGGCGCTTTCCGAAGAGCCCCAAGATCGAAAACTTGTATATTTTATTAGGACCCCTAAATACATGATATTCAGAAATCAAAAATACCCGATCTTTTGCAGGGTATATCTATCCAATGACTGGACTACTTGTTACGAGATTTTGTTACCACGTTAACAACACATGAATAGATTCTTTGATTAAAAATATTTTATGGCAATGGCTATTTTTATAATTTCTTTCATTTTTTGCAACGAAACAATGACAATTCTTTGAATATCTCGTATGTAGGTTAATGAGAAACATTTTTATTATTATTATTATTATTTATTCAGCGCACATTTACATAAATCAAACGATTTTGCTTGCGGTTTCCCCTTACAGCGACAGAAAAACTGGAAAGGCTCTCGTAAGCACCCTGACTATACTATACGTCTTCCTTCCAAATGACAAAATGTAAGATTTATCCTTTCAAACCAAATCACATTCAATAACACGGCTCTTTTGCACAAATTATGCGGTTTTGTTCTGCCAGTTGGATGTGTGCCCATATTATTTACATACATACATGTACAGATATACGCACATTTGCCTAAAATATTCAAAAAATCAATCCATACATAGTTGTGTACATTGCTATAAACAAATTGTTTCATAAAACAATTCCTAGAAATCAACTAGTACATATTTCATTATTATTAACCCTTTCAACACTGAAATCTATTTAAAAAAATATAAACATTATAATGAATAATACTACACATAACTCTTCGCACGAAATCAATTTTATTTTACATCCACCCAGTGTTTAATATAAAATGTACGCGTGTAACAGGATTTCGGTATTAGACCCAATAAAATTCTATAAACTTAATGCACAAAGTAAAGGTACGTGCAATTTTTGTCTAATTATTTCGACGAATACATCTTTTTTTACGTTATACTTTTTTTGACATTCGAAATATGAAACAAAAAGTTGTCAACGGAATTAGAAAAACACGTTTTGAAATCTTCAGATATGGATAAGATAAAAACAAGTTTTATGTTTATGTCTTTTTTTTGCCACAAATATCTCAAATGCATCTAACGGAAACGGAAACGTAAGAAATTTTATATTTAAACTTTTTAATTTGAGCAACTCTTGGTAAACATGGGCCTTCCGTATATGGTATTTAGCTAATATCGATTTTATATTTTCAGAGTAATTCAACATGATATGTTAAAGTTAAATTTAATTTAATATTAAATAATTACTAACAGGGGCGGCTCGTGAATGAGGCTGCATGGCCGCGCGGTCCCCTTTCCAGGAAATGGTATAATTGTCTTATTATTAAGTATAATAAATTAACAATAAAATTCAATCATATAGTAAAACAAAAAGTGGTTCTACTGTAATATGAAGTAGTTAACACAATTAAAATACCACTGCGCTGAAGTCTTGGCCGCTTAGCGTACAGCGGCCCGCGTTACTCTGACAACGTAACATATCCCAAGTAACACAAATGACCTAAAATCGACGTCACTGTGACGTCCTAATTCACGTCATATAGTCGTCCGGAAGACGTCTCAGCGTGGAGCTGTGCGACGTCATTTTAAGACGTAGTTTCGACGTCATATTCAGACGTGGTTTAGACGTCATTTTAAGACGTTGTTTAAACGTCATTAATTAAATAATGCATCTATCAATATTATACCATACATAAACATTTATTTAACAGAAATGGATATTACAAGAATACAAGAAAATTTAGCAAAATTTCCGGATCATATTAGATGCATTAGCTGTTAAAAGCAAAAAATACAATTTCGTCCGGAAAATTATCAGTAAGTATTCTTAGCAGGTATTCAAATTAATATGTAACAATAATGGATAAAATAATAACTGTTTGTTATACATTAACCTATCTTTACCCAAGAATAGATCCTTTAAGAACTGTATAATCTTATTAGAATTATAAAGTAGTTTTAGTTTTGTAATTATTATGAAATAAATAGTTAATTACTTACATATGAGAAAATTTTGCTTTGCCTTGTTACTCGAATGTCTTGTTTTATATTATCAACCAGTTCATGTTTAGATTTTAAAATAGAAAAATAAATTTCTTCTACTATGGCCATTGTTTTAAGTTGATGGATTTAGCCACCTGATAATTTTCACCTGTTACTGTCACGGATTACAATGTCGTCAATTTAGAACATAAGCTACTACAAAATACAAATACAGTGTGTACATTAATGCCTTTTCATATGCTGTATACTACGCTTACGAAGAATTTTCGATAAACTTCTGAAAATGTTGTCTACAAAAGAAACAGTAATAAGTATAATTTCAAAAATGTTTATTTTACATACCTTTACCATAACAAAACAAAAACCTTGGTACAAATATTATCGTTTGGTTTTTTGTAACCTAACCCCACTTCTAAATTGATATCTAGACTTTTATAAGCTCAGTTCTTCCTGTGTATTAGCTCGTTTTGAGACAAGGCACTCTTCTTCTCCAGTGTAAAAAAATATTTCTGTATGAAACTATTAATAAAAACAATAACAAACCGCAGCATTTTAACATCAATCGGTATGTTTGCCTACACAAGCAACAGTAGCTATCTTGGTGACATGCTGCATTGCCATTGTATTGTTTTGTTCATGGAGGGTCTATTTGGAAATCTGTCATGTAGAAAATACAACTCATTTTTTTATTTTATGACCTTTTAATTTCAGAGAAAAGTTGTAAATACAAAACTCAAAGATCCCTTAATACATTTTCTTTTAATAACATTTTTTGTAAGATTTAAAATTTATTTCTAAAGCACTATTAGATTTTATTTAAAATGTTAAAAATTAAAATTTCCAATATAATAATAACTTTGATTTTTGCACCACAAATATAACAGATATAAATTGTTTCTTTTTCACAGTTGTATGTATATAAATATAAATATGTTTTTTTTAAATAAATAAAATATAAATATCATTACTATAATTTTAATTTTAACATTAATAAAAATAATATACACCTTCGTGTGTTATAAACAATTATAAGTTGCCAAATAAAATAAATTTAAAAATTGAATATGAATTTTTAATATTAAAAATAAAGTAAAAATAATCGTCGCAAAGACGTCAAATTAGACGTGTAACAAAGGTTTAAATAGACCTAATTATGACCATATAAAGTCATCACATAGCCGTCATAGCGACCACTAATCTGACGTCTAAATAGTCCTATTTCAGACCAAAAATCAACGTCGCAGTGTCGTCGCATCCACGTCAAATTAGACGTCTAAATAGTCTTATTTCAGACCAAAAATCAACGTCGCAGTGCCGTCGCATCCACGTCAAATTAGACGGCCGCATATGACTTAAATTCAACCTATAATCGACGTCACTTTTTGGTCGACCGTCGGTCAGTGTTACTTGGGATTGCTTTTGTGCGCTTGTGTAACGCGACAGTGTGAAACCACCGGCGTACAATTTATTGTGATCGTCAATAATAATAATAATAATACCCTACGTTGTGTTAATGTAAATAGTGCCCAGAATTCTTTGATTAGAAGTCGTGGTAGTGTGAGGAATAAAACAAGTAAAAACATAGATTCAACAATAAACACCGTTTATTCAACAAGAAACATGGATTAGAAATATTTTCAGTACAATGTAAATGTCTGATACTTATGTCCGGGGACGGCGTGGGTATGCCCTGGTTAGGACCGTGGCTGGCAGCGGGCTCGGACGGGGCCGGCAGCGGGCTCGGACGGGGCCGGCAGCGGGCTCGGACGGGGCCAGCACCGGGTCGCAGCGCAGACAGCGTCGCGGTACAGCCGGAGAGCGGGACAGCGGCCTTGGTACGTGGGCCGTGGTTGGCCGTGGTTATGGCCGTGGACGATGTCCCCCAGATGTAGGAATACGCATACAGCGTCACAGACATACAAGATGTCCGATATAAATTTAATACTTGGTATGGTGTTATATTTATTACATGGATATTTTTATATATGGATATACAACGTTGTTGGAGAATCGCAACTGGACCACTGTGTGGAGCGTGCGCTCCCCTGTTATCAACGTAGCAATCACGGTGAGTGAGAGGCGAGGTTGGAGAATCGCAACTGGACCACTGTGTGGAGCGTGCGCTCCCCTGTTATCCTGCCTACACTGTCCGTTTATTTATAATTTATCGGAATACGCCGCTGTTGGAGAATCGCAACTGGACCACTGTGTGGAGCGTGCGCTCCCCTGTTATCAACGGCGCAACCGTACGGAAAGTGAGTGACGAGGTTGGAGAATCGCAACTGGACCACTGTGTGGAGCGTGCGCTCCCCTGTTATCCTTTCACCACTAACCGTGCAATGCGTTAAATAATATCCCAGGGCTGCAGGTGAGAGCGTAGCCAACACCTTACAGCAATACCAACATATAACACCAATACCAAAGCCTCAAAAATTACCAATGATCATTAATGCCGATCAAGCTACCATAGAGGCTGATCCTGGTCGAAACCAAGATGCCTTTCCGAGTGCCGTGCACCCAGTTTTAAACCCTAAGGCGCCACCCCTAAAGATTGGGGGTGGAAAGGATGGAAGATTAGATGTCCATACGTGAAACTGTAACAGACAGAAATTTCTGAGAAAAGCATCTTAATGATATGCGCCTCATTCGTTGATGTCCCGATGTAGTGGGGAAGTTTCTGCATATGCAGATTGTATGTTGAACGGAGACAGCTTATAATTGTTGACCCTGATTTGTTCGAACTCATCCCAAGTAGCCAGCCTTGCTTCCCTGTGCCTGTTTGTAGAGAGAATTCTCGCCTGTTGATTTGCTAATTAGTTGAATTCAAAAAATCACATATGCCCTATATATTAGACAAAGACACCAAGATCTGTATTCTGCGTGAACGACAAAGATGCTACGAGGTAGTGGTGATTTCACCCCCTACTTAAACAAAGATACCTTTAAATCTCGGACTGGTGAGTGGGACAGAGATGGCCTGCGAGAGTGCTGCTTTCAACCCCCACTTCATAATGTTCATTTAATTCTTGGTTTACCTAAAGTGAAAATATTTACACAAAATAAAAATGTTTAAATAAATATGAAATGTTTATCGACATCAATGAGGAGCCTATTAAATATTCCGTTGATTATTTTGTTTATTGTTCATGTTTTACCTAGTAATTCATAGGTTCATAGGTGTCAATTTTCCCTGTCAGGGCCGGCTTCGAAATAAACTTGTGGAATTTATTTAGTATCGCACCGTTATATTGTTTCTCATGCTACTACAATGGTAAATTAATTAGTTAATGTTAGTTAGTCATATTAGTTGGTTATTAATTGTCAAACATTCTAAATATTATTGTAAATTCTAATATTCATTCGAACTGTACACATTCTCACGCTACAATCTCATGCCTGGCCTGTCTTAAGTTTCACAACCCTCAGACCTATGGAAATTTATTAACCTCTTGAGTTGGCCGGCAAATATTCTTGGCACCATTCTAATCGGTAACACGTGCACTATATTTTTGTCTCCATGTAGAAAACTGATACTAAAGATTTGAAATAATACCTAAATAAATATGTCATCGTCATCAAAGAAATCTGCATATACAGCAGCCTGGCCCACCCAGCTATAGTACTATGCCGTGTTGATATGTTTATTTATTTATTTATTTGTTTATACAAACCGTATGTCGTCGCGTTTCACTTGTGTGACTTAGTCATGCGTGGTAAGCGCTGTATGGCCGCACTTATCTTGCGGCTTCAACTTAATTTTGAAAATGGATTTATTGTTGTTTTGCGGTACAAAAACTCACAAATAAATTAATATGGCAGTGAAAAATGTTTTATTAAAAACGAACTTTAATAGACTTTCTTTGCAGGATTAATTAGGTAGGCCATTGCCTGATTTAAAATTAACACAAATTCGTGAGAGAAAAGCCCAGAACATAATTTTCATCTATAATAACTGAAATAATTGGATATGTTTAGTACCTATCGAACTTGTATTGTTTTCCGTGCATATTATTTTAAAATCCTTCACAAACAGAAACGGAACCAAATTGAGCCAGGCAAGCTATAAAAGATTTACACTATCTTCTACCTTCCCGCTAAAATAAGAAAGCATTATTCATCTTAATTATTATAATTACTGCGCCCCTCCGGTTGAAAAGACACGGGCCGGCACTGATTACTGATTTACTTACCTACATGGAATTTCATATTTATAGTAAGTATACCTTAAATATTTGTAAATATATTATTAATAATTTCTTATCGCCAGCTAACCGAAAGTGGTAATTTGCTAATGGCATAGTATGGCGGTCAATTATATGAGGTCTACTTCAATATTTTATTAAAAACTTTTTAAATTTAGGAAATTAAAATTGGAAAAGTTTTCGTTTTACAAATTTTTGTGGAATTTTAAATTTTAACCAATGAAAAAAATAAATTAAATGGTAACTCACATATAACAACAGAATCGAATGGTGATATTGGCCAAGGTACTCCTATAACAATACTTTATGAATTTAGAACTGAGATCATAGATTCCTCTAAAAATATTTCACCAAATATATTTTTTAAAGTTTCACAGAAAAGTATTCACGATATTATTAAAACTGAATATTTCTTTTTTATTTTAAATCATCGATTTCCTAAATTACAAAATTATGACATTAATTGTTTTTGCATTCAGCTCCAGATATGTAATTTTAAATTTTACATAAAATGAAAATTGAATTGGCGGGAGTTAAAGTGCTGACCACATCAAATATTTTTATTTCTAATTAAACAGTGTCTAAGTTTGCAAAAAAAGTAATTTTGCGTGACATGTCATTGTAAATTTCATTTCATTTTTCGTTTCGATGCTATCAGGTTCATAACACTGAAGAATGGAATAATTCCAGCGACTGAGTGACAGATAAGACTTTCCGAACTTCCATCTGTTCATTCTATCTGCCATCTACGTCCCAACTTCTGAATTGTGGAAAAACTCTGTCATATTATGACGGCATCGCCTACAGCCTGAAATCAGCCATGTTTTAATATGGTTAGTTGAAGACTATTGTTAAATTAACAAAGTTTTAATGCCAGCTGTAATCTCACCGAAGATTTTTAGTTTAACTTTCGACACTTCAATAAGAACTAAAAATGTAATTACGAGCAATGGAGCTCAGTTCGTGTTAAAAATTGAGAAGCGTGAAATTATGTCTGAAACGTAAAACAACTATAAAACTACTCTTGTTTTTTATTTGTTATTGTTACAGACATATTACCGACTATAATTCTTTACAGAAACCAACGAGAAATGCAAGTAAACTCATAAAAATATACAGATATAGAAAATATATAAAAAGTTTTCATATAGCATCAAAGTTATATATTAAAGTGTACGGTAAAATATACTTTATTACAAAATATCGTTAATGTTAATTTATGTTTTAAATTGTGCCTTCATCAATAAATACTATAGAAACGTTTAGCTGTTTAAAATCAATTTGATAAAAAGTTTAAATACATAAATAAAATAATAAATCTTGCTCAATGTTAAATAATTTAATTTATACAATTTAGTGTATTTTATTAATAACTTTAATTTTGCACTGTATATGTTTTAATAAATCCTTAAACAATTGGTATCAGTGTTAAGTTACACTGAATTTAGTGGAATAAACACTACTATTATTATTAAAATACAGTGTACTGTTTTTACCTTCCGTCACCTTTAGGTAAGGAAGGTATTGTCTTTGGTCAAAAAATTCGGTGGTGAGTTTTTGATGAATAAGCACGTTTTAGGGTCCCTACAATACGATTTTACTATTTTTACGATGATGTCTGTATGTGTGTGTGTGTGTGTGTGTGTGTGTGTGTGTGTGTGTGTGTGTGTGTGTGTGTGTGTGTGTGTGTATGTGTGTGTGTGTGTGTATGTATGTGTGTCCGTGTGTGTGTGTGTATGTAACAAAATTTTCGTCTGCGATAACTTCCATACTACAATTCTAAAAATTATAATTCTTTCGTATTTCTCTTCGTTACATCCATGCGAAGAGCTGATTAGATTTTGGTTAGAATTGGACAACCGGAAGTACCCTCATTTGAAGATTTTAACAGTTTTTCTTGAAAAAACTATGTTAAATATCATTTTTTCACATTTAATGTTATTATAAATATTAAAGAATGTTATATTTTCTATACGATTTGATTGAATTTTATACCTAATATTAAATGGATATAGAGTTAAAAAATTATAAAGAAATTAAATTTCATAAAGTAGCCATAGCTGTGGAAACAGCTACTATATTAAGAAAATTTTGATTGAAAGATGTCAGTGTCAAGTGAAATTGACATAGTGTGTTTGTCTTATAATTTAACGGGAAATAGGTATAGGATCTTTTGCTTTCTGTATGGAATTTGTATAAAATATATACAACTGCTTTAAGGTAATGTACAAGAAATAATAATAATAAATCTTTTATTTCTGCAGATACATTACACTGTATATAGAAAACGTCACAAAATAATAATTTTCTGTATGAAATTTGCATAAAATACATGCAACTGCCGGAAGGTAATGTACAAGAAATAGAATATTTAATTTAGCAAGGAACTTTCCGTATGAAATTTGTACAAAATACATAACTGACGGAAGGTAATGTGCTGGCCACATCAGATTTTTTGTGTTACATTGATTTATTATCTTCTGCTAATTGAGGTGGTGAGGTGGAGCCACGATGTAGTTTCTTGTCATATTAAAGTCATCTAATATATATTACAACACTTTTAGATAGTCAACATACACTATTTAGTGATGCATGTTTAATACAATGAGGTTCCCCACAATTTTTTTTATGAAATTTCATTTAAACTGTTCTTGAAAATCTTAATAATTATTGTTATTCGTTAAGCCGTATTAATTTTTAATATACAATGGAGTTGCTTAATAACATAGTATGTAACAAAAGTTTTAAGAAAAAGTTTAGACGTCTTCATCAAATAGAAGAAATTTTTTATTGAAACGTTGACATAAGGGGTTATTCCTATAAAGTAAGGTGATAAGAAATCTAATTTTTGTGATTAGGCGAGGGTAAGAGTAATAAGAGATAAATAACTTTTTATAAACTTTCTAAATTTTAGTTTCTGTAATCTGTTTATCTATTTAAGTTATAAATGTCAAAATTCAGTTTAGAAATTCTCATCTTATTATGATAGTCAAATTTATTTGTTGATCATTAAGTTTAGAAATTATTATGTATACGTGCGTAACTTTGAATGCCCTAGCCTATGCACCCTGTCCCCTAAGATAATCCTGTCCTGAAGATAGTACTTTGTTTTAGAAGAATCTAGATTAGTTCGTCGCGTCGTGAAGACGTTTTGGACATGTAGTGTCTTTTAGTTTTGGGGCGCGTGCTAAACGCCCGCCCGCTTGGTTACGGAATGTAACATGTTAGGCTTAGTTGTATTAGTTAATAATGTACTCGTAATTATGTAAATAAAAACTTTAGTTAATTAGTTAAAACTAGTCAGTAGTAATCAGAAAATACCAAGTAATGTCCATGTCCGTAAACGTAGAGTTCATCAAGTGTAAAGTGTAAGTAGTTATGTGTGTTCTTCCTTCTCACCAAGTCGTGGACGCCAACCATCCAAGCGTCCACCAGTAAGAATAAAGTGTATCATCGTTGGAGCAGAAGTAGTATTAGTAGAATCATCAGCAGATTAGGAGACCCCCCCGTGTTACATTTTACAACATTAATAGGGGACCATTGTCGTCAATGCGACGCAGTTTTTTAATACTTTGTATCATTTGTCTCTTGACAATGTTAAATCTACTTTCCGGATCGTCAGAAATATCCTTGTGTATTATTCTTTGTGTTTTTGGTAGTCCTTATCATTATTGTATACCTTTCTGCTAATAGTGCCCAAAAGTTTTCAATCAATTGCACCTGAGAAACATTTGGGGGATTAAACTATAACTCTGTTTTCTATAAAATGTTGGCTCCTGAATGCTCGGTAGCATCTGAAGATTCGCTCAAGCTGGATGGTCTGGACCGCAGCCTAATGGAATACATTATTTCTTTTTCAAAATTTTAAATCATTTTTGACAAAAGTTCTGCTAACAATCATCTTAACATTCTAAATTGTCCAGTTAATTTGCCAGATGATGTTCTGACTTTGTCTAGAGCACTTTCAATGACTGCTGATTCGATTTGGGGACAATTAATACATACTACACTTTTTCACATTCCTTATAGTTCGGTAAATAGTCGTATGTCCAATATTTTGATCCCCAACAACATTAACTACACCTTTTGGCTGTGTGTCCAAGTAACCTATAGATAGATTTGCGTATTTCAAGTTTGTATAACATCTTTAGAAACTTTTTCTGGCAATATTAACATGGTAAAGTATGAAACAACTATTATGTATATATCATGTTCAGTGTCAACTAGATTAGAACTTTGAAACGCAAAATTTTTCACAAAACTTTACACATTAATACATTAATTGCAGTCACATAAAAATAGATTTTTTATAATGATATCACCGAGAACATTATTATAAAACATAATCACTCCATTTAAAAAATCAAGTTTGTAATTTAATCTGTAGGTCTAAAAATTAATTATGAAATAAGACAACTTTAATACATAGTGCTAATACTAAGGTTACGAAAAACATAGCATTTTCTGCAACAAAATTTAATTGATAGTTGACATCTGTATTTATTTATTTGTTTCTTTATTTATTTATTTATTTATTTGTTTATTTATTTATTTAAATACAAACCCAACAGGCAGTAGCCCAATAAAAGAGTAGGAGAAGAACAAAATTAAGACTATAATATCCGTTTAATTTGACTAAACTTTAAATGGAAAATATCAGTAGTAGAAAATTTGGTTTCATATAACAAACACATTCGATAAATGGGAGAGGAAAGGAGAAGATTAGTGCGGGCAAAAGGAAAATAAAAAGCATGATCTGGTGACAGTAGAAGGAGTATGGAAATTAAAAAAAGAAAGAGAATGGAAATCGTCGACAGTGCCATTTATAAGCTTACACAAATGCAGGATCAAGCAAGCATCTCTACGTTCTGATAAGCTACTGATATTAAATATTTTTAGCAGTTCGCTGTAATTCATTGTTCTATCAGGGTATCTATTATGTAATTTAAAATAAAGAAATCTGAGAAACTTCTTTTGCACCGATCCTGGTGAGCCTCATAAATAGGATTCCAAACAATATGGCAATATTCAAGTTTCGACCTGACTAAGGTGTAATAGAATGCTAAAATAGCTGACACATTAGTAAAATTTTTAGTATTTCAAATTATGAAGCCTACGATTCTGTTAGAAGCATTATAGACCTCTCTGACATGAAGTGCAAAAGAAAGGTCCGCTTCAGATTTTATACCAAGATCCTATATTGAGTTGACTCGAGGTAAAGAAATGTTCTCTATTGTATAGTTATATATTAACGGAGAAAATCTTCTTGTGTAAGAAATGACGGAGCAGTTATTAAAATTTAAATATAATTTATTGATGAGGCACCATTGACTTATATTATTTAAATCATATTGTAATCTTTGGCAGCCACTAACGGAGGATATTTTGTAAAAAAAAAAATTGAGGTCATCAGCGAACACTAGTTTTTCAGAATGAATTACTTCAGTGATATAATTGATGAAAAGAAGAAACAGAAGAGGGCCTAGATTAGAGCACTGAGGCACTCCAGAAGACGCGATGAATTTAAATGAGTTGGAACCGTCGTAAAGAACCAACAGTTCACGTTGATATAAATAACTGGTTATGAAGAGGAGTAGAAAAAGAGAATAACTGTAGTTTGCTGATCAAGATACAGTGATCAACCCTATCGAAAGCTTTGGCAAAGTCTGTATAAATACAGTCTATTTGACCTCGAGCATCAAGTATAGTAGAAACCGAGTGCGCAAAGTACATTAAGTTGGCGACGGTTGATCTTTTAGTCATAAATCCATGCTAAAAGGAAGAGATCTTATTTTTGACAGTAATGTAGATGTTCGTATAAATTATTTTCTCAAAAAGTTTACTAAACATAGACAGCATAGCTATGGGGCGATAATTTTCAATATTGGAAGCAGATCCAGATTTGAGTATTGGAGTGATACGTGTCTGTTTCTAGACATCAGGGAAGGTGGAAGTCTTGATGCAGAGGTTAAAAATGTGGAACAGGGGATGATTTATATAAATTACCTGTCAAAATAGAAGTTTATCATGGCAGGAATGGATTTCTGAATCCTATTTTCTTGTTTAATTTTATTTCTACATATAGTGCATGCAGCTATTTGTATTCTCCGACAATGAAGATTTTGAGAACTTTCGCAAATTCTTTTTGATAGCTGTCACAAATTTACTTAATGCATATGCGTAGTGCATAAAAGTTTGGAGTTTGCAAACTTTTGTTGTTACGCATTGTGTTTATGCATTATGTGTTAGTATTAAAACTAGCTTTAATGATCCTGGGCGTTGTATAAATATATCGAACTTAGTTACGTATTATCTTTTAACATTATTATTATTATTATTATTATTATTATTATTATTATTATTATTATTATTATTATTATTATTATAATCTTTTTAAATCTCTTTTAAACCCTTTCGAGTGTCGAGATTACTATTATTAATTCGTCATGTTACACTAATTTATTAATAAAATCTTTCCATTCTTTCCTGTTCTTTGATTTCTTTGTAGCTTCGCGGTAGTTAATTTGGTTCCCGTTTACTATTTCTTCACTGTTATCCTCCCATGTCTTCGCTAGCCTTCCTCTCTTCTTCTTCTCTATTGTTCTTGCATTCCACACTACATTTCCTTGTCTGTCTTCTGGCATTCTTGTAAGGTGCTCATACCATGCTAGTTTTATTTTTTTATTTTTTTTCAATAACTTTGTGGATGCTTTCTATTTGCAACTTCTTCCTTATATGTTCATTTCTTACTTTATCTAACTTTGTGATTCCTTCAATTCTTCTCAAGTATTTCATTTCGGCCGCCTGTATTTTGCTTTTAGTTCTTTGGTTTAGTAACCATGCTTCGCTTCCGTAAATCACTCTTGGTCTGTACACTGTTTTATATAATGTCTTCTTTGTCGTTTATTTTATATATTTATTACTTAATATTATTTTATTTATTGTATAGTAGATCCTGTTTGCTGACTGTATCGTCATGTTAATTTCATGGTCTATACTTCCTTTGCTGTTTATTGCTGCTCCCAAATACGTGAATGCCTCAACCTGTTGTATTTCTTTCTCTTTTAGTCCCAAGTTTGTTATTGTGTCTTCCTTTGATATTACCATTACTTTTGTTTTATCCTGATTTATTACCATATTGTGATTGCTTAGTTCCTCATTCCAGATATTCGGATTGTGCTGCATGTCTGCTTCGTTTTTTGCCAAAATTGCCAAATCATCTGCAAATGCACATTCTACTATTGCCTTTCTTTGTAGTTTGTGGTATCCAATTTCCATTTTTTTCGTTCTGTACTTCATATTTTTCATTATCTTATCTAGGAATATTATGAATAGCAGTGGGCTTAAAGCTCCTCCTTGCCTCAGTTCTTTTGTAGTTGTAAATTCTAAACACTATATATTAACGTTATGTATTAAAAAAGTATCTGTGAATGAGGCTTTCACTTATAAAAATTACTATTCCTTGCTCAACTTAATAAACGAGGGAAGAACAATTATGAATCATATATTTATTTATAATTATCTGCTACTCAGAACATAATTTAAACGTGATTAGTATAACATGAGTATTGTTACATTACAAAATAAAAATCGTTTATTCAAGCAAGATATCTGAAATATGGAAGTGTTTCAAATTGGGCTCTATTGTTGCTGCAATCTGCAATTAATGTCTTTATTGTTTCACTAAGCATATATACTGCTATAACAAGGTGCGAACATAAGGATATAACATGGGATTTTAGTTTTTTTTTTGCAATTTCCTGCTCGCCTATTCATTTTACAGCAAAAACTGTAGAGTGCGAACAGTGGCGAATCCAGGGAGGGGGCACAGGGGCCAATTGCCCCTCTTGACAATTTATGTTTTATATATGAATTTCTTTTTCTCTTGTTTTTTTTTTTAAATTTAGTAGTAGTTTCTTGTAATTTTTCTGCTCTTGTATAACGGGGTCCTGCACTCTGATTTTTTTAATTTAACTGAAAGGTCTTTTAATTTTGAAGCAATTCGTAGTATTAAAAATCTTAATCGTTTTATTTTAACTGCATTTAATTTTTAAAGTCAAGGTGACGTCACGGCGACACCTATTGCTATATCTTTCTCTCACACTTGGGGCTCTAGGCAGCACTAATGTGACGTCACAGTAACACTGACAATAAACCTCAAATATGTCTCTAAGTAATTATTAAAAAAATTGTTTTTTCATCTTAATCCCAATTTATTGAGTAATACTTTAAGTATAAAGTGTACATTTTATTATTTTTTGTTATGGTGCAGGACCCCATTACTTGGTTCTTTGATTCTTATACTTGCTACTTTACCTGTAAGTGTTGCTATGGCTGAGAGATGTTTTTCTATATTGAGAAGAGTGAAGATCTCTTATCTGGACTATGTTTGTTAAATAGCCAGATGGCCATACATATGAACACGGATAATGTTATTCTCGGATATGCGAAATTAGGTAATCGTAGAACTGAATTTTTAATCTAAATTTTGTATACAGGCTGTAAAATGGTGGGCTGACTACACATGCGGCTTTTACGTCTAAAAAATAAGGAAAAGAGTTTATATGAACATATGTCCTGAAATGGTTCGTTGCTGAGTTACAGTTGCTTGAGTTTTTTTAGTTTTTTATTCATAAAGATAGAGTTGTTTAATTGAAATTATAACAAATGTTCAAATCAAAATTACTTCCACTGGTGGCAACACACTGTTGAGCTCCGTTTTCTGTCATCTTTTGGATAAAAAACTGAAAAATCTCAAGTAGCTCTAACTCAGTAACGAACCGTTTTAGGACATACGTTTATATACTTTTTTCCTTATTTTTAATCGTAGAAGCCGCCTGTGTATAGTCAGCTCATAATTTTTGTTATACCCTGTATATAAAATCATACGTATAAGTTTTTCATGTTAAGAGTTTATTTCTTAATAATAAAAAGTTTATTAAAATTTAATTTTATACAAATATTCAAATTAAATTAAAGATGTAAAATAAAATTTATTTCCACATTTTATTTTCTTACATCCCTGCATGAACCTAGCATTTTTGTATACAACTTTTAATTAACAACTTCTAACATTACAGTTTTGCCATAAAATTAACAGGAGAGCAGGTAATTGTAAAAAACTAAATTCCCATGTTAAATCCTTATGTTCGTACCTTCGCGTCATCACCCTGTCTATATAATTAACAATATTACACAGGCTTGTATACAGATGCACAAAACTTCTCAATTAATTTTTGACAAAAATGTTTCAAATATAAGTGGTAGTTTCTACGCCTAAATCAGTATATTATAGAAAATATGGAATTAACTAGAGTGCATTTTCGAATCATAAATAAATAAATAAATCATCACGGCTTCTTACCCATTTCTGGGTGCGCTAGTCTGCTTTGTACACAGACATCGGTAATGATGAAATATTTGCATCGTGCGGGTGCTTACCAGGCGTCACCTCACGGGCATTTATTGCTGGCGTGGAGAATGCACATTTTCGAATCATGCTCTATGATATGACAGCTTTGACAGTCTATAATAAATTTCACAGCTTTTAAGTCCCTTAGTAATTTGCATTCGAAAAGAATATTAGTTGGAAGCTTTCAGGAAGTGGAACGAAAGAATGGTGAAGTGTGTTATTGCTGAAGGAAATCACCTTGAACATAATGACTACGTTTACACATACGAGAAAAATTTACTTTGACTTGACTTTGAAAAGGCGACTTCTGAAAAGTAAATTAATGGTCCGTTTACACATAAGATCAAATCTACTTTACTATAGATTTGTTACTTGTCCTTCGCATAACTTCTTGTTTCTAGCAAAGCAAATTTGGTTATGTCGAATTGTCGAATACAAGTACTAACTATGTAAGTTAATTATTTAACTTTTATAATATTAATGATTAATAATATATTTACAGAAAAATTACCGTGGTTAGTAATATGCACTTACTAAATATGAGTGTAATATTTTTAAAAATATAACCATGCAATCACAATATTGGATTCGAAATAAAATTAAAAATCATTGCAGAATATATTTTAAATGTGAGAATATTTTGTATTTATAAATAAAACACAATGGCTTGCTGCGTTTTTATAATTTATCAACAGATGCCACTGATGATAAAGTAAAGTACATTTCGTTCACACGACTTTCTGAAAGTCACTTACACGAGTCAACTCTGATTTATTTTGGGATTGACTTTAGGAAGAAAAGTAATTAGGCGAGGGTGTTCACGCAGGGGTAAAAATCGCCTTTTACGTTTTCCTATACGTGTCAAATAAATAAATAAATAAATAAATATATCATCACGGCTTATTACCCATTGCTGGGTGTGCCAATCTGCTTTGTACGCAGATGCGGTAATGATGAAATATTTGCACCGTGCGGGCGCTTACCAGGCGTCACCTCACGGGCACTCATTGCTGGCGTGGAGAGTGCACCACAGGGGTGAATTTTTGTGCCATTTAAAAATGGAAATATTTGGCGTCGGTCGGGATCGAACCCGGTTCCCCAGATTCGCGACCTGACACTCAGGCACGCGGCCACGAGACCCCATATCTATACGTGTCAACGTAGGCAATATAAAATAAATTTCAAAAATTTAAACCAAGTGTCTTCTCAATAATTCTAGCGTGACTCTCGTCTTATATTGGTCCGTTTTGAAACTAGAATGAGTGAAATTAGGATTATAAGAAAGGAAAATAAGCCAAATTTTGTTAAGGCAATTTTCAAATTTATTACTTATTTATTATATGCGTTTTCGTAAAGTCGATCGGATTGATACGATGCAATCTGAAGCGTTCGTAGAGTCAATCAGGTTAATCTGACGCGTTAGTAAACACACTTCGATCAGTCAGACCCATAGCGATCCGATCAAAAGATTTCAACCCTGATCCATGTGTTTCAGAAAATATATTTATTTAAATATTTCTGATTATAAACATTGCAGCACTATAGCAAGCTTTGAAGAATATATGGCAGTTTACACTTTGTGAAGTCTTTGAGTTATTTCGAAATAATAAATGACCACATCAAACAATTTCTGATCGAAATAATCTAAAATATATGATTCAAGTGGCCTTTCAGTGTCACTTCATTCGTCGTATATAAAATTATGTACAACTACAGAAACAAGTGCTATTTTTTTTATCAATTTTAACAAGTTAAACTTTTTCTATAAACTCAAAAGCTTGGAGAATCGGATGGATCTGATATATCTGTCACGTCATCGAACAAATACGTCGGATAGCTCCGATAGATTTTACGAAAATGAGTTGTATGACATAATTTATTTCAGGACCATATAAATTACACTTACCAAGTACTTTCTTTCCATTGAACAAATTTTCGAAATTAAATTTGCCCGTTATATAAGTATAGTCCAAGTCAGCATCAATATAATGTATAGATTCTGTACGTCCTCTTTTAAAATTAGCTAATTTAGTAGGTACTGAGAGAAAAGTCTACATCACCTAAAACCATCAATAGAGTTTAGTTTTTATGGTAAGACTGGTCTTTATAGATAAATTTACGTAAGGTACAATCAGAATCGCCTTTGTCTGCAATAGATAGAATTAATTTTTTTACTTGTTTCATATTTACTTTTAATATTAAATTCCGGAGTTGTTCCAACAAATTTCAATGTTTGAGCATCCCTGTTAGATCTGATGAAAAAATTATAATTTAATATTTTATTACCTAAATTCAATTTATAATTAGATTTCACATAATATGGCGCGTTTAATTTTTGTGCGCCTTTGAGAAAAGTGCAATTTTTCGTAATGATCGTATAAAATGGCTGTTAATTTTTTAACCAATTCAACATTATTTTCCTACCGTATTTACGTGGCGAACTTTATACTACAGGATGTTATGTAAGTGAACAACGCTAAACTCGTGGTAAATAGTAAATTTGGCAATAATTTTTGTTTTACATGCTGACTACAAGAACTGGAGGACTTTAAAACTGACCACACACGTCCTAGTATAAATTTTTGTTAAAAAAAATCAATGTGTTCTCTGGAAAAAAATGTTTGTGTGCATTAAACGATTTTTGGCATAGGCGTATAATTTATATTATATTTATTTGGTATTCTCAAAATACCAATTATTATGTTCACTAATCAAGAGTATCTTGACATGCAACAGTATTGATAAACATGTAGTTTTTCATTATGAAAGTCGGACATGTTCTTATATGTCATTTGTACACTTACTTACATAACACCCTCTATATAGTTTACCTATATAATCGTATTTAACACAGAATATTTTAAAATGTACCTATATGCGCAATTTAAAAAGAAAATAATTATTTTTTAAATTTATTTAGGGACATTTTAACTTTAACGGTTACTAATGTACTGGTACAACAAGATTAACGTGATGTTTGTCTTATATTACACATATTGTAACGCGGCAGTGTAAAACCACCGGCGTACAATTTATTGTGATCGTCAATAATACCCTACGTTGTGTTTATGTAAATAGTGCCCAGAATTCTTTGATTTGAAGTCGTGGTAGTGTGAGGAATAAAACAAATAAAAACATAGATTCAACAATAAACAACGTTTATTCAACAAGAAAAACATGGATTAAAAATATCTTCAGTACAATGAAAATGTCTGATACTTATGGCCGGGGACGGCGTGGGTATGCCCTGGTTAGGACCGTGGCTGTCAGCGGGCTCGGACGGGGTCCGCACCGGGGCGCAGCGCAGGCAGCGTCGTGGTACAGCCGGAGAGCGGGACAGCGGCCTTGGTACGTGTGCCGTGGTCAGCCGTGGCTACGGCCGTGGACGATGTCCCCCAGATGTAGGAAGACGCATATAGCGTCACAGACATACGAGATGTCCAATACCCATATAATACTTGGTATGGTGTTATATTTATTACATGGATATTTAATATCGATATACGACGTAGTTGGAAAATCGCAACTGGACCACGGTGTGGAGCGTGCGCTTCCCTGTTATCGACGTCGTAATCGTACGGGGAGTGAGTGACGAGGTTGGAAAATTGCAACTGGACCACGATAGTGGAGCGTGCACTTCCCTGTTATCCTGACACCACTGACCGTTTATTTATATTGTATTAAACGGAATACAACATTGTTGGAAAATCGCAACTGGACCACTGTGTGGAGCGTGCGCTTCCCTGTTATCAACGTTGCAACCGTACGGAGAGTGAGTGCCGTTGTTGGAAAATTGCAACTGGACCACGATAGTGGAGCGTGCACTTCCCTGTTATCCTGACACCACTAACCGTGCAATGCGTTAAATAATATCCCAGGGCTGCAGGTGAGAGCGTAGCCGACACCTTACAGCAATACCAACATATAACACCAATACCAAAGCCTCAAAAATTACCAATGATCATTAATGCCGATCAAGCTACCATAGAGGCTGATCCTGGTCGAAACCAAGATGCCTTTCCGAGTGCCGTGCACCCAGTTTTAAACCCTAAGGCGCCACCCCTAAAGATTGGGGGTGGAAAGTATGGGAGATTAGATGTCCATACGTGAAACTGTAACAGACAGAAATTTCTGAGAAAAACATCTTAATGATATGCGCCTCATTCGTTGATGTCCCGATGTAGTGGGGAAGTTTCTGCATATGCAGATTGTATGTTGAACGGAGACAGCTTATAATTGTTGACCCTGATTTGTTCGAACTCATCCCAAGTAGCCACCCTTGCTTCCCTGTGCCTGTTTGTGGAGAGAATTCTCGCATGTTGATTTGCTAATTAGTTGCATTCAAAAAATCACATATGCCCTATATATTAGACAAAGACACCAAGATCTGTATTCTGCGTGAACGACAAAGATGCTACGAGGTGATTTCACCCCCTACTTAAACAAAGATACCTTTAAATCTCGGACTGGTGAGTGGGACAGAGATGGCCTGCGAGAGTGCTGCTTTCAACCCCCACTTCATAATGTTCATTTAATTCTTGGTTTACCTAAAGTGAAAATATTTACACAAAACAAAAATGTTTAAATAAATATGAAATGTTTATCGACATCAATGAGGAGCCTATTACATATTTCGTTGATTATTTTGCTTATTGTTCATGTTTTACCTAGTAATTCATAGGTTCATAGGTGTCAATTTTCCCCTGTCAGGGCCGGCTTCGAAATAAACTTGTGGAATTTATTTAGTATCACACTGTTATATTGTTTCTCATGCTACTACAATGGTAAATTAATTAGTTAATGTTAGTTAGTCATATTAGTTGGTTATTAATTGTCAAACATTCTAAATATTATTGTAAATTCTTATATTCATTCGAACTGTAGATATTCTCACGCTACAATCTTATGCCTGACCTGTCTTAAGTTTCACAACCCTCAGACCTATGGAAATTTATTACCCTCATGAGTTGGCCGGCAAATATTCTTGGCACCATTCTAATAGGTAACACGTGCACTATATTTTTGTCTCCATGTAGAAAACTGATACTAAAGATTTGAAATAATACCTAAATAAATATGTCATCGTCATTAAAGAAATCTGCGTATACAGCAGCTAGGCCCACCCAGCTATAGTACTATGCCGTGTTGATATGTTTATTTGTTTGTTTATTTATTTGTTTATTAATTTATTTATACAAACCGTATGTCGTCGCGTTTCAATATCTAGTACAGTTGATTAGCAATTTTTTGATAGTTAAGGTTATTTATATTTTATAGTAAATTTTTATGGTCTTCAGGTAATTTATAGTGTTCATTGCGGTAGTAGGATCATTTATAGGGCTTTTGCTTGACGATGTGGGAATTATCATAGTCTCAGGTTTGTGTAGAGTGAGCATTCTATGTTGAAGTACTAACTGTATATTTAATTTTATATTGCAGTTACTACAGAAGGGAGGATCGCTATTTTCAAATGTATGATTGTGGATGACACTCGTATGCCATATTCGTGTTCTTGTTATGGTTATTCCTATCGTTTTCCATTTTGTTCCAATTCTCTTGTATCATGTTTAAAACATTACTATTAATTTATTGCTGATTGTAAGACTTCACATCTGTCTCCATTCGTTGTTAATACTATCTGTAATTAGCTTTTTTCAAATCTTTAGATGTTAGAGGTTTTTCCAAGATTGGGTATTGGATGGATGATTTACTCGCGGTATGAGTATTTTCATTCCTTAGTATCCCAACAGGACATGGTATCCAAGCGAATATTACGTTGACATTTTTCTTTTTATTGAGTAATATAAGGTTTTGTATTTTTTGTATTATTTTGCCTCAGGGAAAATGTTGATATTTGTGATAGCCCCATTAGAGGTGGGCGCGGGCCGCGATTTTGTCGTGAGCGTGAGCCACTAAAAAATTATCGTGCGTGATCAGGCGTGATTGAAATTTAATCGGGCGTGAGCATAAGTTTTTTTCTATTTTCTATTTTAAAAAAATTGTCCATTTCCATCTTTTACTTTACATCTTGTTATTATTATTATGACCAAAATATGTCATCAACAGTATTTTTTTGGCATAAAAATAGTGTTATTGTTGTACCCAAAATTATATACACAGTTGCTCCGATACCACTAAAGATACAAATCTTTAAGCCCATGTCACACGATCATAATTTTGTTAAAAAATTTGTTACCAAATTTATAATGATATTTGTGATGGAATAGACCTTTTTGTCCATAAACATTCGTTTCCAATGAATATGTTACCTAACTTATTACCAATTTGTTAACAAATTTGAAAACAACTTATGGCTGTGTGTACATAGAAACAATTTCGAGACAGGAACGTGCCCGCCGAATAAAATAAAATCGTGAGCGTGAGTGATCGTGAATCAAACATAAAAAGTCGTTCGTGATTACATTTTTAGTTCCGTGAGCGTGCGTGATCGTGAACGGAAAGTTACTCACGCGCACACCTCTAAGCCCTATATGAATCTGAGCAAATGATATACTCGATGTGTGCTTTTTTGTACATTTATGATTTTTAAACTTAATTTTATTTCTTCGATTCAAAAATCTGTCTTTTTATACAAAGTCTAGTCATTTATAAAACGCAGCCAGATTGTCAAACCGTCGTTGACTTTGCGTTAATTTACATCCGGCTAGACGTTTTATAAAACGACAAATTTATCTAATCACCTAACGCATAAAACGCGCGATTGGAAAACTCAAGCCGAGCTTTTATGCGTTAGGTTAAATTATGTTATATTTGGAGATATTTAAAGCTAATAAACTGTTCGTCGTTTTAAAATGTTTAGATGATTTATAAAAAGACGGAATTTATTATTTGAATACGACAGGTCGTATAAGAACAGGATGCCAAAGGTAACATGTTCACTATTAGGATCTCGGCAACGGTAATAGATACGAATTAAATTTGACAAAAGTTGCTCCATTAGGAGACCATTTTTGTCGTGTTTCGTTATTTGAGAAAAATGTATTCGTCACTAGTTTAAAAATGGAAATTTGGTAGTTTATTTTATATTTTTGCAAGTAACTTCCAAGTATGAAATAATAGTGAATTTTGGTTGGCACTTTTTTATGTCCTTTCCCAATACTCAGATCTTTTACCATTTAAATTTCGAGTTATAACGTCAAAGTTTTAATTTTTATATGGACGCCATAATTGTCGTAAGGTAGTTACAATATTGAAAAGAGAATTATTTACCTTTCCGACTTAAATTTTATACTAATTTGTTTCAAACAGTGCAGATAGAATAATTATTAATTTTATAGGTTAAAAACAATGGTTTCTTCTATGAAACAAATGAAATCAGCAATCAGTGTCATTTCTTTTATTTCATTAATATTTTTTTACACTGAAACATGTTTCAAATATTGTTTGAAATATAACATTACCTATTTTGACATCCATGTAAAAATATTAAAATTAATTGAAATACGCTACACTTTATAAATTAAGAAAAACCAAATTATTATTTTTAATTATGTTTTTCAATACTTGTTTCATTGCAACAATAATGATTGTTAATTTAATCATTGTTGTATTTTCTCTGTATGTAGCAAATGTATACATATAGACAAGTTATACATAAATACATAGTTGGAATTGTAAAGCTAAAATCTTTTAATGGTGTAACCTTCCAATACGGCGTCCATATAAAAATTAAAACTTTGACATTGACATCATAAAAGTCGAAAAATATAAAAAATGCCCTAAAGAAATGCAAAGCAAACTCTAGTATTATTTTACATTTGGAAGTTATTCGTAAAGATAAACTGCAAAATTTACATTTTTGCCTGTATCTAGGGACACGCATTTTTTCTCTAATAATGAAACACCATTAAAATGACAAAGTACTAACTAAGTGTTTTTCCAATTCTTTAGAATCTACCAAAATGCTCTCCTAATGGAAAAACTTTTGTCTAATTTAACCGACTTCATTTTTGTTACCGTTCCCGAGATCCTAATGGTGAGTACATTGACTTCTCTATACGTATGTACTTGCATAGCTTGGGAGATCGAGATAACAAGTGATATTTTTCTAACTATTGCTGATGCGTATGTTATGCGTTTTGATCCTGTCGGTGTACCTGTAATTCGTTGTTCTTGTATTTTCTTTGTTTTCAAAAGTATACATTTGGAATTTATTCTTTGTGATATGTAGTGGAGATAAATTGAGGAGTAGAGATGGTCCTTAGAGGAATATTATTTTTGTTATTTATTTTTTTGTAGAAGACGTGTTCGATTCGGACACTTTATTTATATGTAAAGAGTTTTACTCGAAATGGTTGAAAATGCTATAATATTAGTGATGAAATAGCATAGTATATGCAAATAAAACTTTCATATCTGTTTTATTTAGACTGTCTTTGCCGTCATGCTATAAACACCGTTTAATTTTGCGTTACAAGTACTTATACATGCACTATTAAGCTGAATTAAATTTGATGTGAACAATATTTTTACATTAACAAACAAGGATAATCTATTAAAATTAATACCAAAATGAGCATTGTTCCTAAAATCACCATTGGAATTAAAATTAGTCTACTCGTACATATAAAAATTAGATTGAGATTGTTTTTAAATTAAACAAGAGCACAGAAATAGTCTCACATATTCTTTTAGGTCTTTTATTTATAATTAGTTTAATGGTTATGTTAGTTTTTTTTTTTTTTTTTAGTTTCGTTAGTTTTTATTGCCGTATTTTTCTTTTTACTGTACGTACAGGCTGTCCGGATTTCGGTTGATACCACTGAGATCTCCACCTGACATGTGTTTTTTTGCTAAGAAATCATATAAGCTACTAGATAATGATGAAAAACTGATTTTCGTTATTGTTTTTATTTTTTTAATAACTCCTGAACAGTAATTGAGTAAAATATTTTATAAAGAGAAATATATTTTTATATAATATTGACTGACGTACGAAAATATTGTACCAAAAGTTGTAGATGCAGTTTTTTGGTCGAGAATGCAGTTTGCAACCAATGCCCGTAGGACCGAGATACGAGAACGAAAATTGCACTGGTCGACTCGAGGTGCTATGACACAAATGAAGGCTACACACATGTGCCGCACATAAGTTGAAGCACGTGTAACTCACGGGTATAGGGCGGGAGCAGAGGTCATGGGTCGAATAATAATTTAGTGGTATATTGTAGCCGAACTAAACAAAAATGACTCAGGTCAATGCCTGTGCAAAATATTTTTGAACACCAATACGGTTCCGTAGTTCTGGCGGAACCAAAGCCCTTAATTGGCTGGTTTAGCGAAGATGGATCTGAAGCCCAAAAACCCGGGACCAAGGGTCAGCGAACAATCACCAGAGCCACTACTTGTCCCTAAAAAAATACTCCGCAGTAACCAGTACGTAGGAGGAACAACAAGACATGAAGAGACTGAGTAGCTTATAAACAATTGTACAATAAAACAAGACTCCTGTGTTATATCCGGAAGTTATACAAAATTCAAATATTCAAAAGTTAAATAAAAATGAATGACTGAACACCACAAAAACAAAACAAGTATGACCAATAAATACGGCACAAGGGAAAGAGATAAGGGTTAAGGTAGTAACAAACTTTAGTAACCGCGCTCACGGATAATACCGTGCCTTGTGGGTTTTGCAAGGCACCGACGAAAAATAGAAAGGGCCCTTCCTACAAATTTACTGTGCACTCGGTCCACCAGACTAAAGGAAGAGCTTAAATAAAACTTAATGACTAAACGTCCCTATTGACGGGCTATTCTAGAAGCACTGGCTGACAATAGGACTAAAAGAAGTAAAACCGCGCGAGCTAAAATTTAACTACTTATTAGAGCAATTTCCCCGCTAGGGCTTCGCCACGAACCAAAGGATAATCTACAAATATCAAAACAAAAAGGGCTCACATGGGCGAAAATTTTGAATAACACAAAACGAGATAAAGTAGAAGGAGGCAGAAAAAGTAATGAATCATCGAAACTAGCACAAAATTTTAGATACTATAAAATATAGAGAAATATATTAAAATGCAAAGTGAAATCTTCACAAAAGAAAAAATAAAAAAGAACCAACTCCACAGTGCGGCTAAGTGCCTCGAAAATAGTCCAACTGTGGTTACACTAACCGGCCAAAACCACATGGCACAACAGTAGACCAAGTAATAAAATACAAAAAATTAATAATCAACAAAAAATCGAGTCACTTGCCAGACACTGCTTCGCTGGACTCCAAAATGGAAATTTAGACAATAAAAAAAGTTAAACGAAAACAAAAGGACCACATGCAACCAACTCGCAACTCTACCTGACGACTCAAAACTAAGAGCTAACCGATGCTCGTACTATGAGAGCTGAAATTAAAAGAGTTATGCTAAGCTACGAACTAAGTGTAATAGACTTCTTCTCCCCAAGATCGGAAATTTATACCCGGACAACGGTAACCCCTCCCCAAGTATGCGCAAGAAATAACAAAAAAAATAAATAAAAACGTACAGAATATGGAAAAAATATTTGGACTACTAAAAAAGTGAAAAATGAACTGGAATAAACTAAATTTGGCAAAAGGCGATAAAATTTAAATAGAATAATAAATAATCTCTCGTTAAACAAACTATAGATGGCATGAGAATACTAAATTTACGATGTGTCCTTCAACGAAAAATTTTTACAGCAAATTCAGAGGTTCTCAAAAAATTTTCAATAAATTTTTTTAACAATTTTTTTAACCTGAAAATTTTTAGAAAAACGTGTAACAGCGATTTTGCAAAATGTCACAGTTCATATGAGATTTTTCGTCATATCTTATATGGACATAATTTAATAAAATAATAAAAATAAATTAAGTATATTTCATTTTTTATACACCTCTTTCATATCAATAATAAATGAAGGTAGCGGCGCTATAGATATCTTTGTCAACGTCAGTTACTGAGTTTACATGCAGTTTTCAAACCGTTTTCAAAACCTTTTTAGTTTTGAAAACGCCATGTATACAGTGTCAAAACGGTGTTGAGTCCTCACAAACCGAAACTAAATTTCATGGGTTTGACTTGAAAACTAGCTTCAAAACTACTCATGTAAACACTTAAAATTCAGTTTTGATATTGCGCATGCGTACATAGCATAACGCTTCTGTCGCCTTGTGTTATTTGGTGTTAGTAATCTATAAATAAATTGAGAGTTGTCTAGTTTTAGTCCGTAGTGGTACAAAGTAGACAAAAAATTGGAATATTGGCAAAACGAATAATTTGGAGTGAAGAGAATCTGTCACTTACCTGAGCCAAATGCGCATGCGCCGAAACTGTTTTCAAATCAATTTGTAAACTTGTTTTAAAAATTGCATGTAAACAGTTTCTTGTAATTTTGACTGAAAACTGAAACCATTTTCAAAACTGCATGTAAACGTAGTAAATGTCAGTTCAATTTATAATTTTGTGTAATAAATTTATAACTATTTCATGGGCAATATGTCTCAAGAATACACGAGGCAGCGGATGCAACCTCCCATATTTTTACCAACGAAATTCTAACAAAGGTATTGTAGACAATTTACGTTTTTGTCCTAGACACCTAATGGAATATTTCAACCCGTTGCTTATGGCAACTAGCTCTTGAAAGTAAATGTAAACTGTCACTTACTATCAACAAAACAATGACATAATGTCTTATTATCGTACTAGGTATGACGAAAATAAGTATTTATCGTTTCGAGTTATAACAATTTTTTTTAAGTAGAATCCATAGTTGATTTTTGTTGAATAAGAAATTTTATGAAAATTATGAGAAATCTAATAAAAACATAAATTTTATGCAAAAGAAAAACAATTTAGTATTTTTTAAAGTAACAATCAAATGTGGATTACGTTTAAAAAATATAATTTTGTATTATGTCTCGAAATAATAATAATTAATTTGTCGTCGGATTTGTTATACATACAAATAGATTGACAATACATATAGGCTAAGTACGTACTTAAAATTAGATTATAGTATTTCCAATAGAATTATTGAGATAAAGTATGTACATATATATATATATATATATATATATATATATATATATATATATATATATATATATATATATATATATATATATATCAAAAGAAAGAAATTTTAATACAAACTAAATTAATTTAATACATAAAATGATCAGTACAATAAACAAATTATTAGAAGATTATGTTAATATGAATAATGTTATATTCTTAAGGGGGAATAATATTTATATATTTTATAAAATAAAAATAGAAGTAATCGATACCAATAGAAATTAAGTATTATTCCTGTGGTCAATAATGAAAAATTCATACACTTTACAAATTATTTTATTTTCAATGGAAATATACCCTGAGATAAGTAATACTTTTGAAAGTAATTTGATCATTACATAAAATAAACAAAATTTAATCAATAACCTAAAACATCTTTGTTTTAAATTGTTTTTAATACAGAAATCGTTGTTTTAGCTTTTTACGTTGTATAACATTATTAAATTTGATTTATTTTCACATATAGCCACCAAATATTTAAATACAAATTATTTCTCAATTTTTATTTTCTCGAACTTTTTCAAATACACTCAAAAAAACTAATACATCGTATCTTGTAAACCTGACCTTATAAAAAATATCTACATCTGCCATCAAATAGTGTATTTAAAATGAAACTTTTATATCAGCCATTGTTTCTATTATAATTAAAAAAAGATGGGCAGGGGGCATGATCCCAGACACCCTGCATAATATGCAAATATCACACAATAATGTTAAATATAATTACTCAATGTTACGGACACTAATGGTCGTAATTGCCAATGTACCATTTTCATCGTAAATAAAAAAATCTGATGTGGCCAGCACATTACCTTCCGTCAGTTATAAGAGGTATTTACGAAACATCTACCCGAGAACTGTTACTGATAAACAGCTTTTTATAACTACCAGAATCGATATTTTAAGAACGCAAGTGGTAAACAGGGTAGATCCATAACCTATGAAAATATTTGTAACAGGTTAAAAATTTGACGTATTTAACAAACTGAGCAGAGTCCTACTTTGAACACATTTCCATTTTAGCGCGCGCGCTTCGCTTTGCATCACTACCTTTTTTTTGAGATTAGATTCTTCATGAATCCGGTAGATGGATCTGGTAGATATTGAACAATTTTCGAACACGGTAACTTTTTACCACTCGTGTTTTCAAACACAGTCGCTAGATGCGGTATCTACCGGTAGAATTTTCGTAAATCCGTATGTATTTTCTATAAAATCCATACAGAAAGTTCCTTGAAAAAGATTTTAAGTTTCTTGTATATACATTACCTTCGACAGTTTATGTATTTCGAGCAAAAGATCCTATATTTCGACTAAAATTATAACACAAAAATACTACGAATATGTCAATTGCACTTGACACTGACATCTTTCAATCAGAATTTTCTCAATATAGTTGTTTCTACCATAGCTGGCTAATTTATGAAATTTAATTTCTTTATAATTTTATAACTCTCTATCCATTTAATATGAAGTTTAAAATGCAGTCAAATCGTATAGAGAATACAATGTTCTTTAATATTTATAATAACATTAAATGTGAAAAATTGACGTTTAACATCGTTTTTTTAAGAAAAACTGTTAAAATCTTCAAATGAGGGTACTTCCGGTTGACCAATTATAACCAAAATCTAATCAGCTCTTAATATGGGTGCAACGAAGAGGAATACGAAAGAATTATAATTTTTGGAATTGTAGTATTAGAGTTATCGTAGACGAAAATTTTGTTACACACACACATCCACACACACACACACACACACACACACGCACACACACACATACAGACATCATCGTAAAAATAGTAAAATCGTATTCTAAGGACCTTAAAACGTGCTTATTCATTAAAAACTCACCACCGAATTTTTTGACCAAAGACAATACCTTCCTTACCTAAAGGTGACGGAAGGTAAAAAGAGATGCACAACAGTGTGTAGATTTCTTAAAAAAATTAAATCTCTCTGATTTTAAAAACATTTTGTAAAATCACATATGTCATTTACCGTATGTTTTAACAACATTTAATCATTGGGAGTAATCTATAGATGTCACTAATTGTATTTTGTTTACAGTACACATTGACTGTCCTATTTTATCTGTACTGTTGTTAATCCGTGATCTAAACTTTAATACAAACGTACTGAAATGCATCTTATGAATGCATGTTGATGCTATTGACCATAAAATGGATTTTATATTTTAATACGTCAATGTAACCAGAAATAAAATAAAACCGCAAAGTACACATAATATAATCATCAATCTTACTTTGATAGAAAGCCGCTTTTAAACTATATTAATCTCCAGTCTATCACTCAAAAGTCTTTACAAATTTTATCTAAAAATTTTAGTTTACATTAGACTATTAATGGAATATTCTGATTTAATTTATTTTGTTTATTAATAGTTTTAAATTTGTCAGAATAATAATTAATAAAGTAATGGACTTTTAATATATGAGTTAAAGGTTTTTGCAAAGTCAATATTAAATTTCTTGTTACAATGTTTCAAATATGTACTGACCTAAAGATGCAACGAATTTCATGCTGCTCAATTTTGGAACACAAAATCATTAACGATTTGGATAATATAAAATTTGCTTTCAGCATGCCATTTTCTATATGAAAAAGTAGTAGAGTAGCTTAAAGCTCTTTTGGACTTCTGAGATGTTTGTCCATATTTTGGAAATTTAAAATAAAATTTGTCATGTTAATCCTCAAATACCGATGTTATTTTTGATCTAAAATCATTTTACACATTTAGTTAAATTATGAAGATGACCAGTTTTGGTGATCATACAGATTTAATTATTCTGCAGAAATATGTCAGTGAGTCCAAATAACAATCGAATGAGACCACTGCACATAAACTAATTACGTTTTTGTTAAATTAAATTATTTAGTTAAGAATACTAATTAAATTGTGGAACAAATATGATCAAAATACTGCTAATGATGCATTTCAAACATTTTACTTAGCAATTTCACATAGATGGAAAATGGAAAACTATATGCTGTCAGGATTTCGATTGACACTGTGAAATCAAAAACTATCAGGTACAACCACGGATTCATTGGGACTTTTGATGCCTTTTAGTCGCTAGTAGAAATTTTAATTTTCAAATCATTGTTTAACTATTAGAAAAAATCTGATGTGGACACCACACGACTTCCTTGTACACAAGATCAATATGAAGTATAGACCCAAATAGATAATTGCACATATTTGACGTAATTTGACATTAGCATCTATTTTTTATTTTTTTGTTATTAAAACCAAAAATTATATAAGTTTTAAATATACATATCTCGCTTATACAAAGGGCTAATTTAATAATACTTGATGTGCTAGACACATAATTTAATTCTCTAAAATTTTTATATGAAGCATTTATTTCTAAAATCAAAATGAAACCATTTTATTGAAGAAAAACTGTTAACACCTTCAGATAATATGCCACTTCCGGTTAGCCTGTTTTAACCAAAATCCACTATGTTATTCCAATTGACATAAAAGTCTTATATTCCAAATTTGAAAAGTGTTAGATTACATTTTAAGATAGTTTTTCATTGAAATCTATTATAGGCTTCAAATAAAGTACCATTTCTAGAAATTATGTAATGACCAAAAAGGGAGGTGCACAACTAGATGTTATAGCAGTCCTAAATACAAAATTTCAACTTTCTACGGCTTACCGTTTTTGAGTTATGCGAGATACATACGCACGTACGCACGTACGTACGTACGTACAGACGTCACGACGAAATTAGTCAAAATGGATTCAGGGATGGTCAAAATGGATACTTCCGTTGAAATCTCAAAACAAATTTTTCGCGATTACAATACTTCCTTTACTTCGTACAAGGAAGTAAAAATATTTTTATTGTTAATAATTTTTCTGTCGGTAAATTTTCGAGACAATACAAAATTAGAAATACTAGTAGGTAAAATAAAAATTGTACACTTTTTTAAATGTAGGCCAAAAAACAAACTATTTTATTACAATTTTGAGTCTAAAATTGAAATTGTAAATAATATTTGTCATTTGGGTTCAATAATCTTTAGTTCCGCAAAGGCGAATCTAGCAGTCTGTGAGAACGTCAAAAGAGCGGTGCTGGCTGGCTAGATATACGAGTACCTTTAAAAATATTGTTATGAAAGAGAAATCAGAGGTTTGGGAAGAAAAGGTTAAATTATTAAAAACGATTATCCAGGCAACTGCTCTATATGGCTCAGAAGTATGGGGTAACAAACGAATGGAAATTATTGAAAAATGTCAAATTAAATTTATAAAGAATAGCCTTAGGCTACCATATAACACAATGGATAGTTTTATTGGGCTTGAAACTGGACTCGTACTTTGAAGGTGGAGGTGTGGAAACGAATACTAAAACTGGTGGACAAAATTTTTTAGAATGGATTTGAATAATAAATATTTTAATTGGTGCTGTCAAATTAAAAAAATCCGTTCAGATCTAAATTTGGAATGACCAGTCGGTTTCAACAAATAAAATTGAGGAGATATTAATAACATTTAAAGACTCCTTGGTAGAAAAAGATCTTAATTTCTTGCGAAAGTCCAGATACAACAATCATTACAAATTAATTAAATTTAAATTTGAAATTGAAAATGATCTAAATCTTAAATTGTCTATACAAAAATTTCAAATGCTAAGTCAAATCCATCATTCAAATAAACGTGGACTTTTTTATGAAAACATTTTATATGAACTCAAGGAAACTGAATTATGTTCTCTTTGTAAACTAAATAAGAATGAAAGTTTATTTCACTTCTTCACTGAATGTCCGATATACTCCAGTATACGTTCGCATTATTTAAATAAATTAAAAATTTCAAATTGTAATGAAATAAATTTTCATCAAATATTGCAAAACCTCGATGCTGGAAAAATTAACGTAATATACAGCGTGTGTCCGCAAACTAGCCGTTTCAAAGATATGAGCTACAAGTTATTACGCACGCAATCAAGTTTGCTGTAATTATTCTGTTATGGTTACGAAACACTTATATCAAAGGTACAATAGAAGATGAATAGTACGAGAAGGCACAGTGGCATGGCCTCCCAGGTCTCCTGCCTTAATGCCTTTGGATTTATTTACTCGGGGATATTTAAAGAGTTTAGTTTGTTCTAGTCCAATCAAAAATGTAACGCACTTACAAGAGCGAATAGAACATGCCTGTGAGATAATTCCAGTAAAATCGGTAATTTTTGAAAACGTGCGAAACTCGTTTATAAGAAGATGTGAATCATGTGTTGAAATGGAAGGGGGACTTGCAGAATACCTATTGTAAAATGGCTTAAATGAAAAAAGGTAGTTTGATACCACACACTGTTTTCTTATTTTCTTAGACAGTACAGTTTTGAAAATAGATATTTGAAACGGTTAGTTTACGAACCCATGTTTATCAGATTTTTTTCTATACTATACGCCCTTAAAATTTCCGAATACGTTTTTTAAACACCCTGTATTACTATACATTAAATGCGATGAACCTTAATTAAGTTTTCGCCGTTTGTTGCTCTTTATATTAAATAATTAATACTTGTCTTATGGTTATTGGTTATTGATTAAATTTTGTTTATTTTATGTAATGATCAAATTACTTTCAAAAGTATTACTTATCTCAGGGTATATTTCCATTGAAAATAAAATAATTTGTAAAGTGTATGAATTTTTCATTATTGACCACAGGAATAATACTTAATTTCTATTGGTATCGATTACTTCTATTTTTATTTTATAAAATACTCAAATTGCTTATATAAATATTATTCCCCCTTAAGAATATAACATTATTCATATTAACATAATCTTCTAATAATTTGTTTATTGTACTGATCATTTTATGTATTAAATTAATTTAGTTTGTATTAAAATTTCTTTCTTTTGATATATATATATATATATATATATATATATATATATATATATATATATATATATATATATATACAGGGTGTAAATGAAATAAGTGCATTAAATTTAACCAGTAATGTAACTCGATGAGAGGAACAATATTTCTTAATAACTTTTTTTTCTAAGTCTTTTAGATTTTGAGTTAAAATTCTTTAAAGATTTGCTGCATATTTCGTTACCCGCTCATGGAGAACAAATGACTGTTGCCGTGTTCAAGTGGGATACAATCAGCTCAAAAATTGTCGGTTATCGGTTACACTTACAGTCACAGTAATTAATAAACGAATCAAGGGAAATAACATTATTATTAATTAATACGTAAAAGTACAATTTTTAAAATAAATAAATTTAAATTTTGGATAACAAAATTATAAAGTTGTGTTTTGAACCAGGGTTTTAATTACCTTTGAATAGTGTGAATAGAGGAAGACAAGGAGAGACGAGGAGCAAAAGCATAGTTGTTAGGTTATGAGATGATTATTTATCGTCGAGAAATCATAATAGTTTAAATACGTTATTCAAAAAATGTAAGTACAAACTTTTGTCCATTTAAAAGAGGTACATGAGTATCAATAATTAGTCGTCCATTTATTGTTCCCGCCCAAAACATTTTTTAATGAAAATTTTTACAGCATTTTCGTCTGTCAAGATGTGTATTGTGCATAATAAATACACCTTCCCAAGTAAATTCAGTTTCATGAATGAACATTATGAGCCATTCCCAAAATTGAAGTCTGTTATGTGCTGAAAACATTGAACTTTTTGCACATGGTATGGATACAGATGTACAAGATTAACAAATGTGCGAATATTAAGAACAGAATGATTTGGTGATGATTTGGAAACGCTCCATGTAAATGCGTTGGCAACTCCATGACACTGTCTTTATGAGAACCGTGATGTCAAGTAACATGTAGTACAGATACGAGTAAAAAGATAAATAAATAAACCATAGGTAAGTAATTACAATGTCTGTGTACTCGCATTTTGACAGAATTTTACCTTATAAACAAGTTTATTACTAATGTCAAAATTTAATTGCAACAATTGACAGGACTGTCAATTGCTAAAACAAAATTTTTCATAGCTATTGCTGCTGCATTCAATTATCACAAAAATATTTGGAACGACTCGTCAATTTACGGGGTGGTAAAAATGCTAAAAAAATATGCGATTTCGAGAAAAAGTTATTAAGAAATATTGTTGCTCTCGATGAGTTATACTACTGGTCAAATTTAATGCACTTATTTCATTTACACCCTGTATATATATATATATATATATATATATATATATATATATATATATATATATATATATATATATATATATAATCAAAAGAAAGAAATTTTAATACAAACTAAATTAATTTAATACATAAAATGATCAGTACAATAAACAAATTATTAGAAGATTATGTTAATATGAATAATGTTATATTCTTAAGGGGGAATAATATTTATATAAGCAATTTGAGTATTTTATAAAATAAAAATAGAAGTAATCGATACCAATAGAAATTAAGTATTATTCCTGTGGTCAATAATGAAAAATTCATACACTTTACAAATTATTTTATTTTCAATGGAAATATACCCTGAGATAAGTAATACTTTTGAAAGTAATTTGATCATTACATAAAATAAACAAAATTTAATCAATAACCAATAACCATAAGACAAGTATTAATTATTTAATATAAAGAGCAACAAACGGCGAAAACTTAATTAAGGTTCATCGCATTTAATGTATAGTAATACAGGGTGTTTAAAAAACGTATTCGGAAATTTTAAGGGCGTATAGTATAGAAAAAAATCTGATAAACATGGGTTCGTAAACTAACCGTTTCAAATATCTATTTTCAAAACTGTACTGTCTAAGAAAATAAGAAAACAGTGTGTGGTATCAAACTACCTTTTTTCATTTAAGCCATTTTACAATAGGTATTCTGCAAGTCCCCCTTCCATTTCAACACATGATTCACATCTTCTTATAAACGAGTTTCGCACGTTTTCAAAAATTACCGATTTTACTGGAATTATCTCACAGGCATGTTCTATTCGCTCTTGTAAGTGCGTTACATTTTTGATTGGACTAGAACAAACTAAACTCTTTAAATATCCCCGAGTAAATAAGTCCAAAGGCATTAAGGCAGGAGACCTGGGAGGCCATGCCACTGTGCCTTCTCGTACTATTCATCTTCTATTGTACCTTTGATATAAGTGTTTCGTAACCATAACAGAATAATTACAGCAAACTTGATTGCGTGCGTAATAACTTGTAGCTCATATCTTTGAAACGGCTAGTTTGCGGACACACGCTGTATATTACGTTAATTTTTCCAGCATCGAGGTTTTGCAATATTTGATGAAAATTTATTTCATTACAATTTGAAATTTTTAATTTATTTAAATAATGCGAACGTATACTGGAGTATATCGGACATTCAGTGAAGAAGTGAAATAAACTTTCATTCTTATTTAGTTTACAAAGAGAACATAATTCAGTTTCCTTGAGTTCATATAAAATGTTTTCATAAAAAAGTCCACGTTTATTTGAATGATGGATTTGACTTAGCATTTGAAATTTTTGTATAGACAATTTAAGATTTAGATCATTTTCAATTTCAAATTTAAATTTAATTAATTTGTAATGATTGTTGTATCTGGACTTTCGCAAGAAATTAAGATCTTTTTCTACCAAGGAGTCTTTAAATGTTATTAATATCTCCTCAATTTTATTTGTTGAAACCGACTGGTCATTCCAAATTTAGATCTGAACGGATTTTTTTAATTTGACAGCACCAATTAAAATATTTATTATTCAAATCCATTCTAAAAAATTTTGTCCACCAGTTTTAGTATTCGTTTCCACACCTCCACCTTCAAAGTACGAGTCCAGTTTCAAGCCCAATAAAACTATCCATTGTGTTATATGGTAGCCTAAGGCTATTCTTTATAAATTTAATTTGACATTTTTCAATAATTTCCATTCGTTTGTTACCCCATACTTCTGAGCCATATAGAGCAGTTGCCTGGATAATCGTTTTTAATAATTTAACCTTTTCTTCCCAAACCTCTGATTTCTCTTTCATAACAATATTTTTAAAGGTACTCGTATATCTAGCCAGCCAGCACCGCTCTTTTAACGTTCTCACAGACTGCTAGATTCGCCTTTGCGGAACTAAAGATTATTGAACCCAAATGACAAATATTATTTACAATTTCAATTTTAGACTCAAAATTGTAATAAAATAGTTTGTTTTTTTGGCCTACATTTAAAAAAGTGTACAATTTTTATTTTACCTACTAGTATTTCTAATTTTGTATTGTCTCGAAAATTTACCGACAGAAAAATTATTAACAATAAAAATATTTTTACTTCCTTGTACGAAGTAAAGGAAGTATTGTAATCGCGAAAAATTTGTTTTGAGATTTCAACGGAAGTATCCATTTTGACCATCCCTGAATCCATTTTGACTAATTTCGTCGTGACGTCTGTACGTACGTACGTACGTGCGTACGTGCGTATGTATCTCGCATAACTCAAAAACGGTAAGCCGTAGAAAGTTGAAATTTTGTATTTAGGACTGCTATAACATCTAGTTGTGCACCTCCCTTTTTGGTCATTACATAATTTCTAGAAATGGTACTTTATTTGAAGCCTATAATAGATTTCAATGAAAAACTATCTTAAAATGTAATCTAACACTTTTCAAATTTGGAATATAAGACTTTTATGTCAATTGGAATAACATAGTGGATTTTGGTTAAAACAGGCTAACCGGAAGTGGCATATTATCTGAAGGTGTTAACAGTTTTTCTTCAATAAAATGGTTTCATTTTGATTTTAGAAATAAATGCTTCATATAAAAATTTTAGAGAATTTAATTCTGTGTCTAGCACATCAAGTATTATTAAATTAGCCCTTTGTATAAGCGAGATATGTATATTTAAAACTTATATAATTTTTGGTTTTTGTAATGAAGCTTGCTATGGATTAGGACAAAAAATAACAAAAAAATAAAAAATAGATGCTAATGTCACAGATATTATTTTGCGTAAGATTATTTTTATTAAATTTATTATGTTTTGTCTCTAATTAGCTATTTAGGTACGTAACCCATGCTGTTGGATAAGAGCTACATTTAATGATACTGGTATTCACGTATTTTATTTCAGTTTATTTCTAGATTTCAGTGTGAGAACATCGATATTATAGTGATTCAGGTGAGAGAGTTAATCTAGCATGTGTATGATTGTGGGTGTGCGTGTGAGCAGTACTGGGTACTGTAGTGGCCGCATCGTGTGAACCCGAGGGTCGCCAACGGCAGCAGCAGGGAAGGCTGTAGTGACCCGCATCTGGTGTCGCCAACGGTAGCAGCAGTTAGGGCTGTAGTGATCTGATCCTGTTGGTTAAGAGGAATGTCTCCGGATCACCACCGAAGCGGCAGTGGTTCCGTAGTGGCCGCTCGTGTGAACCCGAGGGTCGCCAGCGTAGCAGCAGGGAAGGCTGTAGTGACCCACAATCTGTGGTCGCCAGCGTAGCAGCAGTTAGGGCTGTAGTGATCTGATCCAGTTGGTTAAGAGGATTGTCTCCGGATCACCACCGAAGCGGCAGAGGTTCCGTAGTAACTAGCGGTACTGCCCGTAGTTGCCAACATGTGTGTACGGTGTGTGAATGCCTGAACCTTATGTAAATGGTTGCCTCCTCACTGAGTATTTCTCATGTGTTAATTCTTTTACAGAAATAATCACGGCGTGAAGGAGAATTCCGCGTGACCGGGTTCGGCCAGGCGACGGTCATCTAGATTTGTTATTATTTTTGTATTAATACTGTATATACCGGTTTGGGTGGTAAATGTGTTTTACTATTCTAATTTTCAGCGCTAACATTTAATCGTCATTTATAACACTAATGTCAAATTACGTCAAATATGTGCAATTATCTATTTGGGTCTATACTTCATATTGGTCTTGTGTACAAGGAAGTCGTGTGGTGTCCACATCAGATTTTTTCTAATAGTTAAACAATGATTTGAAAATTAAAATTTCTACTAGCGACTAAAAGGCATCAAAAGTCCCAATGAATCCGTGGTTGTACCCGATAGTTTTTGATTTCACAGTGTCAATCGAAATCCGGACAGCATATAGTTTTCCATTTTCCATCTATGTGAAATTGCTAAGTAAAATGTTTGAAATGCATCATTAGCAGTATTTTGATCATATTTGTTCCACAATTTAATTAGTATTCTTAACTAAATAATTTAATTTAACAAAAACGTAATTAGTTTATGTGCAGTGGTCTCATTCGATTGTTATTTGGACTCACTGACATATTTCTGCAAAATAATTAAATCTGTATGATCACCAAAACTGGTCATCTTCATAATTTAACTAAATGTGTAAAATGATTTTAGATCAAAAATAACATCGGTATTTGAGGATTAACATGACAAATTTTATTTTAAATTTCCAAAATATGGACAAACATCCCAGAAGTCCAAAAGAGCTTTAAGCTACTCTACTACTTTTTCATATAGAAAATGGCATGCTGAAAGCAAATTTTATATTATCCAAATCGTTAATGATTTTGTGTTCCAAAATTGAGCAGCATGAAATTCGTTGCATCTTTAGGTCAGTACATATTTGAAACATTGTAACAAGAAATTTAATATTGACTTTGCAAAAACCTTTAACTCATATATTAAAAGTCCATTACTTTATTAATTATTATTCTGACAAATTTAAAACTATTAATAAACAAAATAAATTAAATCAGAATATTCCATTAATAGTCTAATGTAAACTAAAATTTTTAGATAAAATTTGTAAAGACTTTTGAGTGATAGACTGGAGATTAATATAGTTTAAAAGCGGCTTTCTATCAAAGTAAGATTGATGATTATATTATGTGTACTTTGCGGTTTTATTTTATTTCTGGTTACTGAACATTGACGTATTAAAATATAAAATCCATTTTATGGTCAATAGCATCAACATGCATTCATAAGATGCATTTCAGTACGTTTGTATTAAAGTTTAGATCACGGATTAACAACAGTACAGATAAAATAGGACAGTCAATGTGTACTGTAAACAAAATACAATTAGTGACATCTATAGATTACTCCCAATGATTAAATGTTGTTAAAACATACGGTAAATGACATATGTGATTTTACAAAATGTTTTTAAAATCAGAGAGATTTAATTTTTTTAAGAAATCTACACACTGTTGTGCATCTCTTTTTTATTTACGATGAAAATGGTACATTGGCAATTACGACCATTAGTATCCGTAACATTGAGTAATTATATTTAACATTATTGTGCGATATTTGCATATTATGCAGGGTGTCTGGGATCATGCCCCCTGCCCCTCTTTTTTTTAAATTATAATAGAAAAAATGGCTTATATAAAAGTTTTATTTTAAATACACTATTTGATGGCAAATGTAGATATTTTTTATAAGGTCAGGTTTATAAGATACGATGTATTAATTTTTTTGAGTGTATTTGAAAAAGTTCGAGAAAATAAAAATTGAGAAATAATTTGTATTTAAATATTTGGTGGCTATATGTGAAAATAAATCAAATTTAAAAGTGTTATACAATTTAAAAAGCTAAAACAACGATTTCTGTATTAAAAACAATTTAAAACAAAGATGTTTTACTTTTTTAAGTTGTATAACATTGTAACATTTTATTTATTTTTGCATATAGCCATCTAATATGTGAATAAAAATTATTTCTCAATTCTTATTTTACTCTAAAATTTTCAACTATATTCATAAAAACTAATACATCGTTGAAAAAGAGAAAAGCAACGGTATCTTGTAAACCTGACTTTATAAAAAATATCTACACCTGCCATCAAATAGTATATTTAAAATAATAAAACATTTGTATAAGCCATTTTTTCTTTTACTTAAAATAAAAAAAGTTAAAGAGGGGGGGGGGGCATCTTCCCAGACTCATCCTATATATTACATTACAGGATTGTGACTGGAACTCCCGAACATAGGACTTTAGCAAGTATGTACGATCGAGCGTTCGAAATTAATTGTTTTAGGTAGAAAAGCTTCAAATAAAAGCTGTAGTGCTTAGAAATCCATTTTGCACGCTTTATAACGGTAGTAAGTAGGTATGAAAATAACGAAAATTATTCCAAAAATAGTAATAGCAATGAAATTGGACAAAAAAATTGACAAATAATGTTAAACAACTTATCTGTTAGTTTAAATTATATAAAGAAAGCATTCTATTTGTTTCACAAATTTAAAGAAAGTTCTTTATTGTACAATTTCGGCAATACTCCACCCACAGAATAAGTATAAATGCACGACTGTAGTAGTTTTTTCTATAGTAGTTTTCTTCTGATTATAGGTATAGGTGGGCCTCTTCTAGTAATGCAGGAATGTTGTGTTTTTATCTTTCTTTTCTATATTTATGTCAGTGCATTATAATCTATTCTAGTGTTACTGGGGTATTGCAGTATTTACATTTCTCAATTTCTGTTTTACTTATTATACATATATGTCCTATTCATAGTCTAGTTATTGTGACTTGATCTTTCCAGTTGTAAGACCATTTTAATGTATCTTGTTTTATATTTCTAACTTATTAGATGTGCTTCTTCATGTTTCGTTCCAGTATTTTATAGTTTTACAGACTCTTGACTCTTTCTTTATTATTTTTGGAAGTGTGAAATAGGAATAGGGGTAGGTGTTATATTTTCTCCGTTAGCGTTCTTTGCTGCTTAGTCTGCATTTTCATTTTATCTGTGTCTGTAATGTGCTGAAATCCATGTTATAGGTAGTTACATTTTTTCTATATTGCATTATGTAAATAGCGTATTTTCCCAAGAATTTTCTGTAGGTATAACTGGTTGGGTGCTGCATATATTTCTTATTTCATTTATTATTATTATTATTATTATTATTATTATTATTATTATTATTATATATATATACAGGGTGTCCCATAACTTCAGGTACATATTAGAAGGGCATATAGTTCTTAATGTCCTAATTACGGAACAAAAAGAATTTTTTCAAAATTCCTATAATTAAGGGTAGTTCACTTAAGAAGAACATTTTTTGTACCCCTGGATACTATAATATTTGGAATAGTGAAATTAGTTATAACTATTACATAAAATAATTTAACAATGAAATTAATTTATGCAATTACGCAAAGCTTTGTCACACCAATTAAGTTTGGGAGATGTGTATGTAATGAAAAATACACACAACCAATTCAACCAGTGTCCCAAAACTGTTTCCTTCAAAAACCTCAAAGACTAATTTTTGAATTTTGAAAAAATTCTTTTTGTTCCGTAATCAGGACATTAAGAACTATATGCCCTTCTAATATGTACCTGAAGTTATGGGACACCCTGTATATATATATATATATATATATATATATATATATATATATATATATATATATATATATATATAGTAGCTCAGGCAACTGCCTGTCTGGCTATCTGTCTGTTTGTTAGCTCTAATGTCGGAACCACCGAACTGATTTTAATGTGGTATTCACTTTTTCTATAGACCATTTCTCGGGGAAGGTTTTGGGGCCCCATGACGATTTTAATGAAAGAAGTTTGTGAAACTCCAGGCATGCGATCGCTTTCTTGGATTACGCGTAATTCTTAAGGTTAAAGTTACATATAATGTAAACAATGTATGCAAGATTTATTGAACATAAAAAAATCTACAAAAAGTTCGTGACATTATACTTATCTTTTTTCGGCCCGCTCTTCCCGTCTTTAGTTAAAGTGATAGTTGGTGATAACCAACGGTTATATTGCAAAAATTTTCGTACCACCTTTGGTTAGAGCTAACTGGAACTTAAATTTGTTGTTCGCATTGCTTCTCACCTTCAGTTTAATTCTTAACTAATGGTTAATAAATAGTCACTTTAACTAGAAGTGTTAGATTTGGGCATAGAGAGCTCATAATAAGCGATTATGTTACAGTTTTCAGTAAAAACAACGTTTATCTACTTATAAAATAATCACTTATCTTTATCAAAATAAATTGTTTATTCAGCTCAGGTATTTATAATTGATAAAACATATGTATTTATAGTTTAAGAGATATTCCCTCAAAATATTTTACCCTTTTTTTAACACCCTCTATATAACAAACTGTGTAAAATAGTGGTGAAATTTACGAGTACGTTCCGCGCGGTCGAAATCCACGCGGTCGAAATTCCAAGCGGTCGAAATTCCAGGCGTTCGAAATCCCACGCGGTCGAAATCCACGCGGTCGAAATCCCACGCGGTCGAAATGTACTCCCACCACTTTGTCCGTTCTGCAGAAATACAAATATTTCCACGCCGTCGAATCCCACCCGGTCGACATGTTACAAAATACAAATGAGTAAGTTCCGCGCGGTCGAATTCCCGCGCGGTCGAAATTCCACGCGGTCGAAATCCCACGCGGTTGAAATGTACCCCCACCACTTTTGTATCGTGTAACATTTCGACCGCGTGGGATTTCGACCGCATGGATTTCGACCGCGCGGAACGTACTCATTTGTATCGTGTAACATTTCGACCGGGTGGAATTCGACGGCGTGGAAATATTTGTATTTCGGCAGAACGGACAAAGTGGTGGGGGTACATTTCGACCGCTTGGGATTTCGAGCGCGTGGATTTCGACCGCGTGGAATTTCGACCGCGTGGGATTTCGACCACATGAGATTTCGACCGCGTGGATTTCGACCGCGCGGGATGCTTCGAAATTTACTACACTGTATTTCTATTCAGGTTTAGATACAAAATATCAAAGCAAAATGGCTTTTTTACACGTGAATTCTGATGCATCGAATAAATCTGTAGCTGTAGACAATAGTGGTGGTGATTATACTTCAATAATATAATCTTCAAATAAAACTAAAAGCACAAACGATTATCTGATATTTGATTCTGTCAATAAAGAGGATAATAACAGTACAAATAAAAGCGAGGGTAAAATTCAAATAGAAAACATTTCCTCTTTGATTTAGCTGGCTAAACATGCAATTTCATTGACAATCACAATCGCATTGCTGCATGAATAGCCGGAGGCTTTCAATGCACTAAACTCCCGATCAATAGCGAGAAATAGAGAGCAGATAGGAAATAAAACACATAGGACGTAGGACGGCAGACACGATGACCAGACGTGCACCGAACACTAAGAAATAGGAAACTTCTCACCAACAATCAAATTTACAGCAGACATTAACTCCATTCCTGTCTAAAATCTGATAAACGAGTAGATGTCAAAACAATACAAACATGCTGTTTAAACATTTGAATACAACAATGCAAACGTTTAATCATGATTGTACTAACATTGGGGAACAACAATCAATTTAAAACAGTATAAACTTTGAATACAGTAAAGTAAATATTGGATACAGCACAGCAGTGAATTAACGTGTAATTAGTTTTTAATAAAAATATATGTTGTTTTGACAGATATAAGTACATACTTATAAACCCGTGATAGAATTTTAAAAAATCCATGAAATAATCTTGACCTTTTAGATACTGGGTGGTAATCGGTACAGCCGAACACACGACTTTCTTATTTAAAATCATACTTTCGTAATTCCCTGCTTCGTTGATTATTTTAGGTAGAAAAATAAAAGCAGGCTCGGATTTAGGGTACAGGCGCCCTGGGCACAGTGCATTTTTGCGGGGCATCTTATTTACAAGTGAAGCAATTTGGCGTTATTTGCGCTCTCCAAAATTTTGCGCCCAGTGAACCCATATATAAATCCGGTACTGAATAAAATATGTAGAGCATGAGACATACGTTTGTACATTTTAATTCATTATGTACGAGAAACAAAGAGTGATTTCCATAAATTATAATTTTTATTATTAATGTAAAATATACTTAAATTTTTAGCTCATCGTCTTTCACTGATATTGCGGTTATAGAACAAATTTTTGCTAGTTTAGCCATATTATTAAAATATTTTGTAGCTTTTTGTATTTTTGGAAAACTTCAATTAGATTTTCCATCCTAGTTTCCAATACTAAAATACCAACATAATCAAAATATTTTGGATATCTGGTTTCAAGAAGACACGATTTTGTTTCTAACAAAATAGATATTATACAATATTGGACTTAAAAGAAACTAATTAAAAATATAAATTTTAATAAAAAGAATAGAGGTAGTTACTAAACAAAAATTTAAATTTTGTTTGATCTTCGGAAAATAATAACTTCGCCAATAAATTGATAATGGTATTTTTTTTTATTATTCATACTAAGAATGGTATTTTTACTCTTCTAGCGTCGTTGAAGACTGTTGTAATCAAGTTTCCTTATTATTGTAATAAGTTAAATTATTTTTATAGATATTAATACGAATACATCAAATAAAACAATTATTATTTTAATATAGTTTCTATTCGTCATTTATTTAATATGTCATAAGTTTATACAGACATTTTAATACAATTAAAAACTAATACAAGTAAAAAATGCAAAGAATTATGTTTACATGATGAAATTTGTCATTAGTTTTGCAGTAATAAATGTTAAAATAAATTGTAGAGAAAGAACATTATTTGTTTGGTTCTGGTGGCCTTCTTATGTGGAAAATATTTTCTAGCCAATTGTAATTAAGTATGCTGGAGCATTGCAGGTAAAAGTACTCTTATGGTCATCATAAGCATAGCTGTATGCGTCAGGACATCTATCTTTGAAGAACTTAGGGTAGTTTTGTGGCCAATCGGAAGCTTTGCAAGTGTGGGGTTGGTTGTGCGCTCCTCTACAGCAGTACTGATCAGTGTTGAAAGCTAAACATGCGGATTTACACGCTACTATCTGCCCCTGGCCTCCCCGTTGCTGTAATTCTCCAGGACATTCGTTGTTGAGTTCCCGATCACAGGCACAACGACGACAACTGTACTGCGAACCGTCGCCTTGTCCGCCAAGGGGCTCAATCTATAAGAAAGAAAATAGAGAAGATGAATATATTATCACGGCTTCTTACACTTTGCTGGCTATGCCAATCTGCTCCACACAGTCAGTAAACACGTATTGTGCCGTAGAATGGGTTCTCCAAACTTATAACTACTGTGGATCAGTTTTGTGCTCTGAATTATTGACGAGTGAAGACTCGTGAGTTCAAATTCAACCGAAGTCAATTATTTATCGAAAAAAGTTAACTCTTGTGAGCATTCTTCATAATTGATGAGTACCTGAGAGGTGACGTCTGATAAATGTCCTCTATGGTATTGGCTTGTCGATGTCAACTTGAAGCAGATTGTTACAACAAGCAGTTACTCATATGACATGATGACTCGGAATTTTCATAATACACATCGATAACTATTAGTCTGTCTGCTATTAATTTTCAAAGTTCATTACTTTCATAGCTAAATATATCTCAATATTGTTTTAGCGGTTCAATGTTTCTGATAAATAGAAAATAATCTATCAAATCTTGTATTTCTGTAATTCCTATGCGATGCATGGACATGGAATTATTCCTGTTTCATTAAGCGATTCACATAAGTGCTGTTAGACTGCTTCATTTGTGCGACTACTATTAATTATAATTTACAATTATTACCAAGGCAGCAACGGAAATACTCCTATATTACCAATACCAATACCCTCATATACCTATTAGGATTTAAGACGTTGTTCGTCGTGTAGACCGTTTCATCCAAGGATCCAAGATTAAATAAAATCATAGTTATTCGCACAACTAGAAAATGGACTGATAAATCCCAATTTTTAAACAACAGTTCGTTATATTATCTGGTTTCAAACACATTAAGATTAAGAGTAAAATAGATATAGTAATTATATTAATCAACAAGTGTGTAACTGTAACTCAGGAGAGTGAAAAGCGAGTATTGTAATTTGTCCAAATGAGTTACAGCATTTACACACTAGTAGAATAATATTATTTATTTACGACGTTTGAATAACAAATTTCACTCTCCGGTCTGGATAAATTTACAAATTTTAACATAGATATAATCATAATTAAAATGTCTAACATCAGCGGCTCATCATTTCTAACCAGTTATAAATTATTTTTATTGTGGTTATAAATTAGTGTTGGCTAAGGCTAAGAAATTTTATAGTTTATTTGCTAATAGCATTGAATGTATGAATATCATTGCTTGTGAAGAAACAAAAGTATAATGTTTGTAAAATTAACAGAAGTATATATAATAGTTATTTACGATAGAAATGGGGAGTGGGTATAGACATTTTTAACGCATGTACAGTGCGTTAATAATGTACATAACTAAAATGAGTGTGATATAGTATAACTAATCCCACTGTGATATATGAAATTTATTATTTCAGTCGTATTTTTCAATTCATTATTTTTCCTTACTCCCATTTTGACGTTGTACCCATCAACGAGCGAGACGTCGTAGTAATCCTTCCCTCCCCAGCCTTTGAGAGTAAATTCTGCAAGGGTGACTGGGGGTTCACCTCCGGCTCCTTGACACTCTACGCGGTTACCACAATGACCGGTTTCACAACGGCTTGAGTTTGGGTCGCACCATGTTCGCGCCCAAAAACGACCCGCCCAATTATCTGCAGAATGCACAGACATCTGAAAGCAAATTGTTAGTAAGAATGATTAGAAGGGAGGTGATTTCGATAATGAAGAAATTGATTATAACAAAGAAAAGTTAATAGCAAAATTATTATAACAAGGATAATTTGATTACTATAATTTATTGAAATTATAAATATATGAATTAAATTCAGTCTTTTATTAAGGAGTTGTATGTTTAATATTAAGTTATTGTAACAGACTGAAGACTATCGTTTTCTTCTTGTAGGTACTCAATGGATAAGAATTATTTTTCTGGATAAAAAATCTTATGTCGCTAGAACATTATTCTCTACCATGTAATTTCTCACTGTATTACCAATATTTTCTTCTACAAAATTTTACCTTTATATCAATTAATAGTTATTTATGTATCTACGACAAAAAAATGCATATTACAGCAGAGCTTGAGTTTGCGAGGCTATAATATGCATTTTTTACCGAAGTGCATATTACATTTTTCTGTATACCTTACTAATAATAGATCTAGAAGGGTAGTACAAATAATTACAATAATTATTAAATCGTAGTAGGTTTTGCGGACAAAAAAGGTTTGCGGACGAAAAGTGATGGCTTAGCGTAGGAAAAAAGTATGCGGACGAAAAAGGTTTTGCGGACGAAAAGTGATAACCTTCAGAAAAGTGTCATTTTTCGCCCGAAAATAAATTTGTAAAATTTCACTTTTCGTACAGGTAAACAGAAAAATTTATTTTATGATAGTGACGTTAATTTCTTGTCATTTATAAATATATAAAAACTGTTTTACTGATTAGCCGTTTTATTAATTCACATTTCTAATATTTTCTTCTTAAAATCGTTCTGTTATTAATTTAAAATGACTTTACCAAGACTAGTGGGAGAAAAAACAAAAAAATCCTATCTTTTGCTTAGCAACATTTTTCAACTTGACAACACTTTTCCTCAAAGATACACTTTTATTTATACATAGTAACGGCCAAACATTATTCATTCAAATATTAAAAATTGTTCATTTACTCCTCATCGTATTTCTATTGCCATAATTATGTAGCTTCTTTCATTAAAAATATTTTATGGCAATATTAGCAATGGCAAATATTAAGTATAATTTATGTTATTTTTTCCGTGAAGTACCTATTCAAAATAATAGCATGTTCATGGTTACAAAAATACTACTTTATTTACTTATTAAACAATCTACTATTTATTTATTAATAACAAATTTTTCCTTTATTTAAAAAACAAACATTGATAACATTTTTTGAAATATTTTTCTGTTTATTACTCGACTTGTTTATCTTTAGTAGTGCAATTATTTATTAATAGTTTCGTTATTAATAATTATTTTATTATTATCTACAATTCAAGGATGTTGATGTATTATTTTTATGTTGTTGAAGTGTAAATAAGTAAAATCTGATTTCTCACTTATAATTTGTATTTTAATTAAATTGTATTACTTTTAAATATTTTCTTGAAAATTAGTACATTAATTTATTTTGTATACTGCCGTCATAATAACAACGTTATAGTACTCAATTTGAGTACTATATTTCATTTTAGGCCAAGAACCATAATGACTCCAGTACTCAGTACCATAATAAGATTTGGTAACGAGAAACTTGTTTACAAACAAATGGAAAACAGCATACCTGATTTTTCAGATTTTTTTTTTTGTTCAATACCGAATACTTTATTTATTTTTTATATTGATTTACGCCAGCAAATTTTGTATGTAGCACGGATCGTTTTTAATCATATGGCACAGATCGTGTTAGCAAACTCGGTTTTGTCTCGCATGATATTCTTGACGACTAGTACAATAAATAATTGACGTTACGATCTTCATAACATAAATAACTATTAGAGTATATATACCATACCCGAATCTATTTTTCCGTAAACATAAGTAGGTATAATTTAATTGTTACTTTTTCAAATTATATTCATAAATTCAAGATTTTGACTTACCCTCTGCCCTGCACCAAGTCTCCATCCTCCATTGTTCAAATTAGCATGTCCAGGATTTCCTAAACACCCTATCCATACCTCTCCAGGAAGACGGTTCCAAACTTGAAACTCCCTGGCTGATGCCAAGGTTACCAACAGTGCCACCATGAGTATCTGCTTCATTGTTGGAGGATTTCAAGATTCTGGAATGTTAGGTATAAACCTGTGCCTTATATACAAAGCAAAAATCTTTATAATAGTGATGGGGAATCCACATTATATATCTTGGTGTTTTCCTGGCTGATATTTCGCGGTTTTATTTCATTTATTTTTTATATAATAAAAGATTTTGTAGTGGAAAATATTGACTTGTTTTGTGATATTTCAGAGTTCAAATGAGAGGTTACAAGAATAACCAGTTTAATAGAATTTTTATTTGTTTATAAATATCAGATAAAAATAAAAAAATGTAAATATATCATGTTGGTTTTACCTAAATAATAAATTAGTCACACGTGTGAGTTTTTTTGGGAAGCATTATAAACGATCAATTCTTGCAGAAATTTACATAAAATGTAAGTAAATTTTTTTATTGAGACAGATATGTATAAAGAAAAAATAATATATGGTAGTACTGTTTTTCCTATAAATGTTGACATAGATTAACCTTTAAAATATCTTAAGGTTACTCAATGATATCTCTATATTAGGATGTGGAATATTTTTTAACCATTGCTGATAAAAATAAGAAGATTCTTCCTATTTTTATCGCGCTTCCTGGAAATGATTCCGTTTAGACATAAACAAAAACAATAATAATTTAATAAATAGATATTTATTCGCAAAAGACAAAAAAGTGCATATTACAGCCGAGCCTGAATAGAAGCGAGGCTTTAAAATCACTTTTTTCGGGCTGCATATAAAAATTTCCGCCAACTTTACTAGTATAAAAGTATAATATATAATTTAAAAGTCAGCTCTAGCTTGCATGAAAGCACCGAATCATGATGAAATAAAAAAATCGTAATTACGACAACGTAGAACAACAATTGCAGTATCTTTTAAATTACTAAATTAATAATAATGCATGTACTTAATTTTATTAATAACAGTGTCAGTGCAGTGCAAGGACTTACAGCTAATTAAATCCAAAATGAAATTATTTTATTTACTCGTTTGTTATTTACTATACTTGGTAGAGCCACAAAAATAATAAAATCGGAGCAGACTTGTTGTGTTGTACGAAAAGAGTTTGCAGACAAAAAGTAATTTTCAGTCAAATTTTTCGTTCGGAAATTAGTACATCAATTGTAATTTTTTGCAATGATCGACAGAAAAATAATTTTCGTAATTCACACCCAACAATATTATCGTAATGCTTAGTTTTACCAATAATTCAAGAAAAACTATTAAAAAATAAACGAATTTAAATTGTAAGTTTGTGAAGTTTAATTAAATAAAAGAATTACAGTATTAATTTACAATAAAAAGCGATGTTATGCAATATTGACATTGACAAGTAATGCGAAATTAATATATCGATATAAAAATTTAATTTAAAATTACTTTGTAATGTTAAAAATCTTCATTTTAAATAAAAGTAAAAATTTAAAAGTAGAAATTAATTTAATTATTATTACATTAAATTTATTTATTTAGCGTATAGCATAAAAATCATAATAATCCCGTGAGTTTTGTTATATTGAGGAAGTCATCGAGAGGCTATTTTAAGACATGATAAAAGAATTTTTAGCAAATAGGCCAAGTGATCTGGGACTCTACTCGTGTATTAAATACAGTCCATTTATTATTACAAAATTGTTAAATATACTTGACGGGGTGAATACTAGAAACCCTAACATAGCCCGTTAGGGGCCCAATTCTTGAAATCATGCGAAATTTTCTGCATGCGACAAAATCCGTGTGGCTTGTTTCGTGCAAGAACAATATTGTACGTATGAGTGGTATCCTGGAATGCCAAACGAAACTCGGCCGAAGCCTACGTATACGATTCTCGAAAGCAAACGAACGTAGTATCCCTGTAGTATGTAGCAGCCAATCAAAACTAAACATTTGTATCATGTGAACGCTTCATCATTTGATTGTTTTTTAACTGTCAATGTCAACCAAGCTGTCAGCCACCTGTCAGAAAAGCTGCTATAAGTATGTAATTTCAATATTCAAAATTTATTAGACGTTATATTATTTGATAAACATAGGTAACATTTTTCTAAATTTATGGTATATAGGTACATACCTACATGGCAATATTAATATGCAAGTGATATGTAATATTAAACATTAATTAATCATTTTGCAAAACTCGTTAAAAGCCACCTAAAATTCTATTTTAACAATCCATTGCTTCATTTTATTAACGCAGGAGCACACATTTGTCGAATCTTATAATGATACTCCAGTGTATGGAGACTTTTATAATTGGAGTCAATTATATAAGATTATAAAACGGACTCGGAATTGTGTAAAATCATAATTTAATTTAAATGATTTGAATAAAGTACTGATACACCAAACACAACTGACAGTGTGACAGACGCAGTTTCGTGTGCGAATGATACTTTGCATTGTTTCATACCCATGCGATGTAATTACACATGGAATTTTCGCGTACGACCACACGATTTCGAATCAAGAATACCAATACCTTTGCAGTTCGCATGCGCATCTGTGCCACTTACATATGCGCAAAATTTGAAAAATCGGGCCCCAGGGAAAATTGTTTTTCTCATACTGTTGCTCGCTGTTTCAACTGACAACAATAGTTATGGTATCAATAGAAAGATAAAAAAAATGTACATCAAAAAAGGACGCCAAATACATGTATATTTGTAATATTTTAGACTCATAAATTAATTTTAAATTTATTTAATTTCTAATTAATATCGATAACCATGATGGCATTTGACAAAATGGTAAACAAACATTTTACATATTATCTGTTAGAATTCGTTTGCTATTATTTTTTATTTTTATAACTTTTTAATATTCTGTAGCAGATTCAAAATATAAACAAATTAATAAAATATTATATAATAAAATTTAGGCTATAACGATTAGTCCAGTCAATGGAGACCAAAAAAGACCTTTGCCTTACAAAAGGTGGTGTAGAAACCATTTCAACATATGTTGTTTGGATCGGGGAGGGACTGAAAAGTTCAAGTTTTTGACATTCGGTAGGTTCGGCGCAAGCCACCATGTTAGATCAAAGGTTCAAAAAATAGTTTTTCTGAGTTTTGGATATTTTCTCAAAAACAGTAACCCATATCAAAATTATACAAAAATACAAAATTAAAGCTCGTAAATTTTTGTACAAAAAAGGCTTCTTACATTTTTTACCTAGGACGAACTCTCAAAGAGTTATGTTAAAAATAGTTAACCAGTATAACAATTATAAAAAAAAAGTAAATTACACAAAAAATAAACAATATTAGGTATTAATACTAAGTCTAATAAGTTTTACTATTTATAATAGTTTACAGTCGTCGTGGCATCGAAAGAAGTAAATTATTGATGATTTTTAAAAATTGTTTCAACGCTTTTCTACAAATTCATAAATCACTCTGACCCGGGTAAGATATGATAACGAGGTTTGAAAATTTGTATTCAGCATAAAATATTCATCTTATCATGTATTACACGATTTTTGCCGATGAGCGGTTCGCGAGTTACTAACAACATAACCCTCGACTTAACCCTAGTATGGTTACCAGCTTTTCGCAACACGTCCGGTTACATTGCGTCTGACGGACACATGTGTTATTTGTACTGTATTAAAATATATAAATTAGGGAAAGTATAAATCATATAAAATCCTATCTTTTTACCAACAAAAATATGTTTATTTAAAAAAAAATTATTGCGTCAAAAAACATATATTCTTAGATATTAAAAAAATCGGTGAAGTGCGTAGAACACAATCAGAGACACTAATACTAGTTTGTCTTTGTAGACGCTTGCAGTTTTATATGGGTGTCTGTAGACACGTTCGCCGTCAACGCTATCTTACATTTTTAAATTGCTTAAAATGAAACCTTTTCAACAAAAACGGTTTATCTTTCCAAGATATAGTTATAATACCTTAATTTACAGAGTCAATGATGGAGAGGTCCCAATCTTATTGCATTTATTATATTTTCATACTTTTGCATTCGAATGTGTCCGACGGACACAAATAAACCAGACTAGGGTTAAACTTAAAAGAAATCCGTCTAAAACATCTGCAAATCGGCTTAGTTCTCAATTTTACAGCTGAAATTTTGACACGTATTAAATATGTAATATTGTTTATCCTTAATCGTGTTGAAATTTCAGATGAAAAAATGAGAACTAACCCGATTTACAGATGTTTAATATTTTAGAGGCATTTCTTATAATTTTAAGTTGTTAGTAACTCGCTAACCACTCATCGGCAAAAATTGTGGAATACATGACAGGATAAAGAATTTGATGCTGAATTCAAATTTTTAAACCGCGTTATCATATCTTTAACCGGGTCAGAGTGGTGTATGAATTCGTAGAAAAGCGTTGATTTTTTTTTTAAATCATCGATAGGTAGTTTACTTCTTTCGATGCCACGACTACTGTAAACTGTTATAAATAGTAAAACCTATTAGACTGTATTACATGCCTTATATTGCTTATTTTTTGTGTATTTTTTTTTTAATAAATTGTTATTCTGGTTAACAAAAAAGGGCTCTTACATTATTTACCTACGATGAACTCACTAAGAGTAATGTATACTCTTAGTGAGTTCATCGTAGGTAAATAATGTAAGAGCCCTTTTTTGTACGAAAATTTAAGGGCTTCAATTTTGTGTAAAACAGTCAAATACCCAAAAAAACTTATTTTTTGCTCCTTTGATCCAAGATGGTACACACACGCACACGCGTACTCGCACACGCACGCACGCACTCGCACGCACACACTCACGCACGCACACCCACCCCCACACACGCACACGCGCATGCGCACGAACACGCACACGCACATTTGTAAATAAGAATAACCTTCATCATCCTTATGCACAGATTACTTACTTTGTAACATGATCCCGTTCTGAAAAATCAGTACAATTTTATAGCGTTAAAAATAGAAAGACCCGAGTATTTATATCACGAACAAACAAAATTTTGAAGAAATTCCCGTCTATAGGGTTTTACGATCTCCAGCTGTGGGTATTTAAAGTACAAAAGGAATAATAGAATAACAGGTCAAATTCATCCCATTGTATATTCCAACATTATATATTTAGTTGAACACTGTTCTTGTGTGTTTGGAATCGATTTTTTTTTATTTATACAGAGTAAATATGAACTATATAGTATAATAAACAGTTTGTTGAAGAAGTCATTTCGAGTGAAAATGGCATTATGAACATAGATCCTATTAATAATTGTAGTTATTAAAATAAAATATGATAAAGTTAAGTCAAACTAATGCATAAACCTTCTTGAATTAATGCAGTCAATAAAAATTATAAAAGTAAAATTGTATGTTAATTTTTTAATAATAATAAATTAATATCGGTTGTTTATTTTCAAAAATAAAATAGATGAATAAAAGGTACATTTCAAAAATTTTATATTTTACCGTTTTATTTCATCTTTACGTATAGTTATACCATCAATTTATGTAAAATAAAACGTGATTTATTCATAGTTACAACAATACAATAGAACAACGATATATCATATCGATATTTTGGTACACTCGATATATTGATACATCGATATGCAATGAGTGCCCGTGAGGTGACGCCTGGTAAGCGCCCGCACAGTGCAAATATTTCATCATTACCGAATTCTGTGTACAAAGCAGATTGGCATACCCAGCAATGGGTAATAAGCCGTCATGATAAATTTATTTTATTTATTCGATATACCAAATACATCAATATATCGGGTTTATCGGTTTACATCGATATATGTAATCTAATTCACATCGAATATTGACATTAAAATCTTGATACCGCACAGCCCTACTACTTATTGGTTTAATTTAAATTTTCAAGACCCTTATTATATACCTACTGTGAAATTAAAAGAAATAAAATAAAAACCATTATATGTGCGTGCAAAAATGAGTTCACGCATGAGCATTATAAAGCTTGAAAGGCTTGAAAAAGCTTGAAAAGATTTGAAAAGCTTGACGAAGATTGAAAATCAAGCCAAGCCTAAAATTTTTAAAACTTGACGTTTTCAAGCCAAGCCAATCTTTGTTTCCATCAAGCTCAAGCCAAGTCTAAAGCCTCATCTACACGTTGGGCCCACTAACGCCAATAAGCCAATATAAACAAATACAGACAAGTCAAAGCAAGGCGAGTCGGCGCAAGTATTTTGCGTCTACACGGACACACAGACGTTTCTCGTTACTTTGACTCGTGCACCATAAACCGACACTGAGGCGAGTGTCGGCAAAAGGAGAGCGGCCAATTCGAGTCGCGACGAAGTTTGACAATGATCGTTTCCACATGTTGGTGTAAACTCGGCGTTGGCTTTCATTCGCCTAACCTGGGCCAACGTGTAGATGAGGCATAAAATTAAAAAAGCTTGAATTTTAAAGCCAAGTAGCTTGGCTTGATGAATCCCTAGTCATAAACAAATTACAACCTCAACCTTGTTGTGTTTTGTTAATTTTGTACAGAAGAGCGTTATATTAAACGGTAAGACGGTAATACGTAAAACGTGGGAAAGTTTCTATATATTTTTATTTTTTTTTTCGCGCCCATTTCGTACGACCTTCATTAAAATCGCGTCGAATTAAATAAACCAGTAGTATACACATGAAATTATCGAGTGGTCACAATACCTTTCATACAATTTTAATTTAAGAATTTATTTATAAATATTGTATAATTAATCTGCAATGCAAAATATTCGATATCGAAACATTAACCCGAGATACAAAAAATGTTGCTGACCTCTGAATTTACATATTCACGTTGACAAGTCACAAGGCCATTGATAATTGTTTTGTTTGTTATGAATTCATAAGGAAAACTTGAAAAATTAATTATATTTCATATAATTTGTTACACATAACGTTTCTACGAAAATAAACACATACATAAACAGAATCATATTTATTTTGCAATTAAGATTACAATAATTATTTTATCCTTAATTCTATGCACCAAATGTAATCAAATACGCTGGGGCATTACAAGTGAAAGTACTTTTATGATCATCATAGGCATAGCTGTACGCGTCAGGGCACCTATCTTTGAAGAATTTAGGGTAGTTGACAGGCCAATCGGAACTTTTGCACGTCTCAGGAGTACTGTGCGCACCTGCACAACAATATTCATCTGTGTGGAATGCGTTACAAGCAGAGTTGCATCCTACGACGATGCCTTCGCCGTTCTTCAGCTGTAATTCAGCAGGGCATTCGGGAAGGATGCGGTGGTAGCAAGCGCATCGTTTGCAGCTGTATTGGCCTCCGTCTCCTGTGCCACCTAGAGGTTCCATCTACAAACAAATAATTATCAATGGCATAAGAAAAAAGAAAAGAAATTGTGGAATCTACTCCATAATCAGAAACAAATATTAGTACAAATACTGAATAGGCACTATTAATTGTAGTCCTCAATTAGAAATTGTAGAAAGAGAGCTCAAGCAAACTGAAAACCAAAAGTGCCGTTTGATACTGAAATATAGTATCTAAAGCTCGATCAGGGGCGCGCCGTCACAGGGTGCGATGTGTGCGTCGCACACAGGCGACACTTGGTCAGGGGCGACACGGCGAGCAAAATTGTAATAAGACTTAAGTTTTTTAATTTAATATGCCCATTTTTCGAGGCTCACATTGGGATTTCGTGAACTATAAGAGATACGAAGTCGATTAAATTAGGGCAAAGTTGCCCCATTAGTAGACTATTTTAAAGATGTTTTTGTTTTTCCCGAAAATTGCATACAAATGGTTACTGTACAAAATTCTAAATGGCGTGATTTATTACCTCGGTTAGTACTAAAAACGTCGAAGAGATGTGTCAACGTTCCGGACCGTTGTAAAAATTCAAAACACGACACGAACGCGGGACCGTTGTTGGATAGCTTACTAAGGTTGCTTGTATATTGCTCTAAAGAGAACAACAATAAACTCACCTAACGCATAATACTTGGCGTTTTTGAAGCCTGAGTTTGGTTAGGTTGGGTAATGTTGGTGTATATTTAGAGAAATTGCGAAAACCATGTCAATTTGAGATCTTAATTTTTTGAACACGGTCCCGCGTTTGGTACTCTAGCCACTTCCTTTTATATTCACAAATAACTTCCAAATGTGTAATTATATGGAATTTTGGTTTGCACGTCTTTAAGGACCTTTTTTATTTTCCTTCAAACGACAAAGCTCAGATTATCACTATTAGATTTCAAGTAATGGGGTCCAATTTATAATTTCTATAGTGGCAAAATTATACCATTGAAAGAGAGTTTATTTTAGCTTTCCAACGAAGTATTTATGTTTCAAGCAGAAATTGCAAGAATTATTAATTTTATGTAAAAACAATTATTGTGGTTTATTTAAAACATATGGTAATTATGAAAAGTACACAGGCTGTCCAAGTTAACGTGCTCACATAATTGTTGCCGCATTAGAAGACCATTTTAGTGGTGTCGTTATTTGAGAAAAAATCCGTTGGTCACTAGATATAGGCAAAAATGTAAATTTTGCATTTTTTTTCTTTCCAAATGTGAAATAGTACTAGATTTTAGTTTGCACCTTTTTATGCCACTTTTTGATATTATTTCGAATGGCGATGCTTATTTTTTATAAGTGTTGAATTGGGGGGGGGGCTTCAAGATGAGCACTGGCACACTGGCGACTACATGGTACGGCGCGCCCCTGAGCTCGATTAGCACGGTCAGAAATTTCTGAACAATTTTTTCTTTTTTTTGACAAATATGATATTCTATCTATTACAAAATACAAAATATAATATTCTCTTACTCCAATTTCAATGTTGAATCCGTCAACAAGGGAGATATCGTAGTAGTCCAAACCACCCCACCCTTGGAGAGTTATTTCTGCAAGAGATGCTGGAGGTGTGCCACCAGCTCCATTGCATTGAAGACGGTTACCACAGTCACCAGTTTGACAATGGTTCGTATTGGGATCACACCATGAACGACCCCAGAATCTGCCAGCCCAGTTGTCTGGTGAGAAAACTGACATCTACGAAGGGTATAAAAAAAGAGAATTAAAGGAGTTTAAAGAAAACTAAGAAATGTTTGACTACAATGAATGTAATAATGATTGTTAAAATATAAGAAAATAGTATATTACAGTACTTTTCTTAGTAAAGTTCAGGTACCTCGTATCTTGAATTATGAAAGTTTTGATAGTTCCGCCTACAGAGGTGGGATGTGTAGTAAATATCTTACGACATTTGACAAATTTTATTCGTTAGACGTTTCGGGACCAGGCCTGGTCCCATCCTCAGTAATACATTTTAGTTTACAATAAGTTAATTACCTATGATACAAAAAACACTATTTAGAAACATACTGGATCAGAAAAAGGTTATGAAACTTACCGAAGAAAATAACAATTATTTTCTTCGGTAAGTTTTTTGTATCATAGGTAATTAACTTATTGTAAACTAAAATGTATTACTGAGGATGGGACCAGGCCTGGTCCCGAAACGTCTAACGAATAAAATTTGTCAAATGTCGTAAGATATTTACTACACATCCCACCTCTGCAGGCGGAACTATCAAAACTTTCATATATTACAGTACAGTATCAATATTGGGGTACGTTCTAAAACACAGTGAAAAGGTGGAGTAAAGGTAAAGTGAATATAGTATCACGTGATTTCTCTTCTCTTGTTCATTTAGAACGATGCCGAGTGTGTAAAGAGTATACTTCTTTTGTAAGTTCAAAATGGATTTGGAAAATACAATTATTATTAGTATTTTTTTATATATTAAGTGAAAAATTTTGTTGTCTTATTTTTAGATTTATTGGCGAAATATTTGACATGGGGAAATAATCATTATTGTCTACTTTCTTTAGAATAGTAATGGTTTTAAATTCAATTAAATGGCAGAAAATATTGTAAAATGGCTTGCACGATATGAAATATATCGTATTAAATGAATTTAAAAATGCGAATTAAACAGGAACTTAATAAAAAATAAACCACAGACAAAAGCTCAAATGCCAAATACTTCAAAACATGTGGATTTCAATAAACACTACTACTGCGCATGACGGGTACAAATTACCGCACTGACTGAGTGAGGAAAGAAAAGGACACCACATCGTTCACAAATACGATGTAATGTTTATCCATCTAACTTCACTCTGTGTTTTAGAACGACTAGAGTGCACTCTTACCCCATTACTCCGCGTTTTAGAACGTACCCTTGGCGTTGTACTACAGGACAAAAAAAAAGTACAATAACGAAAGGATTATGTATTCCTGTAAACCTGTCGTGCATTAATCATTTACGTACGTTCATAGCATAAAATTTATGGTGACGAAAGAAAAATAACGACGAAATGTCAGCATAGCAAAGTAAATGTCAAAAACAACTAAGCTAAATCTTGTAATGTATAAATAGTGCTTGTGGTATGCTATGATAATGAATAGTAGTATATTATTCAATGAGCACGTAGTGTTCTATTACGATAATGGAATTTGCAACGTGAGCCGAAGGCGAGTGTTGTAAATCAATCGAATGGATAATAGCCAATACATGCGAGTAGAATACTATACTTTATCTACGACTATTAAATATGAAATTGCAATTTTCTGTCGGGATAAGTTTTCTAAAACTTCTTAATTTTGACATTTTGACATTGGAAAACAATAATTACATGTGAACATTGTACTCAGTCATAGTATAGTCGATAATATAGCAATTTTGTGTAATGGATGATTGTTATTGGTTCACCCGTGTTATTAATCACGGCTCGTGAGTAATAAGTCGAAACTCACTGCACGTTGAAGATAAAATTATTTATTGATTTTTATGTCAATTTATCAATACAATATACAGTGATTCATTACGTTTCGCTGATAATTTATTTTAAATTGTTGTTTGTTTGAAATACAATACAATAACAATTACTTATTATTATGATAAAACATTAATGCATAGTATATTATAGCTTTATGAATCACATCCACCATTACAACAAACTAGTGCTTTTTGTCCATAGCAACAACTGTCAGTCAAATTAATTTGAACGTATGGTAAAAAAAAACAAAGCGGAAAAGTATTAAAAAATTAAAAACGATATAACTTGGAAGCAAATTATAAAAATAGAATAGAATAGTTCGTGGAGTATTAAGAAAATCACTTAATTACATAGAAGACATTAACATAATAAAAAGAAAAGATATAGGAAAGTTTGATTACGCCAAAGACAACAATGAATTACAAATACATTACTAGAATATAATAATATGAATAAAACAATAATACATTATTACATGAACAAATTAACGAAGAAAATGTATTATTAAACAATAAATGCAATTATTTATCTAGTTAATAGTAAAATGAGAATGATAATTTTTATTTCATCAGCAGATAAATCAATAAATAAATAAATATATATTGAATTAATAAGAAAATATTGTTTTGCATGCGGATTATGCAATAAGCATACTAGGCTTAAGTGTATGGGGTGTAATGAATGTAAATGGCGTATTACTTCATATTTAATATTTAATTGTACGACTGTACTTATCTAAACAAAGTGCGACGCATCTTATTTGATTATTCGGGCGCGGTCATTCTTCTGAGTTCTTTCGAAAGGGTTGGATCAAAATTTTGTACAAGAAACTATATTAAAGTGAAACCGAATCCCTGTGCCCAGGTAGACTTCTTTCACTTCTACTACTACTCAAGGTAGATTTATGTATATTTTTTACTATTTCTTTCGATATTGTTTTATTGCGTAATGATTTTTTTTTTACATTTGTAACAGTAACATTTATAGTAACTAAGTAAACATTCAATATTGTTTTAAAAGTTGAACATTTTTATACTATTTTATTCTAATATTATTAATTATATTTTATTAAAGTTAAAATTCATAATTTTATTTAATTTCCTACAAATTTTGACACCGCTCGGTCAGAATAGGAAATAAATGCATATCTTTCAGTTAAAAGATAAAGTCCTACCCCTGCTACCAAGGTAGGTGAGTTTTGATAATAGTTAAGTAAAAGTATTAAAAGATGGGAGGTTGCTACAGGGGCTCATGAAAATTGAAGGCCTACGAAAAGTTTAATTTTTTATTTAAATTTTATGAAAATAGAAAATAGGAATTGCTGGTACAGGAAACTTTTAAATAACTTATTTTCGCTGAACATGGCAAATAGGATGTATTGCTAGGTTACCCGCAATAAAGTTGTCAAACACCCTTCCTAATTATTTGACTTACTCTTTCTCCAGGACGTAGAATCCATCCCCCACCGTTCAAATGATCTTGCCCTGAATTACCTTGGCATCCTACCCACACATCTCCTGGAAGTCTATTCCAAAACTGGAACTCTTTTGCATTTGCAAGATAAAAGAAGGACAATACCACCAACACTTTCATTTTGATTACTCTAAAACAAATAAAATTTATAATCACTAGTACGAGTAGACTAAGATGGGGTATAATCAGTGGCGTAACTAACGGGCCCGCAGGGACCGCATTGCGGGCGGGCCCCGGGCTTTAGAAGGGCCTCCAATAATTGACATCTGATTTAGTGTATGTAATTACGTACCTATAATTTTGAATTGAATTTTAAAACAATTTTTGTAGCAACATATGTACATATTTATTCAGTCCATTATTTTTTTAAATGTCAATTTCCAAAAATAAATCCAGTTTTTTTATTTTCCATCACATTTCGGCCGGTAGAATTTCGATCGAATATTTTCCTTAAACTGACCCAGAGTTCGTTGTTTATTGACATATTTTCTCCCTTTAAAATAACCCCACAAAGAGAAGACTGGAACTGTCAAATCAGGAAACCTAGCGGTCAATGTGTATTACCAAAACGCGGGATTCAACGATAAGAGAATGTTTTTTTTCGCAAAATTGCACACCGAAGTTCTTTCATTTGGGATAACAAAAAATGTATGAATCAATTCCCTGTAACGTTCACCAGTGGACAGTGCCACCATTTTCATTTTCAAAAAAAATACGGGCCAATCACATTTTCATAGTAAATACCACAACATATAATGGCTTTGATGGGATGTAAGGTGCCTAGTGATTAAATCTTAGATTTTCAGGCCTGCAATATTAGTTATTTTGCTTATTAACATGTCCACTCAGACGAAAGTGAGACTTGTCACTTACTTTGACAGTTCATTAAAATTTTGAGTAAAAATAGTCACAATTTCCGCAAGTTCTTGTGGCGCATGGTTTGCAGTTATTCATGGTAAACACTACAACTAAAGATGGGCCCCAAAAAAATATTGCGGGCGGGCCCCCGAACGTTTAGTTACGCCACTGGGTACAGGTATAGTACTGAACATAAACTTAGTAAAAAATATGTTATTTTTTAATATGGTGATTGTTGCTTCTCTAATTAAATTAGACCAAAAGTCTAAATACAAAATATATTTAGAATTGAAAACTGTATATGTAGCGAGTACTAACTTTTGTGTTTTAAATTCGAGTAAGAAGCAAACAAAAAATGGCTTTTATAAAGAAAATTTCAGATTGAGATTGCTGTAAAACAAAATAATTTTTATTATAAATATTAACAGTTTGAAATATTAATGTCATATAGATATTGTTAAATAAAATATGACAATACACGTTCAAGTATAAATTATTAATAATTGCGATTAAGCTATTTTCTTTATTTATTTAATAGACTTGTCAAAATAATTCACTTTTCTTTTGTTAACTTTTTATTTTTTAGCCACAGCACTTTCAACCCGTAATTTTCATTATGAAAAAGATTTTTAGCGCTTACTTATATTACTCGGACATAAATAACAACTGAGCAACTAAAGTACTCATTGGGTGCAGTTATAATTCTAAACTTTTTTTGTATTTATACTTTTTATCTAATTTAATTATAGAAGCAACAATCACCATAATAAATTTTACAAGAGGTATGTACTTACTTGATGCTTACTTCAAAGAAACACGCAGAAAAGAACAATTACTCTCCATTTATATACTCCGTCTAACGGTGTTTTTTTTATCTGAGACAGGTGATAGCAATGTTAATGTTATTATTTAATGATAAAATGAGAAATACTTTAAATTTTAAAAATCCGATGTGATACCAGGTAGCAGGTACTTTAAAGTGATTTTGATAAAATAATTATGTAATTATTCTTAATTTAAAATAAATTAAAAATTATAACGACAATATTTATGAATTGCATTTCAAAGGCACAGAAACAATAAAACATATTCTGGGAATTTTCAGTTTTCCGTATAATAATTAATATTTGTCTTATCTTTGAAAACATAAATAATAATAATATATTATCCCCTCACAGCTTGGGAGTTGACATGTAGGTACTCAAAAACAAACTAATTATTTCATACCAAATATATCATTTTGTAGGCCTAATTCTTGATATTCCTTTATTTTGTTATACATACTGTGAAATATGACTCCGTAAATAAAACAAGGAAAAACAAGTCTGATAGTGTTAGATCAGAATTATGGCAACATTGCAAAATCTCCTAGATTTATTATGGCTGGGATTTAATGCGCACAAAAAAATATATTTTCTACAAAACTATTGAAAGTACCTAGGCTTTTTAATGTTTGTTTTTAGGGTTAAAAATGTCATTCACCAGTGACAGATAATTGTTACTTTTAACACTACTGTTAAATAAAACTGAATAATTTACCTTGGTAATGACGAATGGATCAACAAATTAACATTTTTGACATATTATTGACAAATTTAAATGAAAAAATAGTGTATAGTATACGTGTTAAAAATTATTTTATTTTGTTTGAAGGTTTGGACCACTTCGCTTTGCGTCGGGTTCCAAACTTCCTTCTCACAAAATAAAATGTAATTTTTTACACATGTCAAATAACTATTTTGTAAATACTATAATAAAGTGTTTGTTTTAAAAAAAATGTATTTATACATAAAGAAGATACTAATCTGTGTAATGAAGTGGAAGCGTACAAAATAGAGATAAACAAAAAATATTGATTAATGCAATATAGTTGGAACGTATAAAACAAATCTTTTGTTTAAAAATAATAATATATCTAACATCACCAAACCCCATATATTTGTGTAAATCCTTTTTCATATGTTTCAACTTTATTGTAGAATTGTTTTCGCAAAACTTACAAATATGACACTGTTGCATCAACTTTTTTGTACAAAATACAGTCCATAAATATATTTGACATTTGAAACATAACCTATCTATATACAGGAGTCCAGGATAACTTTTCCAAAATGAGGATCTCGGAAACTATAAGATATATCCCTGAAGTCGGTTAAATTAGACAAAAGTTGCCCTATCAGGAGGCCATTTTAATGGTGTTTTGTTATTTGAAAAAAAAAAAATGCATAGGTCACTAGATATCGAAAATCTAAATTTTGCAGTTTTTTATTATTGCAAATATCTTCCAAATGTGGTATAATACTGGATTTTAATTTGCACATCTTCAAGGCACTTTTTATGTTCTTTCGAATGGCGATGCTCTCATTTTTTTATCACTATTAGATTTAGAGTTATGATGTCAAAGTTTTAATTTCTGTATGGACGCCGTATTGGAAAATTGCACCATTGACAAGAGAATTTTTTAGCTTTCCGTCCATGTGTAATTTGTCAATTTTGATTTGTTCAAACAACGACAGTACAACAATTTCTAAATTTATAGGTTAAAAACAATGGTTGTTGCAATGAAACAATTGAAATAATATTTTCATTATTTTCAATGATAATTCGTTTAATTAGTTCTCAAAATTTTATAAAATCTTCATATTTTTATTTGGACATTATTGTAGGCAATGAAATTTAAAGAAATCTGATGATGTCATTGTTTCATTGCAACAACCAGTATGTTTAAAGTATAAATTTAGATATTATGATTAAAAAAAAATTGAGCATCACCATTCAATAGAACATAAAAAGTGCCTTAAAGGTGTGCAAATTAAAATCCTGTATTATTTCACATTTGGAATATATTTACAAAAATAAAACACTGCAAAATTTACATTTTCGCCAGTATCCTATGCATTTTTTTATCAAATAACAAAACACCGTTGAAATGGTCTTCTAAATCTAATAAATGTCGGTCCATCTGTGATCTTCTTGGTCTTCTCTTTTTTGGCATATTGAAATTTTTAATTAAACAAACACCAGCTAATGCTAATATTTCGTCTTCGCAGTCCATCGTTGAGTTTTGCTTACACAATGACAATCGCAACTGTACTGGTATGCAAATTAGACTGATCATTAAAGTGCATACAATAATTTTATTTTATTTGAGCAAATTGGCATGCACAAGACAATTTGCGCAGATTGCATGAGCGTGATATATTATTTGAGATTTGACATTAGATAACGACCAGTTAAAACAATAACCAGAATTTCGACGGGAAGTAAAAATTACAATTTTAACTTCAAGTTACAAATATAGGTGGTAAGAAAATTTTTGCAACATAACCGTTAGTTATCACTAACTGTCAAACTAGAGATGATAAGACCGGGCCTCCAGACTGGAGGCGAACGACCGTATCTAATGCCTGCATTATCATCAAGTGATACGCTGGCCACTATACCACAGCTGACTGTGTAACTCGTCCCAAAATATTGCTTATTTTGCATTATTAAAATAAATATTTTTTTTTCAAACGTCGTAGAAATGGCATTTTTTGTGTGTTGGTTCACAAGGTAGAAATAAAATAAATAAATTAATATCCATAGAAACTACATAGAATTAGCGAATAAAGAGAAAAGTTGTGCGTTTGAAAAAAAAAATGTGTCATTCGGAATAAAAGTGTCTTTGTGTACCTCGCATGCAATGCAAACTTCCATGCTCGCCACACAAACTATCACTTTTACTCCTAATAACAAAATATATTATTTTGTAATTGTACATTTTTACCTGCCGCTACAATCGCATATCGAGATGCCCACGTTTTAAGGTCCATAGAATCCAATTTTATGTATGTGTGTGTGTATGTGTGTGTGTGTGTGTGTGTGTGTGTGTGTGTGTGTGTGTTTGCATTTGTGTTTGTGTTTGTGCCTGTGTGTGTATCCTCCACTCTAACTCAAATACTTACATTCCGAAAAATTTGAAACCTTGTATTTCTACCTTATTCTAATATGGGACGAGGTCATTAGATTTTGGTGTATATCAAATAACCGGAAATGGAACTTTACTTGAAGCTCAAAATAGATTTTATTCGAAAAATACCTTCAAATGTTATTTTTTCAAGATTTGTGTTATTATAAAAATTAAAGATTATTAAATTGTCTACAGATTTGCATAAATACTTTTTCTATATATTTTATGGATAAATTTATAAAATTATGTATAATCTCTTGGTTACACAGTTCATATCTCAAATGTATGTAACTGACAGATAAATGTCACTGTCAAAGAAGTAATCATTTCAAATTAATAATAGCAACGTTTTAAACAGAAAACAGTAAATAGAACCATAGTTATATGCAGTGGCGTATTTACGGGGGGGGGGGGGCTAGGGGCCCTGTGCCCCTCCCCCCATGGAAAATTTGAAATAGAATATACCTTTCGTAAACCAAGGTTAAGGGCACAGGATCTATGTTAAATATAAAATATAGTGTGTTTACGGAATTTTATATAACGTGACACAATATTTATAAAATAAACGCTTTAATATATTGCTATTATCAAGGTTAACTATGCTACGTTAAATACACCACTGTCTACGCATAGACAATGTAGTTATTATATATAATTATTTTTTTGCTTAATTACTTCTTTTTTCTTAATTACTTGTAGATTTAATGTGAAAAAATAATGTTTGAGTGTTAGTGCCTAATAGACGTGTGCCTTGAGGTGTCTCCCGCCCTCAACCCCCCCCCCCCCATAACGAAATCCTAAATACGCCACTGGTTATATGGAATGGATCTTAATACGGTTTCCGCAATAACTAAATATGTAAGTATGTATATTTAAAGCAATAAAAATTAAATAGCAGGAGGTTTAGTGTTTTTTCCATAAAACAGTTTCTTTATTGTTATTGTTATAATCTCTCTTTTGTACCTACTCATAATATGTTTTTGTACAAATCTTTTTTTTTTGTACAGACATTCTATTGCAGGTATTCAATAATATTTACATAGGCGTAGTTAGGGGGGTACTTGGGGGTGCTTAGCACCCCCAGATTTTGAATTAGCACCCCCAAACAAATTTTTTATAAATTTGAATAATTACTTTTTAGACACATCTATTCATTTTGACTGTTATATTAAATATTATCAACATATTAAGGAAGAACCTTCAAAGCAAAGAAGGGAATTTAACTATTATTAAAGATGTAATAAAAATATTAGAAGAAAAGCGAACTGACTATGCCTTTTTATACTCACGGAGAGATATTGAAATTGCTTAAAAAAATAACAATATTGAAATTGAACCTATTAAAACTACAAAAATAATAAAGCAAGTCAAAATTACTTAAAGATTATTTGGTCGCATCAACAATTGGAATTAGTTCACATGATACTGACTTACATACTCGTGTTGATTATTCTTGATGATGATTCTTTCCGAATTAATATTTACTTTACTACCATATAATTGATGTAATAAGTACATACCTAAAACTCCGATTTTCCTTAGAAAGCCAAGAACTAGCATTATACCACCTTTGCAATAAATAAAGATATTTTAAAAGCTGAAATTACTATTCTAAAGAACATGATAAGCAGTCAGGAATCAAATAATATTAAAAGTGTACTTAATCAAGGTACATTTGATAATTATTATAAACTTTATAAAATTACACTCATTCTGCCTATACAGGGTGTTTTCCAACTTCACGTAAAAACTTTAAGTGCATATAGTACTGACCAAAATGATTAAAAAAGGCTTGGTCCCGATCTTCAATAGTTTCCGAGATATAAGGCAGTGAAAAATTAGTTTTTACGGGGTTTACCTCTGCTATCGCGAAAACTATAAGAGTTACGACTTTGATTAAATAAGACTTTTTGTTTACCTCTCAGAGGTCAACTAAGATGTGCTTTTTTTTTGATTAAATAAGACTTTTTGTTTACCTCTCAGAGGTCAACTAAGATGTGCTTTTTTTAATTAAGTAATTGTACTAAGTTAAATGTTGTGGCAACCATGGCCAATATTTGATTTTCAAATAACTTCGTTACTATTAGAAATTGAGAAAAATGTTTCATACAAATTTTTATTGTTTTTCTATAGTCTATTTACTGACACAGACAAAATTTTGTTCAATCACTATATCTTTGTCAATTTTCTTCGATTCTAATAGTAAATGGCCTCTTTCTCGGAAACAGTTGAAGATTAGACCTATTTTGATTAAGCTTTTTTACTCATTTCGGTCTGTACTTATGCCCTTATAGTTTTTACCCGGTATACACAGAAATTTGTGAAAGATTATTCTCTGTTATGCGGAGAATTAAAACTGGCTGAGCACTACTATGACACAAAAACTTTACTAATTTAGTAGTAGGTAGATAAGTATTGAATATTGAAAATATGAACTTTCAATATATATATATATATATATATATATATATATAGATATTTTGCAAGAATTTATTCTTTTGAATGGAAACAGAGAATTAGCTTCGCGACGTGTTCCAAATATCCTTTTCACAAAATAAAATGTCACTTTTAACACTTATGTCGTAACTATATTTTTACTTTAAATAATATTTTTTGTTTTTGTTTATATATTAATCAAATAAATACTTTTTTAAATATTTTGTAAACCAATTTTTTTTCATTTTAAGGTAAGGGACTTTAGCACCCCCTAACTTTAAAGTCTAACTTCGCCTATGAATATTTAGCTCATAATTTGTCTTTGATTTAAGCAAACAGAATATTTATCGCTGGTCATTCAAAAAGAAATGTGACTTGTCACTAGTAATTCAGAGATAAAGATTACTTATATGTTATATGTGAACGTCTGCACTGTGCAAAAATATTTGTTAAATTCTTATTATGAATTGTTAAAAAATACGCCAACTTATCTTACTCAAAACGGTGTATTTTTATCACCCCCTGTGTACCGTATCGTAGGTAAGCGATATATACGAACCCCCTCCCATAACAGCTGACTTATTCAAATTCATTTGTCATTGTTTAAATACGTAATAAAATTCATAATAATGATTAGAGAAATCTTTACTTTTTATTAAAAATGAACAAATGAAGAAATTTGAACATTATAGTAGTAGTAGTAAAACATTTAACAAATTAATATTTTAATTTTTTATTATTTTTCCGGTCAGTTGATATTTTACATTAATGATATTTTGTAAAATAATAGATTAATAAATATGATTAATTTGGTTATAATTAGGTTCGTTTACGTTAAGCCTCGTATATGCCTGCGAACCGTTCGACGAACAGTACGCCGAACCGTTCGGCAATCGGTTCGACGAGCCCTAGCAGATGATGGTGGGAGAATGTTCGTCTTTTTTCCATTATTGTTGCAGATACATGTATGTATGTTTTGCTTGTAAAATGCATATTCAAGCCGTGGCAGCAGCATATAATTATATGCATTTACATTTTTAGCTACTGGTGATTCTTATAGTAGCTTACAATATTTATTTAAAATATCAAAACAATTAATCAGCACAATAGTTCCAAAAGTTTGTGAAGCGGTATTCCATTTTTGGTAAATGTAGAATTAATAAAGAGCAAACATCTACTTCGAATCAAAGAATAAAGTGAAATAAAATGTTTTGTTGTAAGTATCCGTTCGCCGTCGCGTCCAGACTAGCTGCAACGTGTTCGCGCAACATCCTTTGATCGTTCGTTGAAATACCGACAACGGATGGATCGCGCAAATGGTGCAGGCAAACCATGCACGTGTTGCAGTGCTTTGCTCGGATCGCCGTTTTGTTGCGCCGGTCTGGACGTGGTTTGCCGAACGGTTCGGCGAACGGTTCGCAGGTCTGTACGAGACTTTAGATTAGAAAAATAACAGGAGCAACATATTGGAAACAAAAGAAAGATAACGGGAAGCATGGCACAAAGAAAATATATGACATTAATTCTTAAGGCGCATCTACACATTTGCACCCGTGTTTTGCCTCGACATTCGCTGAATTTCGCGAGTGGCATTCGCACGTTCGTCCCCACAACGCGAATGACCGTCTTCACACTTGCCGAGTGTAAAACGCATCTACACATTCGCAGAAATGGCGAGTCGAATCGCAGACCGAGTGGCGGAGCAAATGTGTAGTCTGTTCATTTGTGATTCGCCTCATCCCTCGCCTTGCCGCTCGTAGCGCTCGATCTAGGAGCGGTTTTTGGGGACGAGTCAAAGGCTCGTAACGATGCGGCGAAATCTGTCTTTACATTCGGCGAGTGTGAAAACGGTCATTCGTGTTGTGGGAGCGAACGTGCGAATATCACTCACGAATTTCGGCGAATAACAAGGCGAAACACGAGTACGAATGTGTAGATGCGCCTAAGACTGAGTTCGCCGCATCGCTACAAGCCTTTGGCTCGTCCCCAAAAACCGCTCCTAGAGCGAGCGCTACGAGCTGCAAGGCGAGGACTCGGTCCTGACGGCGAATGACGAGTGGGCAGACTACACATTTGCCCCGCCACTCGCCTTGCGATTCGACTCGCCTTGCGATTCGACTCGCCATTCATGCGAATGTGTAGATGCGTTGTTAAAGAACTAATAAAGGTGAATATTGGAAAAATCGTTTTCGCTGTTGCTCATTTTCTTTTGCAATTAATTAGTTATTTTATTTTTACTTTTAGGCTACCGTAAAATATTTGACACTAAAATGATTGTTTTGTGAATTATCCAAGTGAAAGCAAAACCCTCCCCACTGCAAGTGGCATGTATCAATCAGATAGGAAATTTATTTTTAAATAAAAATTTTAACTTTTTATTATTGTGCTAGTTAAGTAAAAAATGTTATAAACGTAGAAATAGACTATTTGGGCCTTAAGAATCAAGAATCAATGATGAAATTGAAAAAGATTTGTGAAAGATTCATTGACTTCAATGGGAGGGACCTTGTAGCTCAATTGGTAGAGTGTCTCACTAGATATGAGAAAGTCCAGGGTTCAAATCACTGCGAGGTCTATGAATTTTTCACAAATTCTTTCTTTGTTGTTTACCTAATTTATCCTTGATCTTCAACACCCAAATAGTCCATTTTTACGTTTTTTTAAAAAAAGTTATGCGCACCTCGACTTAAAAGGTCTTTTTTAACCTCATTTGAAATGTGAGCCTCGGCTTTCACAAAAATTACAAACGTCAGATGCGTCCAAAAAAGATCAGTTTTACAGCGCTGCTGCACAAAATTATATTTTCTTTTTATATAAGGCTAATAATTAAAAATTTAAATATTTTTTTAATTTTCAACAAATGTTGTTTAAAAAAATATCAGATACCTTTTAGGTACTTATTAAATAACCCCTTTATAAAGTTTAATAACATACGATAAAACTATACAAAACAAATAAAGAACTAAATACTAGCAAAAATTATTTATTGTTCATAATAATAGCAAGTTGAATGCTTTGAATTCTACTGAAAATAATTTAAGAATATCTATGGAAACAATTGCTTGAATCTTTAGAAGCAAACGATTGTACAAATTTTATAAGACGGCCTACAAAATAAAAATAATATCCCAAAAAAAAAATATTTATTTCCCAATTCTTAATACAATAGTGAATTATAATCTTTTACAAACAGATTCATAAAACAGGTTAGAGACAAACTCATCTTTAATTCTAGTTTTAATTGCTTTTTGATTTCATAAAAGGAGATACTCACTAACTCGAAACTAACGTTATTCCCATTATTAATCCTATTTTATGAAAGAAAACTTTTGTTTTTTTTATATAGTTGTAGTGTTCTAATTATTTTTCATGTAAAATGTAAAAGTTATTTAAACAAATCGTATAAGTATTCAAAAGTTATGACATTAAGTACAACGCCAACAGTTTAGACGATAAAAATTGTAATTAAAATTACGATTGCACAAGTAACTCCAATTTTAACTCCAATCTTAATCTATTTTGTGAATAGCTTTAAAACCGAAAAGTTTAATCCAGAATAAAAATAAAGTTAAACTTTTGTACTAATCTACTAGTTGGTGCTTACCCAAAAGTAATTAAATATATAGGAGCAACACAAGTAAATGTACTACTTTTGTCATTATAAGCAAAACTATATGCTAAGGGGCATCTTTGTTTAAAGAAAGTGGAATATGCTGATGACTGGCAAATATTTGGATTGTTGAAAGCTCCTCTACAACAATACTGGTCTGTATTATACTTCTGACAAGCCGAAGCACAAGCAACTACTTGACCGTTGTCATTCTGCCGAAGATCATTTGGACACTGTGATAAGATCGAATCATTGTAGCAGTAAGATTTTTGACAGCTACCACGTGTTGGATTTACAGGTTCAATCTTCAAAAAAAAAAGAAAATGTAGAACAAAATCCTTTAGTACTATAATAAATACATTATGATGGCTTTAATTAGTTAATATACATTGCTAGATGTGCAAGCCTGTTTTATGTCGATTTTGATAATAACAATATAGTTTTATTGAATGGGCAAATTATACCAAACTCAGCAGTTGTGGAGAGTTACTATTCAGAGTAATTATAATTGAAGCTTCAAATGTAATAAGTTTAAAACGATCAAAGTGTCATTTTAATGTTTTAACATTATTACACAGTACAGTACTGTACAGGAAACGATATGGATATCTGCAGTATATTTTATTAACATGTTACCAGCAAGGTCTGACAGAGCTGACATTGTCTGCGCAATTTCTGAAATGCACAATGCTATAGTTTCATTTACTGCTTTTATTAATATTTGTACATTTTAAACTTATGGAAATTTGACAAGTTGCATTGCACTCTATAAATTTAATTTTATTCTTCGACAAGTATTATTTGACAAGATGTCTTGTACATTGTCTACTTTGTAGTTTTACAAATTTTGTTAATGTTGAAGATGGACCACTAAGGTCCGAAACATCCACATTTTATTAGTGCAAAATATGCAATAATTTAGGACGAGTTACACAGTCAGCTGTGATATAGTGGCCAGCGTATCGCTTGATGATAATTGGTTATGGTTAAGGTCGTTTCGTACCACCTATGGTTGTAACTAGATGTTAAAATTGTAATTTTAACTTCCCCTCGAAGTTCTGATTATTTTTTAACTGGTAGTTTTCTAATGTCAGATCTCAAATAATATTTGAGGCCCGTTTTCACGCTCATGAAATTTGCGCAAATTGACAAATGCAGCCAATTTGCTTAAATAAAATGAAATTGTTGTATCCATTTTAATGATCAGTCTTATTTGCACACCAGTATATGGTTGAGATTGTCATTGTGTGAGCAAAACTCAATGATGGACTACGAAGACGAATTATTAGCATTAGCTGGTGTTTGTTTGATTAAAAATTTAAAAATGCCAAAAAAGAGAAGACCAGAAGATCGCAGAAATGTTGGATTGAACAGAGATCCACTTATTCTCATATTAACTTAATTAAGGAATTGTTGATTGACCCAGACGATTTTCGTAATTATTATTAGATTTAGTTATATAAATTAAAACGACCCGAGTTTTGCGGACTTTGCTCGTGACAAATAGAAATAAACGTATTCATTTAATATATTAATACTTCTAACAAAACTTAAACTTAACCAAGCCCGCCCTAATCGCGAAATAGCATATCTTGGGCTTTGACCGTGCTACGCTATGTTAGGTTTTGTGTTCTTGCTAGAAATGGCCGTGGCCAATACGCAAAATAACAGAAGCGAGGAAACGACCAGGGTCAATATGCAAAATAACTGGATTACATATAAAACTAGTTCCATCTTTAGCTTTAAATGGGAACTACATTTGGAAATTTATCGCATTCTGTATTTTGTGTACCTGCTGATTTATAACAAGTGTAATATACTTTAACAGTTTGTTGGGAAGGTCATTTCGATTGAAAAATGTCATAAATATAGCTTTCAATCTTATTCCTTTTAGTTAGGTACCAAAATTTTATAAATAACAGTTAATATTCAAATTATCAAAAATAGAACATTTTGGTATTGTTGCTCCTTCATTATATCCTTATTTCATATTAATGATTTCAGTTAGTGCTGCTGAATATGCAGATATGGTTTTATTTATGGATTTTATAACGGTAATGCGAATATATAACTCGGAACTATGGTTTTTGCTAGTTATTTCAGTAAATTTGACTTCTTGTATTTTCACAACTAAAACGCACAGGATTTACATATGTTTATATGACATTTTTAATCTGAGTGACCAGAGGAATAAAATGTTAAAAGTGTGTTATACTTGTTAAAAATCATACTGTAAAATTTCAAATAAACTTAATTTCTTTTATTGTAATGTTTTCGTAGAAAGTCTAATAAAAAATATGGACAACACTACACGAATGTGACGTCTGGTTGGAGGATTTTATTAATACCAAACGAGGGCATTGTGACACTGTATAGATATGTTCTACCTTTTTGTCACGTAATTTTCAGAAAACATAAACATTGGCAAATATTCGTCTTTAGCCAAGCGTGATAAATAAATTACTCTTTAGACTAAACATACATTTTGTATTTACCAATATTAAAATTACTTTAAAAAAACAATCAAGTTTATAGCTGACCGATATTTGAAAGATCAATATTTAGGAGTCCGGATTTCGTAGAGAACTACCTAGATCTCGGAAATTATAAAGGATATGACGATTCGATTGTGTTTTAAATTTGTTTTATCCTTAAAATCTTAGATTTTGTATTTTTCTGTAAATAATCTCAATATTTTTCCAAATTAGTATGTTATTATTAGTATTAAGAATATTTAGTACAAATCGGCGTTTGAGGTTTCGGTACACTGTTGTACGTACCTTCGTCTAGGTAAGTAGTAATCTTACTACAATGATGTACACATAGATTCAATCGTTTCAAGATTCTGTTGTCGAATTTGAGAGCAAAGGCATGTGTATGTGCTTTGTACGATACTTGTACCATGACGTCTGAAAAATTAAATGTTGAAACGAATGTGTACCTGATTTTCCAGTATGTAAAATCTGCAAGGTCTTACTTACCCGAATGAAGGTATAAGAGCGTAAAATGTAGGATTTGTAAGAATAAATGCTGTATGAGTGAGATTTCGAGAAAATTGATAACACCATTTGATAAAATTAAAAATTTGTGTACAACTTTTACTTTCAAGAAAGATTTGTGCTTCTAACAGCAGGACGTTTGATGGTTTGATTAGGTTTCGAAAATAAAAATTATCACACGAATAGATATTCTAACTACGACCACATCAATTTTAATGATTCCTTTTGTCTTACCCCCATTTTCATGTTGAAACCATCAACAAGAGAAATATCGTAAAAGTCTAGGCCGCTATGACCTTGTAGGGTGATTTCTGCAAGAGTTACTGGAGGAACACCTCCCGCTCCTTGACACTGTATTCGATTTCCACAATCTCCCGTCACACAGTGTTTGGTTTGTGCATTGCAACCTGTTCGGCCCCAAAATCTGCCTTCCCAGTCGTCTGGAGCATTCACTGAATACTAAAAGAATTAAACAATGAAAATAAAGATGATTAGAATACAAGAATAGAAATGCAAATGTAGCTTGTTAGATGAAATAAATAAAAGTTGATTATAATAAAGCGAATGAAAATAAGGGAAATAAATTAATTATAAGAGAGTAAAAAAATAACTTACATGTTGTCCAGGCTTCATAATCCATCCTCCATCGTTTAAGGGAGAAAAATCTTTATTATTTTTCAATTTGACTCCATGATTTCCCAGATTTCCAACCCATATATCGTAAGGGTAACGATTTATAAATTGAAATTGTCTTGCATCACAATGATACAAGAACGATAATAACAACAATATTTTCATTTTTTGTTTTCTGTAAAATATATGCATAAATAAAAATACTGTAATTACGTTTACTTACGTTTTACTAATATGTGTTATACTTACTTAAATACTACATAACATTAGTCAAAAATTTCTTGTCTTATATAGTATATATTTCTTAACGGAAGATAGCACGAATATGTTATTTATGGTATAGATTAGAAATTATAAAGAAATGTTCATTATTTAAAACTTGACACAGGATTTTTTAAATAGGCAATTTGTCAATTTTATTACTCTATTTTCTTCGTGCAAGAACAGAGTCGACTAAAAAAAGTAAAATAAAATAAAAAAATGTTCGGGAATATTTCTTTTAATATACTGATAATAAAAATTAATTTTCAATTAATAAAGCAAAGCTAAAGAAGAAAATCGTTTTTGACTATAATAAAAATGAACATTTTTAATAATAATATAGATATTTATAGACAAAAAACTGTTAAACTGTAGCAAAATGTTTTAGAAGTATAATATCAAAATAATCGAATTATATGGAATAAAAAATATCTTATGTTATCAATATATTACCTTCCATCAATTTTAAATATTTTATATGTATAAATGCCTTCCAAACAGTTTCTTCTGCTAATTAGTAATATTTGAATATCCGTGCAATTTTCTCTTTCTTATAATGAAGCAGCATAGGATGCAAGATTTAAAAAATTTAATTTTTTGATAATTTTTTATCTATAAAGACATTGAATATGAAATAAAAATGTATTCAAATCGTATATAGAGAATAAAATATTCGTGATAAACTTTACTGGAAATATTCTAGAGTTTTCTACATGAATTCAGAACTATATAAATGCAACGCGAGACAGTTTAGTTAGTGAAGTCAGTCAGTTCAGTCCAGTCCAGCCAGTGGAAATAAATAATTAGTGATATAAATACATATTAGGTGATCTTAATTGTTTAAATAAACAAATAACCTTAGTGTTTAAATATTTAATAATATTATTAGTCTTAAATTTTAATTTAATGTTTATATTTGTTTAACCATAGTGTTAATTATTTTTCTTACATTTTTTCCTAATTATTTTCGTTCAATAAACTTTTATTTCAATTAATAATGTCTGTCTGAGATCAACTAACGTTACAAGTTACAAGTTAATCTAACGCAAAAAACAATCGCACTCATTTAGATTGTTTTGTTATACTCGGTTTTTACCTTCCTTCACCTTTAGGTAAGGTCCTTACCTAAAGGTGACAATACCTTCTTTACCGCAAGGAAAGTATTGTCTTTGGTCAAAAAATTCGGTGGTGAGTTTTTGATGAATAAGCACGTTTTAGATTACCTAGAATACGGTTTTACTATTTTTACGATGATGTTGTGTGTGTGTGTGTGTGTGTGTGTGTGTGTGTGTGTGTGTGTGCGTGTGCGTGCGTGTGTGTGCGTGCGTGGGTGTGCACGTGTGCGCGTGTGTGCGTGCGTGCGTGCGTGTGTGTGTGTGAAATTTATTTTTTTGTAGAAATATTTGAAACTATATTTTAAAATATTTAAATCACACCTACCAGAATACAGTTTTCTGTAGTAATATATTAAGTGCATGAAAACATGTGTTGCCTAGAAACTAGATGAGTTTGTTTTGATAGTAATTTGACGAAACGAAGTTGAGGGCGCTTTTCTGTCAAATTACTATCAAAATAAACGAACGCAGTTTCTTACAGGCAACACAATTTGAATGCTGAATTTTAAGATCATTTTTAATGCACGAAATATATATTTGTTAGACTATTTCCAGAACATTAAAATTCAAAATATCGTATTAAATTTTATTATTTAAACAGATACTGTAGCGCCAAAAATTCAAAACTGTGTTGTTACCCCTAGTCCCGATGGGTGGAAGCACTTGCTGACAAGCCAAGAAATATTTCCGGCGCAATGTGAGCTAGATAACCTATAATATATGCTGAGGTACAAGTTTTGTATGTAAATAAAAGTTGTGTGTAAAATAAGCTTTCACTCTTGTTTTAATACATAACCAGTGTTACAGATTAGAAAATAAATACTTACTTATATGTAAAATTTGGGTGTAGTATTCTAAATGGTTTTTACTGTTACCTCTTTATGATTTTCTTTATTAATTTTATCATTTTGCATGCCCAGTCGATTAGAATTTTGGCCAAAACATTATCTGACGTATTATCAAATTAGGATTTCATTGCAAAATATTTTAAACTGCTTCCACACATACGCTTTAGATCTTTTAGTATTTACAGGAATGTTTTGTCAATACTATTTACAATACCTATTTTCATATGAAAACGTTCCAAAATCTGTTTATATATTACCAATCCTTAGCATCATAAACAAATTAGCAGCTTTACTTTTTATTGCGGACTTACTGTTAATTTCGACGTGTCACAATGCCCAAAATTCCATTTTATACAAAGAAAAAGATAATTTTGTTAGAAGATAGCATTACAAAATAATAATTAATTGGGTTATTTCTATTTCACTTATCAGTATATAATTACAAAAAACTTAAAAGATTGCTTAAATATATTTGCTATTTTAGGCTGTCATTTGAGATTTTATATGTCAAATCAGTGCGATATTCGTGGTAAGTTTCTGAAAATTTTCATCTAATATGCTATTCACTGTAAGTTTGCTCTGATTGGTCCGAATATTCAAAATCTTATTTCATTGTGTATTAAATTGTTCTGGAAATAGTCTTGCAAATTCATAGCAACTTACCAACTAGAAACTAAGTAAACAAAATAGTGTCATAGTTGATGACAGCATCAAAAATATGTCTAAAAATAAATTATTTATATAATAAATTAATTTTTATAATGGACAGAATTTAATATGTCAAAATAACAAAAATTTGGTCACTTGATTGTTATACAAAGAAAATCTCATTATCTCTTATTTTATTGGAACCTTATTTATAAATTAAATCCATCATAAATAAGTCTTCCTAATGATAAAATTTATCGGAAATAATTTATGTTAGTAAAAACAATGGCGATATATATTGAATTATTATATTTATTTACTTATTCATTATTCAACAATATTGATAATAAATGAGTTAATAACTCCAGCAATGCGAGAAAAAAACAAAAGCGGTCATTTCTATACATAGGCGCCCACAGGGGGGTCGAAAGGGTCGACTGACCCCCCTTTCATTTATGGACTGTATCCATATTTAAAAATAAAATTATAATTTTATTTTTTAATTTCAATGTATCATTGTATTTTTTAATAATTATTGGTAATATTTTCTAATATTTTAATCAAAAATTTATTACATAATATCTATTACTAAGTACGAAATAGCTGAAGTGTCAGAATGAGTAAACTATGTTATGTACTGTTATTATATTACATTATCTTAGGTGTTGTATTTTCTTTAATATGCCGTAGTTTATTCTAATCATTTTATGATCACGTTCTTCTCAAAACTTTCACAATTATCGATTTTACTGTTATATAGAAACTAAGAATTAGAAAAGTAAATAATGAATAGACATTGCATATTTATTTATATTAAAAGTACCTACGTATGATTAGGGTTGCCGTATTTTGTGAGGCGCGCGATTTAATTAACATTTAATTATTATAAATTTTATTTTGAGCAGTTCAATGGAATAATTATATTGTTACTCAGTAATATATTTTAATTTAATGCAACATTGTATTTTCAGATTGTCTGTTCTGTAGTTATTGCTTAGGCTCGCATCTCGCATCATAAAGCCTAGTAGAAGGGGCAATTCTACGCTTTTAGAGCGTACATATGCATTTTCGTCATAAAATATTGATTTTAATTTTTTAAGAATTTGTTAAATTTGCTTCATTGTAAAGAACTCAATATTATCTTTGCATTAACACACGTTTGACCTTGAAAATTATTAAAAATTCGCCTGCGGCGCATTTTTTTCTTACAACAAAAATTTCGACCCACCTTGTAAAAAAGTCTGCGGGCGCCCATGTTTCTATACATAGCTCTTACAATGGGAGAGTTTTTGAATTTTGATTTTTTATGTTATAATATTTTTAAATGTAAAGTATTTTTTACTTTTATGTTTTAGAAAATTAAAAAAATAACGCAGAAAAAAATGTTAGACTTTTGCAATATTTTCTTCCCGTCTTTATGGCGAACATAGTATCAACTATGTGCGTATTAGGTCTCGACCTAGGTACTCAGAATGTGCTTCAAAGATAGAAACAGAGGCAAACACGGCCACCTGTTTATGTTTACATTTGACACTTAACACTTTAATTTCTATATTTATCATTTTTCCTGTGTGTGTCTGTGTGTGTGTGTGTGTGTGTGTGTGTGTGTGTGTGTGTGTGTGTGTGTGTGTGTGTGTGTGTGTGCGTGAGTGCGTACGTGCGTGTGCGGGTGTGGGTGTGGGTGTGTATGTGTATGTGTATGTGTATGTGTGTGTATGTGTATGTGTATGTGTATGTGTGTGTGTGTGTGTGTGTGTGTGTGTGTGTATGTGTATGTGTATGTGTATTTGTATGTGTATGTGTGTATGTGTATGTATATTTGTAAGTGTATGCGTATGCGTATGTGTATGTGTATGTGTATGTGTATGTGCATGTGCATGTGCGTGTGTGTGTGTGTATGCGTATGTGTGCGTGTGCGTGTGTGTGTGTGTGTGTGTGTGTGTGTGTGTGTGTGTGAAAGAGAGACAAAATTTTCTAATGCGATAACTCTAATACTACAATTCCAAAAATTATAATTCTTTCGTATTCCTCTTCGTTACATCCATATGAAGAGCTGATTGGATTTTGATTGTACCTTCATTTGAAGATATTAACAGTTTTTCTTGAAAAAACGATGTTAAATATCATTTTTTCACATTTAATATTATTATAAATATTGAAGAATATTTTATTCTCTACACGATTTGAATGCATTTTATACTTCATATTAAATGGATATAGAGTTAAAAAAAAACAGCTGCTATATTAAGAAAATTCTGATTCAAACGTGTCAGTGTCAAGTGCAGTTGACAGTATGTTTGTATCATAACTTTACTGGAAATATAAGATCTTTTGCAAGGAACTTTCTGTATGATATTTATACAAAATACATAGTACTGACGGAAGGTAATGTGCTGGCCACATCAGATTTTTTATTGCGCAAATACATACATCTGATAGATTAGAAACAAAATATTTCAGCCATCATCTCAGTCATCAAATCCTGGATAAGAACGCATTATCAATTAATTTAAAGTACATGCATTCGCAGAAATTTATCTCTAGAATTAGAAAATCAATATAAATTATGTTAATATGTCAAGTGGGGGAATTTAGTCATATTGAAATGTACTTATTTTTCCATATTACTGCAATACTATACATGCAATATTACTATTAATGCAATAAAAGTATTAAAATATAGCGAATTTTTTTTGTACAACCGATGTTAAATTTATCGTTAGTTAAATCGCCCGCTATACGATGACGTATGCGGCATCTTTGGTTCGACGTAGTTGTTCGCTACGAGCGCTAGTTTAAAATGAAAACATGAACGTATGTCTTGTATATTTGATATTAAAACGTCAAATTCAATGTCAAGTCGCAAAAGCAAATTATTAGATTTTAAATATGTAAATGTAAAACCCAGAAAAAACGATAAATATAGAAATTAAAGTGTTAAGTGTCAAATGTAAACATAAACAGGTGGCCGTGTTTGCCTCTGTTTCTATCTTTGAAGCACATTCTGAGCACCTAGGTCGAGACCTAATACGCACATAGTTGATGCTATGTTCGCCGTAAAGGCGGGAAGAAAATATTTCAAAAGTTTAACATTTTTTTTCTGCGTTATTTTTTTAATTTTCCAAAATATAAAAGTACAAAATACTTTACATTTAAAAATATTTTAACATAAAAAATCAAAATTCAAAAACTCTCCCATTGCAAGAACTATGTATAGAAATGACCGCTTTTGTTTTTTTCTCGCATTGCTGGAGTTATTAACTCATTTATTATCAATATTGTTAAATAATGAATAAGTAAATAAATATAATAATTCAATATATATCGCCATTGTTTTTACTAACATAAATTATTTCCGATAAATTTTATCATTAGGAAGACTTATTTATGATGGATTTAATTTATAAATAAGATTCCAATAAAATAATTTTTGTTATTTTGACATGTTAAATTCTGTCCATTATAAAAATTAATTTATTATATAAATAATTTATTTTTAGATATATTTTTGATACTGTCATCAACTATGACACTATTTTGTTTACTTAGTTTCTAGTTGGTAAGTTGCTATGAATTTGCAAGACTATTTCCAGAACAATTTAATACACAATGAAATAAGATTTTGAATATTCGGTCCAATCAGAGCAAACTTACAGCGAATAGCATATTAGATGAAAATTTTCAGAAACTTACCACGAATATTGCACTGATTTGACATATAAAATCTCAAATGACAGCCTAAAATAGCAAATATATTTAAGCAATCTTTTAAGTTTTTTGTAATTATATACTGATAAGTGAAATAGAAATAACCCAATTAATTATTATTTTGTAATGCTATCTTCTAACAAAATTATCTTTTTCTTTGTATAAATGGAATTTTGAGCATTGTGACACTTCGAAATTAACAGTAAATCCGCATTAAAAAGTAAAGCTGCTAATTTGTTTATGATGCTAAGGATTGGTAATATATAAACAGATTTTGAAACGTTTTCATATGAAAATAGGTATTGTAAATAGTATTGACAAAACATTCCTGTAAATACTAAAAGATCTAAAGCGTATGTGTGGAAGCAGTTTAAAATATTTTGCGATGAAATCCTAATTTGATAATACGTCAGATAATGTTTTGGCCAAAATTCTAATCGACTGGGCATGCAAAATGGGTAAAATTAATGAAGAAAATCATAAAGAGGTAACAGTAAAAACCATTTAGAATACTACAGCCAAATTTGACATATAAATAAGTATTATTTTCTGATCTGTAACACTGGTTATGTATTAAAACAAGAGTGAAAGCTTATTTTACACACAACTTTTATTTACATACAAAACTTGTACCTCAGCATATATTATAGGTTATCTAGCTCACATTGCGCCGGAAATATTTCTTGGCTTGTCAGCAAGTGCTTCCACCCATCGGGACTAGGGGTAACAACACAGTTTTGAATTTTTGGCGCTACAGTATCTATTTAAATAATAAAATTTAATACGATATTTTGAATTTTAATGTTTGACAGAAAAGTGCCCTCAACTTCGTTTCGTCAAATTACTATCAAAACAAACTCATCTAGTTTCTAGGCAACACATGTTTTCATGCACTTAATATATTACTACAGAAAACTGTATTCTGGTAGGTGTGATTTAAATATTTTAAAATATAATTTCAAATATTTCTAAAAAAAACTAAATTACAAATCTAAATGTATCATGAACCAACAAATTCATTTATGAACATATCATATTTCTAAATTTAAATTTATAAATTAAATCCATCATAAACAAGCCGTGATTAATGCAAGATAACAACAAACTTAAGTATTCAATTCTCTGATTGATTAGAACTCGAATTTAACTAGGTTTTTGAAGCTTTTCAAAGGTTGCATTCAGTGTTGAATGACTGTTTGATTGTCTGATTAGTATTTAGGCGAGATAGAGTACATTGAAAAGGCCGCACTAACGTTGTGTGTTGTTAACTAACCCTAGAACGTATTTAGACAGGCTTTAATTGCGAGAAACAAACACCGCCAAGGTATTCATTAGCAGCCTACGTATCAAACACACATGCACAATGAGTAATCACTCTTCAATGATAGATAGAGGCGAGTTGCCAAAAATAATATAAAGCCTGTATTATAATATACTTTTTTAGTAAAAGTCCTTTCGGGCCAATTTTACAATCCCAAGCTAAAATTTTAACTTCCAAATAAATAAACAATAATAGGATTAGGCATTACAGGAATGATAAATTATCATTTGAGTTCATGTAGTTTTGTTTAATTTACTGAACTGACAGATATATTTCAACCGGAGATTCTAAAGTTTATGAAAATTAAAATATATGTACAGGGTGGTTGCGCGATTAGAGATGAACATAGAGATTTAACACAGGATTTACTTTTATGCAATTTCCTGTTCTCCTGTTCATTTTAAGGCAAAAACTGTGCATAGTTGTTCAGAATTAAAAGTTGCATACAAAACTGTTTTTGCATTTCGTATTATGTTTCCAGTTTCTTCACAATTTTAAAAAGATTTTTTTCTTTTTTTCTGTTTTTCATAAATTATTTATAAACGTTAAACGTCAATTAAACATAGAAAATGAATCCAATAGTTTTTGATAACTATTTCCCCCATAATAATTATTTGTAATAATGACACGTTCTTCATTCGAATAAACATTTAATTTACTTTTTACAAAAAAATAATTGAAAGAATATAAATAAAATATTATTGTTTTCTAATAATGTCATACGTTATGGCTATTGCAACGAATTAACAGAAATTTTTAAATTTCTTATGAATATTGTGAAGAAACCAGAAACAATAAAAAATGTAAAAATAGTTTAGTATGCAACTTTTGATTCTGAATAATTTCGCATTCTGCAGTTTTTGCCCTAAAATCAATAGGAGAGCAGGAAATTGTATAAAACTAAAATCCTACGTTAACTTCCTATGTTCACCCCTAACCGCCATTAGCCTGTATATTATTACGTAAATGAATGAAATAAATAAAATATAAAAGAAAATTTATACGCCAAAATCTTAATATCGAATGAAATTTTCTGATTTATATTTTTCTAAAATTAATTGGTACTTCTTAAATAAATTTTTAACATAAATCTAGACGAAAAAAGTATAATCAAAATCAAGCTTAATACATTGTACTTTGTTTGATAGTTTATTTATTGTGACTTATTAAACAATTAATCACAATGGTTCACGATTATTTAAAATCGTAGATAATTACAATATTCCAAAAGACAAACTTTCTAATCTCATTCTCGATAGAAATTAATAGACATTAATTAGTAAAATTTCAGTGGATATGAATTTGACAACTAAAAATGAACATATGTCCTAAAAGTAACCTTTAACGAGTTACTGTTATTTCATTATTTATGTGGCTAAAATTTGAGATTAACGGATTTCTGAAATACTGATCTAGTTGCCATGATCACTTCTTTTGTTTGGTAACATTTGAACCTCGTTCGCTGGATCTGACTCCATTAGATTTTTATATTTGGGGTTTTGGGGTCACATGAAACAGATTGTTTAAGCAACGGAAATCCACGCCAAAGAATACAGTAGGCTGCCGATATTATTAGCAATAACCAAGAAACCATATTAAGAACGCAGGATCTTTTCTGCGACGTGCAGCTTTATGCATCGAACACAATGGAGATAATTTGGAACATTCCTTGTATATAAAAAAAATGTATTAAAAACGATTTAGGACATATGTTTATATGGACTTTTCGATTCCAAATAAGTTCTAGAATTCATCATTGAAACATTGCCGTGGGACACTCTCTCTCTCTCTCTCTCTCTATATATATATATATATATATATATATATATATATATATATATATATATATATATATATATATATATATATATATATATATTATAAGGTGTATCACGGAAAGTGAAACATAAGCATTTAAAATGAGAAATCAGTTTTTCCGTGTGCATTGCTCCCGTAATTATTTTAGGCAAAAAGTTTCAAAAATTTCTACATCCGAAACAATAAAAAAAATTCATCTGGGCTACTCCATAACTGCAGAAATAACATTTAAAAATTCACGGAATTACAATTTAATAGTATTAGCCATGGAATTAGAAACAAGAGAGAAAGAAAAGCGTTTTATAATCATACGTAATATAACAAGTGATATGATTATCATCGATGATATTCTCGAGTGAAACCGAGTTGCAGATTTGTGCTACTTCGGTTTCACGAGCAATATCTTCGATTATTAATCATATCACGAGCTTATATTTAATGAGAGAATATAATGAATTCTTGTGACATATTGTGTGTGTTGCTAACCTAACTTTTAATATATTGTATTACAATATAGTTAATTTGACAATTGCCTTATTATTTTCAGCGTTACTGATATCAACCGAACGATTATCGCACATTTTTATATTCAAAATTAACTGTCAATGTCAAATAAAGAAAACAAATCCCTTAGTAACGAATGTAAATAAGGTGATAATTTCTTTGTTTTTTATCATCGCTGTGATAGACATGTAACTAGGGAGATTCTGAATGCTGATTGGCTGAAAACATGTCACGTGACTCATGAATTATATTCTCAAATTATTAGTATTTATTTTGACAAATTGTGATAATAAATTAACATTAGTCAATTATTTTCAAAAATGAATAAAAGTTACAAATAATTAAATAACATTATTCTGGCCATAGTTTACGACAAAATCGAGATTATATTAGTGTTATTTGGCAAAATCATGATATTCCGGGATTGTCTACTATTCAACGATTTATTGCCAAGTTTGAAAAGTCAGGTACATTTAATTTAAAGAAAGAGGAAGAAAAGAACGAAAACTACAATGAAAATGTAGAAAATGTTCTAGCTTTAATAGTACTGGAGCAAGCAATGAGTATGAAAGATATTTCCAGGGAACTGAATAATCATTTTACGACAGCTCATAGAATTCTTTAAAAAAAAACATAAATACATTCCTTTAAAATTTTAAAATTATCAACATATTTTGAAACGAGATTTTGAACTACGTGCATCATTCTGTGAAATAATGATGGACAAGTCAAATTATATAGAGACTTTTTAAGCAATATTTAATTCACAGGTGAGTGAACAATTACCATGAATGACGAATCAAACGGTAATAATTATCGATATTGGTCCCATAATAATCCAAATAATATTATAGAGTCTCGGACATAATATCGACAAAATGTGTGGTCCAATCTTCATTTAAAGAATAAATTCGGAGTCATATTTGAATTTATTAATAAATGTTGTTGGGCAAAAAATTGTCTAAACAAATAAAGAAAATATTACATTACCAGGTATATAAACCGAGGTACAACTATATTGTATTTGTAACAACTGATGATTACTGCATAGCAGTTGAAATGTATATTTTGGCTTGCAAAATAAATTAGCGAAGAAAGTTTATCTTGTGTTTTCTTATCTACTAGGTACTTCACGTAACTCAACAAGTAAACAATTTATGTGTTTAATTTTTCTAATACATATTCTTTCTTTTTTCAGGTGAGTGTCTCATTTATCGTTCTGCAAACATATTCTACAGGGTGAGACTAAATTATTTCAATTATTATTTATTATTACTTGCTAAATAGGTTTTTAAATTTATCACATTGTAAGACTATATTAATCATATTTCTAGTACCATAACACTTGCATCCTATTTATTCGTAATATAATACATCCTATACCTTGTTCCATTAAAGCCTTTCAGTATTGTAAAGAATAGGGCATAGTCTTCAACTCTCTGATTGGCTAAAATTGGAGACAAGAGATGAGATACCCAATGTAATTTCAGCTACTTGAAATTGGCACTGATATCAGCGCCATCTGCTGAATGGCTTAAATGGAACAGAGCATAGTCTTGTTTCGATAAAATCTGAATCTTTATGTATAATCTCTCTTAGGGCCAATTTTTCAATTTCTGGTTAAAACATTAACCAACAGTTAAATAAACAAATTTGAAACGAAATGAACTGTTAAATAACCGATTTATCATAGCTGTCAACAAAACGAAGCAATATTGTTTATTTAACTATTGGTTATATTAATTTACATTATACTGAATAGTAAACGTCTTATTACAGAGCTTTGTCACTAGTGGTAAAAAAATTACGGGCAGTTAAAACCATAGTAACATATATACGCAGATTTATTTATTCATTATTTCACTTCGTCATATGTTTTCCAAGACTATTTCGATCAAATAGTTTAATGTATTGTGTTGTAGGTTCCAACATTTTTTAAAAATTATTTACGATTCAGTATATCATAAAACATTGTACAGGTGTTTCATTTTCGATGTTTTTTTAAGGTATCTCGTGTAATATTAATGATAAAGCGAAACCATTTGCACATTGCAGGGTCAACTTTTCGTGAAAAGTTTAATAGTCACCACAGGAATTTTCGATCTTCTTTTGTTTTTGAGCTACAGGCAAAAACTCGTTTTTCGCTCATTTTAAAAATATATCATATCTTATTTATTATGATAGTTAGAGAAAAAATGTTTTAATAAATTTTTTACCGTTTTTCAAATAGGATGAAATGGCGTCATTAGATTTTTTGAAAACTTAATAATTCTCGAGATATAACACGAACTTATGATTTTTTAATTGGGAACCTATGTTGAAAATAGTCTCGTCTTTTTGCTTATTTTATAAGCTTTTCAATGATATATAACACGTCTTTATTCTTTTGTTTTAAACATTAATAAAAGACAAATTATTAATTTATAGGGGTGAAAATAATGGAAATTATTAAGAAACAAATAAAAAAATCTATTCCAGATCATCATTTGCATTTTTTTAATAGTATTTGTTTCAGTTTTACTCATTTTTTCAATTTATTTACTTCAAAAGCATATTTTAAACCATTTTGTTCGGATCGTGTCAAAGCCAACTGTAATGTCGATAAATTGTAATTTAACTAACCCAAAAATAATTGGTTAAGAATAATTTTGAGAACAAAATTAATAGATATTGAATCAAAATAAACAAATGAAGATTTGAAATAAATGTTTTCATTTGTTTCTTAATAATTTCCATTACTTTCACCTCAATAAATTATTAATTTGTCTTTTATTAATGTTTAAAACAAAAGAATGTAGACTTGTTATATATCATTGAAAAGCTTATAAAATAAGCAAAAAGACGAGACTATTTTCAACATAGGTTCCTATTTAAAAAATCATAAGTTTGTGTTATATCTCGAAAATGATTAAGTTTTCAAAAAATCTAATAACGCCATTTCATTTTATTTGAAAAACGGTAAAATTTTTATAAAAACATATTTTCTCTAACTATCATAATAAATAAGATATGAGATATTTTCAAAATGAGCGAAAAACGAGTTTTTGCCTGTAGCTCAGAAACAAAAGAAGATCGAAATTTCCTGTGGTGACTATTAAACTTTTCACGAAAAGTTGACCCTGCAATGTGCAAACGGTTTCACTCTATCATTAATATTACCCGAGATACCTTAAAAAAACATCGAAAATGAGACATCCTGTACAATGCTCAACCGTTACCGGAAATAAACGTGCTCGCACAGATAACAAAACAAGCTCGCTTCACTCGCTCATTAGGTAGTGTGCACGCCCGTAAAGTTCTGAGTAACGATCTTGCAATATAAATTACTATTTTACATTGCATGTATATTACTATTTTACATTGCAAAACCGTTACTCAGAACTTTACGGGCGTGCACGGTACCTAGGTACGAGCGAGAGAAGCTAGCTTGTTACCGTGCGAGCACATCAATTTCGGGTAACGGTTGAGCATTGTACAATGTTTTATGATATACTGAATCGTAAATAATAATAATAAAAAAATATTGGAAGCTACAACACAATACATTAAACTATTTGATCGAAATAGTATTTGGCGAAGCGAAGAGAAACAATGAAGAAATTAACCTGTATACATGTGCTATAGTTTTAATAGTCCGTAATTTTTTTTGACAGAGCTCTGTAATAAGACGTTTACGATTCAGTATAACGTAAATATTTTAACCAGAGATTGCAAAACTGGCCCTTATTACTATTCGCAATCGTAGATAAAATTTGAGCGCGGATCAAATCGGTACTACGGAAAACAATTGTACAAGCGCCATATTGTATAAGCGATAGCTGAGTGAGTAGTGTAATAATTAAATAACTTTTCACCTTCATCTAAATAACTTTTTAAAACACGTTTTGTATACAGTATACAAAACACAGTAAATAAATAAACTGTCATATGTCAAACCAATCATATAGCGGCCATCTTGTTTTGAAAATTAGCGCCACCAACGTTTATTTCGATTGCGAATAATTGGAACCCGCAAAATCCGTTGGCGGAGCTGTAAGCGCACCTGTCATGGCGGCTAGTAGGACATGTCAATTTTTTTACATTCTATTGTTAACAGTTCAAATCAACACGATTTTTAAGTTTATTCAATCGAATCCTATATCAAGAAACATAGCTAAGGGGTAACAATTCGTAAATTCGGGTTTAATTTCTACTTGTGGCGTAACTTGACTTAACAATTTTCACTTGGAACTGTAGACAAATATTAGTAAAATCAATTAATCTATAGTAGTTATATTAAAATTGCCTAGGTTGGTATTTGCAAAATTTTATTATAATGTCTTTGTGAAATGCAAAGAGAATACATATTTATTTATCACATTAAAGTTTTCGATATATAGGGTATTTGGCGTAAGTCCGGCACCAAGAATATTTCGTTTATCTTGAGAGATACAAGAAAATGTTACTAAGCAAACTTAAACTAGACAAAGGAGCTCATAAAATGACCCTAGTAGGAATTTTGCAGCACTTCCGGTTTTAGCGGAAATATTTATTTATTTATTTATACCACTCAATAGGACTTACGTCCCAATTACAGAGGGTAATATTACAAAATATATAATAACACCAAATACGGAATTCCACTAGTAGCTAAAATAGTACCATAAAAAAATACAGAATATAATATAATAAAAAGATAATCATTCACATTTTGTTTGGAGATAATTACTTATTTTATGTTTATAGACATTAAATTTATCATTAAAAATGTCTATATCTACACACTTAGAAATGTCATTGAAATATGAACATATGCGCCTTACAGGACATTTTAGTTCATAATTTACTTTTGCTAATACAACATGAAAAGATAGTTTCTGTCTAGGATTACATGTGCGGGAAACATGGAAATTTATGTGAGATAAAAGGTTAGAGTCATTAATGTTATTGTTAATTAGTTTGAAAAGAAATATGCATGACTGCAGAATTCTGCGATTTTCTGATGTCATCATATTAAACTCAACAAGAGCGGTAGCATAGTGAAAATGGTCATTCAATTTGAATTTCTACCAACAGTATCTTAAAAATTTCTTTTGTATTCTCTCTATTGCTCTTATTGAGTTTTTATACAAAGGATTCCAAACTAAAAACAATATTCAAGCTTGGCGCGAATGAAACAGTTGTACAGTGCTATTAACGTATGATGATTACGGAAATGACCTGAATTCCTAATAATAAATCCAAGTTTTTTATGTGTTGATCGTACACAGTCATTCAAATGTGTATTTAAATTACATTTCGGATCAAATAATATTCCCAAATCTTTACAATTCGTAATCCTAGACAGACTACTATTATCCATCACATAATTGTACAACTATGGGTTGTTTTTTCATTGTGTAAGACATTATTTTACATTTATCAATGTTAAATGGCAATTCGTAAGTTAAAGACCAAGTTAAAATATTATTAATATCTTCTTGTAATAGCATACAATCTTCAACTGAATTAACTAATATATAAATTTTTATATCATCTGCATAGACAGTTTCAGTAAGAAACATGGGTAGTTATATCATTGATGAATAGAATGAAGAGAAGTGGCCCAAGATTACTTCCTTACACCGGATGTTGGAGTGAAGGAATCTGATTTGTAATTATTGTAATAAACATATAAATTACGATTTAATAAATGTGAGGTAATAAAGGTTGATAATTCTTGTGAAAAATTGAAGTTTAATATGAGTTTTTGAACGAGTTCATAATGATCGACTTTATCAAATGCCTTACCGAAATCTGTATAAATGACATCAACTTGGGAATTACTACGCAGAGAGTTTATGTAAATTCATTAAAGGTGATGAGATTGGTCGTTGTAGATCTTCCTTGCATAAATCCGTGCTGTTTATCAGAAATATTATTACTCACTGCCGTATACATATAATTGAATAGCAATTTTTCAAATACTTTTGAAATTTTAGATAAAATGGCAATAGGACGGTAATTTTTTATATTGTCTATATCACCTGATTTTAATATGGGTGTGATATACGTAGTTTTTAGGATAGAAAGCTTTTTATTACAGAGTTATAGCCTTTTGTAAGTACACCTCATCAGACACATTTTTATTAATAACTAATTTTGTAACTTAGTATGAGGATGCTACTTATTTAAATGCAAAAAGTTTCCGGACATACTTTCATAAAACATTTTTTGCTCTAAATGACTCCCCCAATATATGGTTTTATTTTGGCGTACTCCTTATGAAACATCCTGTATAACGCGTAGTCGAATGCATGGGCGTCCGCAGACTTTTTTACAATTCTTGTAAGAAAAAAATGCGCCGCAGGCGAATTTTTAATAATTTTCAAGGTCAAACGTGTTTTAATGCAAAGTAAGATAATATAGAGTTCTTTACAATGAAGCAAATTTAACAAATTCTTAAAAAATTAGAAACTTTATGACGAAAATGCGTATGTACGCTCTAAAAGCGTAGAATTGCCCCTTCTACTTGGCTTTATGATGCGAGATGCGAGCATAAGCAATAACTACAGAAACAGACAATCTGAAAATACACTGTTGCATTAAATTAAAATATATTACTGAGTAACAATATAATTATTCTATTGAACTACTCAAAATAAAATGTATAATAATTAAATGTTAATTGGAATAAACTCCGGCATATTAAAGAAAATACAACACCGAAGATAATGTATTATAATAACAGTACATAACATAATTTACTCATTCTGACACTTCAGCTATTTCGTACTTAGTAATAGATAGTATGTAATAAATTTTTAATTAAAATATAAGAAAATATAACAAATAATTATTAAAAAATACAATGATACATTGAAATGAAAAAATAAAATTATAATTTTATTTTTAAAAATGGATACAGTCCATAAATGAAAGGGGGGTCAGTCGACCCTTTCGACCCCCCCCCCCTGTGGGCGCCTATGGTCGAATGTTTTCTACCAATACACATGTTGCGGTTGAATTCGCAGCGCTCGTACACCGGCACTATTCGTCTGACAAAAATTAATGTCATGAATTATTGGAAATTTTCTGTAGAATAATTTTGTATATAACTATGTACTTTTCTGGAAAAATCAACCGGTTAAGAGATATTCTCGAAAAACCGGTTGTTGATGTCATTTTACCCAAAATGATGTCATTTCCCATCCCGGTAGAAGGTCGCAAAGTGGATATCCGGTTAGAGTACCTCAAAAACTATAAGACTACCAATTTTCAAAATTTCCGCTAAACTTTCTAAGCAAACCCTTTCAGAGCACCAAATGACTAGACTATATCTGCATAAATAAATTTTATGATTTTATGCATGATTAGATTAGATATTATAAATTGTTAAATATATTTCCATACGAGTGGTTGCGAGTATTGGTTTAATTTCACATATGGTTAGCTAGTTCCATAACACACATTTCTTTTGCCAATGCGATGAGAATTGATTTCCCGCAGTGACTAATTTCACACTAATCTGGACGCAATTAACCGGAACTCTGTCACTGATTCCAGAACCACGAAATGATAAATTATCCTTATCTTGGTTGTATGAATGTAGAGGAAGTCCTTTGAAGATGGAAGTTTGTTTTATTTTGTATCGATTTCCAGAGGTCACGTATTGTATAAGCTTTCCTGGCAGACATGTTTATGTGACTCAACTTTAAGGTATGAAGCTGGAAAAACCGGGAGAGAAAATACATGCTTAGGTGCAGATTTTCCTAAACTTTCAGTGATAATTTTTACTTGCATTTCTCGTAAGTTTCAGTAAGTAATTACTTCCCAGAAAATTGAGGTTAAAGTCACAGTGTAATATGTTGTGAGATTTCTACGATTCGACGAAATTACGTATCTATTAATTAGAACTAATTAACTTTCAATAAACGTAACTATTAAATATAGAACTTTTAATTAAAAAGGTTCATGTATTTTATGAGTTCAATACACTTTTTACACACAATATTTTTCTATGCTCAAAATTATAACAATAAAAGAAATATTTGACATTTGTAACATAACCACATGAGTTATCATTAGTTTTAATTCAACTATAGGATTTTTTTCATTTAACCAGATTACTTTTGGTTAACTAGTTTGATAACAAGTGATCACTAGATTATATTGTGGACCGAAAAACTTCCATGTTGCATGTGAGTTGTTGATCATGACAATTGTCATCTGTCATAGTAGAACATCTAAATTAAAATGATTACAGCACACGTTCATTTTTTAATACCTAACTATTTATAAAACAAGTATGGAAAAATATAACTTTTCCTACCTGTTGCACACACTATTTTTTCTACAACCTGTAGAATCAATGTAAAAATGCTACCTACTGTTAATATTTGCAATAAATAAAACTATGAGTCAACAAAATATAATGACCTACTTTTCCGCACTGTAATACTTTTCCACACGGAATGTAAAAATAGTATATTGTGATACAAGTGTGGAAAGTGCTTCATTGACAACCTCGTATTTTCATACTCGTTTTCAATGAAAATTCCGCAAGTATAATAAATATCGGAAATTAATTAAAGTAGTCTTGTGTCACAAAAATATAAAACAGTTTGTGTATAGGTCAATAGCGCGAAATACAAATATTCATAAATAAACTTACATAATTAAATAACAAATACCGATATTATTGCATAAATAAAGTCTTCAAATTATAAATAAAGAACTTCTTCCAATGTTTTCATTCGCGTGTGGAAAGTGAGTGTGGAAATTTCTTTCCACACACTGCGGGGTTTCAAGAGTCTACGTTCAGTTATCAGAAAACTTGTCAAATCACACTTTCTCAGAAAATAGTTATTTGTATATCAAGTGCTGCAAGTGTTTCTTTGTCGAACCAAAACGGAAGTTACAATATAAAAAAATTGGAAATAAGGAATTAGTATTTTTCAAATAATTTGACGTTTATTGTCAATTTGTGTATAAGTAATGCGTATCTATGACAACAACAAACGTTCTATACAAAATTCATAAGTAAAATTCGTTGCTAGGATACCGAAGCGTGCTGCAGAGGTTTGCAGCACTAGTTCTGCAAAGAGCAGGAGTAGAAAAAATATTTTTTTATGCAACTATTACATAAATAGTTCGTTTACGTATCCTCTGACAACCGCAAAAAAACACGTTTATTATGACATCTGTCATAGACTACTTTACGGTTGCATTTACTTCACGGTCGCTATTACTTTACGGTTACATTTACTTTACGAAGTCAATTGTCAAAGGTTTGATTAAAATGGCAAATAAATTTAGTCTTATATTACATGCAGTGTTTAAATTATGTTTGAATTTCGCGCTGACTTGAACTTTACTGAGCACACGCTACATGGCGGTGACAGAGAGATAAATGCGTGAGATCGAATAGCTCGCACGTAGAATTACTGATTTTGTGTCTGTATAAATATTTTTTTGTTAAAAATCTATTTAATAAACTAAAATTAAATTGTTCAAAAACTAAATATATGGTAATAGGCAGTAAGAAAAGTAAAGAAGAAATTATAAATTCCAATAATAAGGTTGTAATTGATCATAATGAAATAGAACATGTAACTAATATCAAATATTTAGGTGTTATAATAGATAACACGCTTAAATTTAATCTACACGTAGATTATATAACAAAGAAGGTCGCTAAGAAAATTAATTTCCTATGTAGATTAAGGTCAAAATTAACAATGAATGCAAAAATTATAATTTATAACAGCATAATATTACCTCATTTTAATTATTGTGGAACGATTTTATTAGCTTGTAATAAAACACAATTAAATAATTTGCAAAAGTTACAAAATAAAGCCATGCGTTGTATTTTAAACTGTAGCAAATACACAAGAATTTCAGAAATGTTAATCTGTTTAAATTGGCTTGATGTAACTAAGCATATCACCCATAATTCCTTAATTTTTATGTATAAGATTGTAAAAAACTTATTTCCAAACTACTTATTTGAAGCTCTTAATTATGTAAAAGATATGCACCGATATGAAACTAGAGGAACTGAAAATTTATATATACACACAGTTAAAATCTATTCCGTATTTTCGCAATGTATCAAAAATTTTAATAAGTTACCAGATGATGTAAAAAATTTTTCTAGTTTAAGGTTGTTTAAACAAAATGTTAAGAAACATCTATTAACATCTAATTTGTAATCTGGGCTATTTATATATTTATATAACTTTGCTTATAACTACTTATATTTCCTTATATTTCTTTATATGATTTCTTTGTATTATATGGTTGTAACTAGCTTAAAGGCTAAATAAATAATTATTATTATTATTATTATAAATACTTTATCAAAGTTGAACCAGTAGTTGTTTAATTGTGCAATACATCAACATGCAGATTCATAAAATTTAAGTGAAGTATTCGAAAAATCTTTACCGTTATTGCTGTAGTTCATTTTAACAGTAACCAGATATAAAATATAGTTTTAAATAAATATTTATAACTTTGTGATAGTGCCTAAAAAATGTTGTGCGCACCTCGGCTAAACAGTTTCGTTTTAGCCTCATCTGATTTGCTAGTCCCGGCCTTCGCCTTGGCTGCAAACTTCAGATTCGGCCAAAAACGTTCACTTTTACAAATTGATACACACATACCTATTTTTTTACAACAGATTGTATTTTTTTCTACTCAAAAAAGTGAACCAAGTAGCACTTTAACTGCAACTGGTAGGAAACTATTACTTTAACAGCAAGGGTAGATAAAGTACTTTCATTTTTATTTAAATAAAATAAATACAAAGTTTGACTGTACTAATAACAACTTCAATTGCAATTGTGCAATTAACGTTACCAGAAAAATTATTATTGGAATAGAACGATAAAAAAATTATTCATAAGCGATGAGTTTACGCTCGTTGATAAAATAAAATATTGTTGTCTTGTATAAAAAATATCAATTTCATAACTCATATGAATAATGAAAAAAAAAAGGATTTTTCCAAACGGTAGTAGAAAATAGTTATTTATGCTACATGAATAAAAAGTATAGTATCATTTCTGGAATAGGAAAGTTGGCCGCACGAGTCGTCATATTTTATGAGTGAAATACGACACTTTCACTATAGTTACATACAATTTTTCTTACGTATACAATAAAAGTGGGAAAAAGGAGCATGGCGTTTCATTTTTTGCGTTAAAAAAGTGCTTTTTTCACACTTTTATTGTGTTAAAAAAAGACATACTTAATAACCCATTTTAATGACTATTTCACTCATAAATATATAAACCAATCCAAATTCAGGATTTTACTTAGTTACCAAGTTTCATTTCGACAAAACACCGCCACAAAAGTTTTTTCGCACCCTTTAAGCCAATAAGATGTCGTATTTTTACAAGTAAGTGAGTTTTGATAAGCGAAAATTTTTTGACGTTTTAGATCATATTGTTTACATACCTGTCAAAGTCTGTATATTTTCAGTGTTATCAGTTTTTATTAAAAACGAGTCGATTTGGACATGAATCTATTTAAAACGTTGAAATAGCAAACTGAAACCTAATACCTCTAAACACAATAAATATTTACAAGATTTTTGTCAAGAAAAAAATTATATAGATAATTACCTGATTTTTATTTTGGAAATAGTCATCCGAATACCATTCGTGGTTAAATTTTAACCTGGAAAAATTTCCCGATTGCTTTACTCGAGCCTGTTGCCAATTTATTTCGTGACATTGATCAAAAATTACTCGTTTGACAACTCGTAATTTTTTTGTCAATGTCACTCAACAAATTGCTAGGCAACCGGCTCTCGTAACAATCTGAAAATTTTTCCGGCAAAAATTTACCACTTATGATATTATATATGAAAAAAGTGTACTTTATTTAACACGTGAAAAGAATATTGTTCTATTATATTCTTAAAGAGTAACCTAGGTAATCGTGATAACAAGTACAAATGTTAATGTTAAATGAAACCTTTATTTCAAATTATCAAAGCTTGACATTTATTTATCTAAAAATGTGTGTGATTAGAAACTTCAGTGGAAACACCAATGTTGTTTATTTTTCACAAACGTATGTAAATAAAATCTATGCATAATATTACCATATTATATTTCTGGTGTTACTGTACAAAAGAAGTGCGTGTGTATTATTGTTCTAATAAATGTCACCTACACATTCGAGCAATTATTCAAATTTATTTGCTACGTTTTGTTTCTAGGGAACACTTTCAAAAATGCAGTGGATTTTTCACGGTCCATTAACATCGTCAGAGGCCTCAAAATCCACGCAGATGCCAACAAGAATCTAATTATGTTGGACAAGTATTATAATTCTTTGCTTAACCAAGAGAAGTCAAAAAATGGCATGAAACGTGAATTTTTTATTAAGATAATATACTATAAGTTTGATTCTATTTTTAATTTTGTCACATAATAGACAATTTTATGCATAATGGTATGTATTTTTATATCTCGTGTCTAGAGCGCTGTAACAAAAATTGAAAAACAACATTTTGAAAATCATCTGTGTCATACCGTAGGTAAGGGAGGTAATGTTATTGGTTCAAAAAATCGATGGTGAGTTTTCAGTAAATAAGCACGAATTAAGGTGTGTGTGTGTGTGCGTGCGTGCGTGCGTGCGTGCGTGCGTGCGTGTGTGTGTGTGTGTGTGTGTGTGTGTGTGTGTGGGGGGGTGTGGGTGTCGGTATGGGCGTGTGTGATAAACAGGAAATAGTACTTTGCTTAAAGCTATAAATAAATTTTCTAGAAAAAAATTATTAAAATATGATCCAAAACTTCTCAAATTTGTTATTTAAAATTTGAAACAAAATCAACCGGAAGTGATACTTTAAAGCTCAGTGCTATTTTAAACATGGAATTGGCGGGAGGTCATGTGCTGGTCACATCAGATTTTTTTTACCTCCCGTCATACCGTAGGTAAGGGAGGTAATGCTATCGGTCCAAAAATTCGATGGTGAGTTTTCAGTGAATAAGCTCGAATTAGGGTCCCCACAACACGTTTTTACTATTTTTACGATGATGTATGTGTGTGTGTGTGTGTGTGACGTTTTTTTTTTTCGGCCAAGACAACTTATATCAAACTTTCAAAAATTTCATTTTTCTGTATTTAAGCTTTCTGTATTCATGTAAAGCCTTGATTAGATTTTGGGTAAAATTGGACAACCGGAAGTAATACTTTACTTGAAGCCCATAACTGTTTTTATCGAAAACTATATTAGAATATAATCCAAAACTTTTCAATTTTAGTATTTAAGACTTTTATATCAGAGGGAATAATATATTAGATTTTGGCTATAATTGATGAACCAGAAGTGATACTTTCCTTGAAGCTCTGAAATTTTTTTTGTGAAAAATCTATTATGATAAATTCCAATACTTTTCAAATTTAGTTTTTATGATTTCTATATGAATGGGAACAACATATTAGAATTTGGCTAAAATTGATAAACCGGATATTATACTTTACTTGAACCTTTAAACAGATTTTCGTAAAAAATATATTGATATAATCCAAAACTTTTCAATTGTAATATTTAAAACTTTTATATCAAGGGGAATAATATATTAGCTTTTGGCTAAAATTAATAAACCGAAAGTGATGTTTTACTTGAAGCTCTGAACAGATTTTCGTGAAAAATATATTATGATAAATTTCAAATTATAAAAATATGATCCAAAACTTCTCAAATTTGTTATTTAAAATTCGTATTTCGTATTTTTTTGTAAAAACGATATTAAATTTATCGTTAGTTAAATCGCCCGCTATACGATGACGTATGCGGCATCTTTGGTTCGTCGTAGTTGTCAGCTACGAGCGCTAGTTTAGAATGAAAACATGAACATATGTCTTTAATATGTGATATTTAAACGTCATATTCAATGTCAAATCGTAAAAAGCAAATTATATGATTTTAAATACATAAACGCAAAAACTAGAAAATACGATAAACAAAGGAATTAAATTGTCAAGTGTCAAATGTAAATATAAACAGGTGGCCGTGTTTGTCTCTTTCTATGAAGCACATTTTGGGCACATGTGTCGAGACCTAATTCGCACATAGCTAATGTTATGTACGCCATAATGGCGGGAAGAAAATATTGCAATAGTATAACATTTTTTATGTATTTTGTAAAATTTACGAAATATAAAAGTAAAAATGCTTCACATTTAAAAATATTTTAACATATAAATAACTCAAAAATTCGAATTTTAAATACCGAATTGAATAAATGTCAATCCAATGTAACCAGTTACAACATTACACATACAAATTTCGGTAAACCAACTCGGTTTAATATGCATTTTTTTATATATTTTATCTAATTCCGTTTTAAATAGTTGAATTTGACCTAATCTTATGATGTAATGAAATGTTACTTTTTAAATATTTGATACAAGATGATTTTTGTAAAAATATTTTTCTTCTATTCTTGTGAATAGTGTTACATAATGAACTCTTATTACTTAACACTGTTACGAAATGACAAGAAAATTTAAGTTGCCAGGAGTGATTGTTGGGTTAATATATTATTATATTACGACAACAATAAATAACTTAGAATTAATAATGATTGGCCGTAAAAAGTATAGTACTTAATTCGAGATATAAAGCAATTACTCACTCGTAAAATTACAAACTTAACGCTACGCGTCTCGTATCAATCTTTTTACTCGTACGTATTCTGCTTCATACATCTTTCATTACGTAATATACTATACGTAACTGAGTTACGTAAAGAATATTACACAACTGACAAATTGATAAAAAAAGAAATAATAATATATCAATAATGATTTCTTTAATATTAATTTATGAATTATTATTGAATCACATTTAATTCCTCTACGTAAGAAATAAGATCTATATTCTGAACTCATTTTCAATAAAATAACCAACGCTTGTACTGACATAATGCATTAAATTAAAAAATTAAATTCATTTATTTTCACGCCAATGCTTTGGTAAATTGATTTTGAAATATGTATATTGAGCTGTCATAGAAAAAACAAGAATTTTGTTTATATTTAAATTATTTTACCGGAATTCGATAAAATTTTGTTTATGTATAGTTATACGTTATAGAAACTTGAAGTTAATTTCCGGCAAACAATATCACTCTTTTCATAACTTATTATGTAAATAACTAGTTTACGTATGTTAAAAAAATACACTTTTTTCATTAAAATGGGGTTTAAAGTTTAAAACAGAAAAATATGCACTTGTTAACGCAAAAGAATGAAATAATGAAACGCTATGGCATTTTTTTCACACTTTTATTGTAGAAGTAAAAAAAGTATATGCAATTAAGAGCAAAAGTGTCTTTTTTCACTCATGTGATTTAACGAACTTTCCTATTCGTGAAATAAGACAATATTTTTTACTCATGCTGCATAAATAACTATTGGTATATAGAAGGTGCAGAATATAAAAAATAGTATAAAGGGTACATTTTATTATTATTATTATTATTATTATTATTATTATTATTATTATTATTATTATATATATATATATATATATATATATATATATATATATATATATATATATATATATATATATATATATATATCATTTTAAAGTGTGGCCAAATACCTGTACCGTAGGACGTTATGGAGGCCACCCCAGACGCTCTAAATTTGGGACTAAAACTTGTTAGTGTTGATGTTATTGTCATTATAGTTCTATACTTATTTCTCATCTTTGTATATACAAAATTTCAATTTTATGCAATGTTTTATTATGTGTCTAATACGATTAAATAAATAAATTTAGTAAACTCGACAGGACTCTTTTCTAAGTGTAGGTGCATGCGAAAAAAGTCTTATAAAACTCGTTCTGTAATATACTGTAATAAAGTTTCAGAAATATCCAAAATACAGGCTTTATTCAATTTAAAAATAATACAGATGTGATAGAATTCACATACATAATGTTTAACATGTGAATTATATTATTTTTGCCTTTTCTTGGCAACTTAATATATTACAGATACGTACTATTAGTCGCAGATTTGGTAATGATGATTGTGACGTAACTTTTCCCTAAAGGGTTTATTGAGTCATTGATACTCCAGAAGGATGTTCTATTGGGAGGCCGCCAGCTTTTAAACAGTGGAGACGAGCAGGGTTGCAAACCATAGGAATGGTTATAAAAAGGATTAAGGGCGCCACGTAATTTTTATCCTTTTACAAAAAAGACGGTACTAAAAAATTACTAAAAAGATCTTACCTACCGTAACGTTGTTACCTGTAAACGACTGAGGTTTGCGAAATAAAATAAATAATTTATAAAACAGAATTTAATAAAACGCAAGTTAATACGTGCTGAAGGCACGACACGAATTGAATAAATGTACAACAATATAAAAATGAATAAAAATGGATATTCAAACGAAAATAAACTTAACTGTACAACATATTGTTGCACCCTGACCTCATAACTCAGCTTTGACTACCAACATTACACCTACAACAATCGAATTGATACCAGTTCAAACATGGGCAGAACATGCCAATTAACGCGGTAGACGTCGCAGTATTACATGTTTCAACAATGCAATATAATAAACTGTCAAAAAGAAATATACTTATATACGTAATATTTCTCATTAACAAATAATTGTACTGATATTAATTCTACGGATTACAGTCCTAATTAGTAAATTTAAATGTGTAAATATTGGAAAAAATTAAGAAAATTTGTAGAATTTCCAGGATTACTGTTCGTATACCGGACAAAATGGTTACTAAGTAACAGTGCACATAGCATAGTGGTAGCGTTTGCGCTTGGTAATAAACAAAACTCGGAGGGACTGGGTTCGGAACCAGCCAACAGCAAAATTTAATTTTTTATTTTTACTTTTCAAAATATTTTTTTATTCATATGTTTTTAATCTTTTATTGACTTAAAAAATAAAAAAATAAAATATAAACATTATTTAAAGAATAAATTATACGTATTTTATAAAATCTAAATCAATAAATAAATAAATATAAATATATCATCACGGCTTATTACCCATTGCTGGGTGTGCCAATCTGCTTTGTACACAAATATCGGTAAGGATGATATATTTGCACCGCGCGGGCGCTAACCAGGCGTCACCTCACGGGCACTCATTGCTGCCGTGGAGAGTGCACCACAGGGGTCATTTTTGTGCCGTTTAAAATTGGAAATATTTGGCGTCAGTCGGGATCGAACCCGGTTCCCCAGATTCTCGACCTGACACTCAGGCACGCGGCCACGAGACATTGATAAAAACATACAGTTAAATAATTTAATAAGTTAAATAATAATAAGTTAAATATTTAGAATAAAAAATAACGTATCCATTTTATTAAATATCAACAAAAATCAAAAGCATATTAACAATAAAAATTATTTTGAAAAGTAAAATTTTGCTGCTGGCTGGTTCCGAATCCAGTCTCTCGGAGTTTTATTACCAGGCGCATACGCTACCACTTTTCTATTTAAGCTGTTACTTGGTAACCATTTTTCCTACAAATTTCCTATTTTTTTCTGATAGTATATCTTTAAATTTACTAATTTGGACTGTAATCTATAGAATTATTATCCCCCAATAAGTAGGTACACGAATTTTCAATGTAATATCTTGCACTGGGGAGATATTACTCACAATTAACTGATTTCACATGTTAACCTCCTATGTATTGGTCGACCTAAGACACCCGGTATATATATATATATATATATATATATATATATATATATATATATATATATATATATATAAAAACTTTACGACTGGAAGTTACAAGACATGAACTATACATAACGCTATACAAAATCGCAATAATTTCACAATGAAATAGTAATCATTTCCATAAAAATACAATAATTAAGCGTCAAAACAAAACTTACAGTGAAGACACTGCGACAACAGTCCTCTACGGCAACACAAACTTAAACGTGAACTCCAGTGCTTCCTCGCAAAAACAACACAAAACGGAAGAACGATGTTAATAGATGGTAATGTACTTAACTCTTGTGACGTATGCAGAGCGGTAAAGAGCTGTGGAGACTGGCGATGTCGATGGATGGAACTCAAGCTGGCTGATGTCCCAAAAACGAAGATGTGATTGTAGAGTGGCCAAATCCTCCCTTGGAGATTAACTACCAGAATGAAAACGTAATGCCCATGAATCCACAATGGCGCATCACCAAAAAACCAATACTGAACAGTCATACCGGCAACTTGACGCTGTCAAAATCCGCACAGTAGCGAAACCAAAAATATTGATTTAAAACGACAACCACCGAGCACTCTACTGACACATCGACAAAAAACGGCTGCGTATAGCTAGCAGTCCCCTATTAGCATATTGTTTTGCTATTTATTTGCCAATTAATTACCACAGTTCCAAATTAATTACCACTTATTTTAAAAAAAATACGGGGGGACTGCTAGCTTGACAGTCAAGTTAGCAGTCCCCTGGGACTTATTGAAGATTTAAATAAATCCAGGCAAAAAATATATGAATTACCACTACCATTAGCATAAGAATTATATTTTCTGTATTCATCTGAATTTTAAATGCTGCATACCCTATTTATTAGTGCGCATACCTATCAATAACAATATGGATCCATACTGTTTTCACGTAGGATCAATATGGATGTGCATAGGTTCCATTTGGATCATTAAGGATGCATATGAATCTATCTAATTTTTATTCAACAATTCAAAAACTATCTCAGCAGAAACATATAAAATGTATTCTAACATAAAACTTGGACTATAATAAACCAGCAAAAACTTTTCGGCTTTCTGTATTTCGCCGACCAGCTAGCACTTTTACACCCATTAAGGACCAAGCATTGAAATAAGAATTTTTTAAATGCTAATGTTTATTTCTTATAATATTACATTGAAGAAGACATAGAAATTACGACTGAATTTTCCGAGAAATTTTCTGTTACATAATGTTGTGTTTACGCAACTTTAGGCTTACGTGATTATACTCATTTTTTATAAGTGTGAAATTCTTGAAAACAATTTAATTACACTAGCAGTACCCAACAAATTGTATTCTACCATAATGTTTAGACAATAGTAGATCAGCATAAATCACATGCGATTTAATTACAAACTCTATTTTTTCGAGTTTAATAATTCGAGTTTAATGTTTCACTCATTTCGAAAATATCTCATATTTTGTTTATAATATTTTTTTAAAAAAATTATTTCATTTTGACGTTTTAAACTGTCATTAACACCATATCAACAACTATATGACTGTTTATTTGCTAGTGATTTAATTTTTTTTAAACTACTTTCAGAGAAACAAATAATACATTTAAAATATCGTCAGGCATGAAAATAACACTCACCACTGTCTCTATGAGACAGATCAGCCATTTTTATTATTTTTCACGACACAAATGACAGGAAATAAAGCTTGTTTATAATTTATAAATAAACGACTTGACGTCTGTCAACGGCGATTGTCATTCAGTGTCTACTAATTGATTAGTTTTTTATTTTGCCAAATTAAGTATTATAATGGTTTTTATTATTATTTCGTCAAAATTGAATAAAATATTGTATAAACCACGTGAGTTAAGAATGTTTGTTCGAACAATGAATTTAACTTTCTTTCCATGAATAAACATTATCTTAAGTCACTTGGTGTATAATCCACTATTATGAATCCACGATATGACCATTAATGAAAACTCGGCATGAAAATTTCTTACCTATATACAAATTAAAAACCGCAAAATCATTTTTGTAAAATATCATTAGGTTTATTTATAGATTAAATAAGATATGAGTTTTAAAATTTTGCGATAAGTTTGTGACGTCACGTTTGAAAGACCAGTAGTACTGTAACAATATTTTTTCATGAGAGTTTCTCACCAATGGTAATGGAAAATGGATAGTATGTGGGCGGGGCGCTGTGGAATTATAGGCTGAATACTCAGCTTTCATATTTCTGGCCAATAGAATCAAATCCACGCCTGTCAAGTCAAAAAAGGTTTAATTCCTTATAACTTTTTAATGAAGAATGCATTTTCTAAATTATTTAGCTTTTACTACCTATTAATCATTAAGTACTTTACGATTTTTATATAATTTTTTTATATTTCGATTATGGTTTATGGGCATTAGAGAGAAAAAAATATTTTTTACTTATTTTTTATGTAGAATAATCTACAAAGTAGCATGCGACAACCAAATTATTAAGTAATAGCTAGTAAATCTTAACAAATAGGTAAACTTCGCAAACCAAAGTTTTGTTTAGCAGAAAAATAAGCGAATTATAGAAAATGAACATATAGTACCTATATCAAAAGGTGCTCTATTAAAGGGAATACGAGTACAGCAAAAATTCAAGAAATATTCCATAATTTTTAGCAAAGAAGAAAAATTTAATCGACTAAACATATGGAAAAGAAGTGTAAATAAATATATCGCAAAACTCCAACATAATAAATAAATACTGGTGTACTTATCTATTTACGTTTCACAAAGAGTGATTAATTTTGCCAGTACGTACTTTTAATGCTATTACTGACAGTATTGATAAATAAAAATTTTAGTTTCACTGATTTTACTAATATTTATCCTTGACTGCAGTTCTTTTCTAACCCAGAATCATCGTAGGTATGTCGAAGCAATAAGTAGTAATTAATTCCGTATTTATGATTTTTCCTGTTACGTTACACTTCAACTTTTTTATGAATCATTCGACTGAAAAAACTTAAAAATCGTCCAACTTTTTTTGAATTTTATATGTTACGAAGACTTTAAAAATATAAATTCCGTATTTTTTGTTTAAAATAATTATTAAAATGTTGGCGCGAAAGATCTGACGTTAGCGTCACTCTGTAATAAGTTGAGAGAACCGACATACGTTACCATTAATATGGCAATACACAATAAATGTTGCATGAAAAAAATACGCATCCATTACAAACTGTGATCAAAAATCTTTAGAGCTAATGGTAAGTAAGCCAGATAGTTATTATATCATTTTAAAATATATATTTGTTTGATTTACTTACATGAATAGGTATAGAAGTAGTATTAAATGTTAATTTATGTAAAACTTCGATAGTACTTTTTACACATAATTAAAAATCAGGTAAGTAAAATTAATCATTTTTGCTCGTTTTCATAATCATAATTCGCTTTAATTAATGTGACATAAGACTTTCTTTAATATAATATTGAAGTTTTCATACTCACCTAGTGCCATTATTAGAATTTAAATAGTATTTAATCTATTTTCTATTTAAAATTAAATATAACAAAGACAGTATTGATTGGCACACCCAGCAATGGGTAATAAGCCGTGATGATATATTTATTTATTTATTTATTTTATTTAGTATTGATTACAATAATCAAAGCATAGTTTATAATAAAAAGTAATCCAACATTTACATTACTATTTACTAATTGATTACAACAATGATAAGTATTGAGATTACAATAATTAAAACATAAATTATAATATAAATTTATGTAATAAGTAAATTTTCATTTGATCTTAATAAAAAATTATTCAGATATATTAAATATGTGTTTGTTAGAGTATGTGTAAAGGCAATCGCGAATTTATGAGCAAAATATGCATGGTCCACTTTATAGTGACATTTTCACAGGGAAACTGGACTACTGTAATGACGCTGACGTCACAACATGGCAACCATTTTACGCTAAAGACTTTAATTACATTATTGTAGGTATAAAAATACATAATATATAGCAATTTTTATTTCGTTTTCATTTATTTATATTCAAAAATCATATGCGTCATGTAATTTTTAAAAAGTCCAAGACTTGGCCCATTGTTTACATTTTTATCACTCATTCACTATGTATAAACAAATCTGACAGATCCTACTAGGCGCCATGACAGGTGCGCTTACAGTGCCGCCAACGGATTCTGTGGGTCCCAAATAGTATAATACAAACATAATAACTGGAGACTTGTAGTATTCAGAGCTGGGATAAGTACTCTGAAAAAGTATTTAAATATTAAGTATTAAGTATTTCAAAAAAATTCATAAAGTACCAATAAGTACCAGTAGTACATATAGTACTTTTTACAAACTACTACATACAAGTACCTATATTTTTTATTTAAAGTCAACATTTCGGTCAACAATAAAATATTAAAATCTATTTATATTGTTTCAAACAATAGTAAGAATAAATATTGAGCAAACAACTTTCTCCATTCCAATATTTACCTAAATATATTTTATTTTGGGCCAAAAATTATAACACACATTTATGACAAAATAAATATATATTATATATTACGTATTACATATTATTACATAAAATAGACTAGTATAATATTTAACATGTCTGGCAATAAGAAAAATAAACGAACCGGCAAGTAGGAGGTCCTGGGTTGTTAGTGCTAAAAATGAAAATAACTCTGATTGTTAATGTACATACATTAAATGTACTTTAGGTACATTAACGTACTTAAAGTATATCGAAGTACTTAAAGTACATTTTAAGTACTTAAAATACTTTTTTACCTTCCGTCACCTTTAGGTAAGGAAGGTATTGTCTTTGGTCAAAAAATTCGATGATGAGTTTTTAATCAATAAGCACGTTTTAGGGTCCCTAGAATACGAATTTACTATTTTTACGATGATGTCTGTATGTGTGTGTGTGTGGATGTGTGTGTGTGTGTAACAAAATTTTCGTCTGCGATAACTCTAATACTACAGTTACAAAAATTATAATTTTTCGTGTACTTCTTCGTTACATCCATATGAAGAGCTGATTAGATTTTGGTTACAATTGGTCAACCGGAAGTACCATCATTTGAAGATTTTAACAGTTTTTATTGAAAAAACTATGTTAAATACAATTTTTTCACATTTGATGTTAATATAAATATTAAAGAATATTTTATTCTCTATACGATTTGACTGCATTTTATACTTAATATTAAATGGATATAGAGTTAAAAAATTATAAAGAAATTAAATTTTATAAAGTAGCTATAGCTATGAAAACAGCTACTATATTAAGAAAATTCTGATTGAAAGATGTCAGTGTCAAGTGAAATTGACATAGTGTGTTTGTCATAATTTTTACTGGAAATATAGGATCTTTTGCTTCCTGTATGGAATTTGTATAAAATACATGCAACTGCTTTAAGGTAATGTACAAGAAATAGAATATTTAATTTAATAATAATAATAATAAATCTTTTATTTCTGCAGAGACATTATACCTCGCATTATGCTGTATATAGAAAACGTCACAAAATAATAATTTTCTGTATGAAATTTGCATAAAATACATGCAACTGCCGGAAGGTAATGTACAAGAAATAGAATATTTAATTTAGCAAGGAACTTTCCGTATGAAATTTGTACAAAATACATAGAACTGACGGAAGGTAATGTGCTGGCCACATCAGATTTTTTACTTACAGTATTAAGTACATATAAATTTTGTTTTAAGTACCAGTAGTAAGTATCGCTTGATAAAAGTACTTTAAGTAAAGTATTCAAAGTACACAATGTACTTTAAGTAATACTTTAAGTATTTTTACTTTCAGTGTTGCCCAGCTCTGGTAGTATTTACTTAAAATTTTAGGCACCCTTACTAACTAATTACCATGGCATCATTTAAAAATACACTGGTATGATTGAATAACAACTAAATTTGTTATTTTTGTCATAGCTCAATCAGCCCTGATTAAGAGTAAATACTAGCAGTCAATATGTTTTAAATTCCATATTTAATTCGTAAAAAATCTGATGTGGCCAGTACATTACCTTCCGTCAGTTTTATGAGGCATTTACGAAAATTCTACCGGTTAACTGTTACCGGTAAACAGCTGTTTATCAGGTTATACCTACCGGAATCGATATTTTAAGAACGCAAGTGGTAAACAGCGTAGATCCATAATCTAACAAAAAAAAATTAGACGGGTTGGAAATTTAATGTAGTAACAAACTGAGCAGAGTACTACTTTGAACACATTACCTTTTTTTAGATTAGATTCTTCATGAATCCGGTAGATGGATCTGGTAGATATTGTACAATTTTCGAACAAAGTAACTTTTACGGATGCGGTATCTACCGGTAGAATTTTCGTAAATGCCTATATGTATTTTCTATAAAATTCATACAGAGTTCCTTGCAAAAGATTCTAAATTTCTTGTATGTACATTACCTTTCGACAGTTGTATTTTATACAAATTCCATACAGAAAGTTTCGAGCAAAAAGATCCTATATTTCGAGTAAAATTATAACACAAATATACTACGAATATGTCAATTGCATTTCACACTGACATCTTTCAATCAGAATTTTCTTAGTAGCTGTTTCTAGCATAGCTGGCTAATTTATGAAAGTTAATTTATTTACATTTTTATAACTCTATATCCATTTAATATGAAGTACATATAAAATGCAGTGAAATCGTATAGAGAATACAATGTTCTTTAATATTTATAATAACATTAAATGTGAAAAAATTATATTTAACATCGATTTTTCAAGAAAAACTGTTAAAATCTTCAAATGAGGGTACTTCCGGTTGACCAATTATAACCAAAATTTAATCAGCTCTTAATATGGATGCAACGAAGAGGAATACAAAAGAATTATAATTTTTGGAATTGTAGTGTTATCGTAGACGAAAATTTTCTTACAACACACATACATAACACACACACACACACGCACACACACATACACGCACACACACGCGCACACACACATCATCGTATAAATAGTAAAATCGTATTCTAGGCACCTTAAAACGAACTTATTCATTAAGACTCACCACCGAATTCTTGAACCAAAGACACAATACCTTCCTTACCTAAAGGTGACGGAAGGTAAAAAAGATTGTTTACTTTGCTACACATCATTAAAAAGCTTATAAAACAAAAATATGAGACTATTTGCTACATGCGTTTTATTGTTTATGTTACATCTCGAGAATTATTTAGTTTTCAAATCCTCTCATTATAAACCCCATGAAATTCTTTATAAAATAAACAGTACAAAAATTATTACCTATCGCTATCGTAAATAATTTCTTTTATGAAGATGAAGATGAATTTAAAATAGCAATTTCCAAACGTCAGCCCATTCATTACGGTTTATGTGCATAGTTGTAGTTACTTTTGTGTATACAATAGAGATGATTCTATCGATTATGCTTTGTATTTAATCTAATTAAGGTAAGAGTCTTGAATTTTATGTTTTATTACATTGGAGAATAAACTAGGAGTATTGCCGGGAGCCTACAATAGGAAAAGGAAAACCATCAGGCGGCGCGGCGTGGGTATATATGAAGAGAGTGCAATGAGTAAACAGCAAGCGAGTATATATGGGTCGCATGCATATTTATGTGATGCGATGCATATTTACGAACGTGCTACTCACAGATTGTGCAAATTATGCCATTTAAAGTTTCGTTTTTGCTGGCAGGCGATGGCGATGGATTACCCACTGCTTTAATTCAATTTCGTATTTTTAGATTATCATATAGTGGAACATCGAGTTTGAACGGACATTACACTCACGACATGCTGGATTTCAATTACATAAATCAAATACCAAATTATTCACTGCTATAAATACATATTCTCACATATCGTCACACCTCTTCTACTTCTACACGTATTTCTCTATTACAAATCTAAAAGATAATATTTGTAGAGTGAGCATAATAAATAAACAACACAAACTTGTCTTTCTCGCTGCTATACAATCAAAGATCTCGGTGTTACTTTTAATCCAAAACTTATATTTTCTAGTCATGACTATGTACAAGGTGTTTCAAAAATATACCGACAAACTTCCAAGAGTTGTAGAGAAAAACAAAACAATCACTTCTTGTTAATAAACCCAGGTCCGCAAAAGAGCCGTTTTAGAAGTACTCGTACCTAAAACAAGAAAAATAAATATCTAAAACAAACTATTGTTTGATTGGTAATAAATAATTTATATTTACAGTAGATCTTCATACAAAGATTGCAACTTTATGATTCTCCCATTACAATTTGTAGCGCCATGACCAAAGTGCATATCAGCAAGTTTTTCCAATTAGTATTCCTTTTGGAATACAAAATGTGCATTAACAATCAACAAAATTTATGTTACGGTATTTAATTAACAACTTAACAGTAAACACTACTAACTATTTGACAATTTGCTACAATAGATTTTTTTTCAATTTAAAGAGATAGAAGATATGCGCAGAGAGGGTCTACGCATAGAAAAAACAATTGTGAGAAAGTTCTTTGACATCTTTAAAAAAAAACTTCTCAAAAGAAGTTTCAAAAGATTTTATTGCAACTAAAATGTCTAACGATGTAAATTTTCAACGAAAATACAGGTATTTTAATGACTAATATTTTTGATGTTTCGTTTGACAACCCGACTGGCAGTTGTTGGCGCCATTTTACTTACTATTTGCGATAGAAAGAGATAGATATTAACTTGAAAAGGTCTATCGAATTGCATTCTGTCAATTGTTTTTCACTTGCAACTTGAACTCATAATCTTTTCTTTAGAAATTTCTTTTTCTTCCTTTATTGCTAAAACGGCTCATTTGCGGACATGGGCTTATTAACAAAAAGTTATTGTTTTAATGCCCTCTAAAAATGCTGGAAGTTTGTCTGTATAGTTTTGAAGCATCCTGTACATTTTACCACCTATATGTCAGCAATTTGAGTACTTGGTTTTTTCATTCATAATACCGATAACTCTTCTTCTTTATCTAAATGAGAATATTGTGCAATTATCTAAAGTCTCTTTTATGAAGTTTACCAAGACTACATTCAAAAAAAGTTTCTAAAACTTATTTATTTTTAAATTTATATCATATACACAAATAGAACAGTTTCTTACAGTATGGAGCATTGCTGAATTATTTAATTTCCACAGTCTTCACTTCTTACTGACCGTCGTAATATCAACTATAAGTGCACTACTATCTCTGAAAACTGATTCATAGTACAATTTTCATTTTACAATAGACCTTTTCAAATTATAAGTTGTCTCTTTCTATCTCTGCATATATTAAGGAAAATGCGCCTGCAACTGCCAGCTGGGCTATCAAACGAAACGTCAAAAATATTGCAGTCACTAAAATATTTGTAAACTTGCATCGTTTGACATTTTCGCATCAATAAAAGCTTTTGAATCATTCATTTTTTTTTAATTGCCTTAGACTTTCCCCACATTTTACTACATTTTGGAAAAGCAAACGCCATGGATCTCATTTGACAAGCACGTAACCGTGATTCCCGCCATTCGTATGGGCAGATTCCATTGCGCATATTTTCTAGCTCTTTTACTTGAAAAGGTCTATTGATGATGCTAACTGGTTTCGCCTGCTATTGTTCCACACATCTTTCGTCAAAAATTGCTAATTCCGTACTTTTCTACTTCTCTTATTCCCCGTAATAACAACTCAGCATCACCAGTCTACCGAATGCGTGTACACGTAACACATAGGCGTAGTTAGGGGGGTACTTGGGGGTGCTTAGCACCCCCAAATTTTGAATTAGCACCCCCAAACAAAATTTCTATAAATTTTAATAATTTCATTTTAGACACATCTATTCATATTGACTGTTATATTAAATATTATCAGATATTTTGAAAGCTGAAATTACTATTCTAAAAAACATGATGAGCAGTCAAGAATCAAATAATATTAAAAGTGTTCTTAATCAAGGTACATTTGGTATTTATTATAAACTTTATAAAATTATTATTCTCTGTTATGAGGAGAATTAAAATCTGGCTGAGCACTACTATAACACAAAATCGCTTTACTAATTTAGTAGTAGGTAGATAAGTATAGAATATTGAAAATAAAATTTCAAAAAATAAAAAAATAAATAAATAAATAATACCTAAGATATTTTGCAAGAATTTATTCTTCTGAATGGAAACAGAATATTAGCTTCACGTCGTGTTCCAAACTTCCTTTTCACAAACTAAAATGACATTTTTAACACTTATAACATAAGTAACTATTTTGTAACTTTAAATAATATGGGGTCTCGTGGCCGTATGCCTGAGTGTCAGGTCGAGAATATGGGGAACCGTGTTCGGTCCCGACCGACGCCAAAAATTTTAAATGGCACAACATTGACCCCTGTGGTGCACTCTCCACGCCAGCAATGAGTGTCCGTGAGGTGACGCCTGGTAAACGCCCACACGGTGCAAATATTTCATCATTACCGATATCTGTGTACAAAGCAGATTTGCACACCCAGCAATGGGTAATAAGCCGTGATGATATAGTTATTTATTTATTTATTTAAATACTTTTTTTATTTTGTAAACCAACTTTTTTTTCATTTAAGTTAAGGGACTTTAGCGTTTAGCACCCCCTAATTTTAAAGTCTAACTTCGCCTATGACGTAACATATGAATCAAAATTTGCCAATGTTCATGTTTTTCTAAACAATTCATAATATTTTCGATACCAAATTCTGTCTACTGCTACATGATAGTCGTTATTATACAATTTTTAAATTTCTTTGTGATTATTTAATTTTTTATATTATTCACTTTTATATTTTTAACTTATTTTAATTTGTACTTACTCCTGCGCAGTTATTAGTTGTCTCACTATTGGGCAGTATAATTGTAAATAAATAAATTCTTATGCGGAGTAAGGATTTTACGATCAAATGTTGCCCTTAGAAGATTTTATTAATTCATGTAGTTTATCGCCTCTATTCCAAGCATTATTTGAGACTAATGAAAAGCTGGTCCACTACATATTTAATATACGACCGGGTTTAAGTGATCACCTGATGTGCTCCATTTGAAGGCTTAAAGTGTTACATTATAGTTCTACCGGACTCTAAAGTGCTTTACAGTTTGCTTATAGCTTCTTTTTGTATGTTAAATGATGTGTTTCATTTAATTTGTTGTATAACAATAGTAACCTAACGAACAACAGTCACGCTTCAAAAACTCGAGTCGAATTTCGTACTGTAAATTAGATTATTGTTGTTTTATCAGGTAAAATATAAGCTATGTAAGCTGTTCGTTATTTTATAAAACGCCTAGAGGATTAGCCAGATTGTAAAATATCCATTATTCAAGAACAAAATCAGCTTAATATCTTCGTCATAAAATAAATAAACTTACTACGAATAACAATAAAGGCTTTCTAGAACTACAGTTTGCTTTAAATTTAGATGAAGTTTCATAAATAATAGTGGAAGACCGCATTAAAAGCTATACAATATGTCAAAATAGTTAAATTATACTAATCTCTCTGTATACATATGTATAAAACAAAATCAATCATTACAAACAATTGTAATAAGCTTTTTATTCATTCAAGTTTGCAGGATCAAGATTATATACAAAAAAAATTAATGAGCGCGAAGAATCTGTTGAATTAACAACAGCAACAACATCATGTTCACATTCATTGCCGTCATTAAATTCGGAAGAAAGTTTAGCAAACAAGAAAGACAGTTTTATTTGTTTTTGTATAATAATTAAAGAAACATTAATAGATTGTATATTTCTCTCCAATGAAAATATGTGTGCATACGAGTATACTGGTGTTATAGTACAGTAGAAATGTTTGATAAGTTTGTTTACAAATAAATAACTATGGGTGGTAGCATGAATCGTGGTTAGGAGATGACTATATGATATATTTCTCTAAAATAAACAATAAACTATTGACAGAGTTAAAACAATGCTAGTCATCTCCTCTCTAGTCATCTCCTAAACCTTACGTTTTTAAGAAAAAAGCTAAATAACACTGATAATTATACATTCAATACAAACTAAGTGTTTGTATATATTACGGCGTCTGCCATTATAGTTTAACACCGCCATCCACATTTATTTTTTTGCGAATAAAATTTTATTTTACTTTCAAGGTAACTATCGGTTATGGCTTTCAGTATATTTAAGGCTATATCCCACAACATGAAATGTCAGTAACTTATTGCCGACAAGAGCAATAATTATTATTGCTCAAAATACCGGATGCTCGCTTTGCTAACCGATCTTTTACATACCCTTAGTTCACTTTCACAAAAAAAGCAATTTAATACCCGACGAAAATTAACGAACAATAACAGTTCAAGGTACAAAATTTAGCTGTCATCTGTCATGTGATCTTTTATCATTTCTAACTTCATAACGTGGAAAGTGCCGATAAAGTTTTAAACGTCAGATCGGAAGCGATCAGTTATCATCGCATACACAATTGAAATCATGAAATCGAATGACGGTTGAGGTTACATTGTTTTTATTTACTTCGGACACAGTCACACATAGATATGTTTATCTGTACTTCAGAGCTTGTACTTGGAGGTTTAAGATTGATTACATATGAGTTTTCTCCATCAAGAAATTGTAAATAATTTAAATAATCTTCGAATATTAAAGGAAATGTCGCGAAATTTTTCTAAAATGCAATTTTGATCAAAGATAGATATGCAGAAAAATAAAAGAATTATTAAATACGATTGTTATGTTAGAATTATTTAGTATAAGAAATCAGGTATAGGCCGTGAAAAATTTGCACGATTATTTTAAACAGTTATTTATCTGTCATTTGCGAACTTAGTAAATCAATTTTTGAAAGTTTCTGTGGAAGGGATAATTTGAAATTTACCACAGATCATTTTATTCAATTTTTGAATTTTGGTGGAAAAAAGTAATAGAATACCCGCCATATTCGCCTGATTTGGATTTGACAAGATTTGTGACTAAAAAAAATATATATGGAGCAGTAGGTTTTCATTTGAAACGAGATTTACTCCTGATTTATGATTAATTTAAAAGGATTCCAAAATAAGATTTGTTCGACGCTTTTACGAAGTGAAAGGAAGGAATGGTGAAGTTTATTATTGTTGCAGGGAACTACTTTAAAGATTTATAAAATAAAATTCTAAAAAATATAAACCATATATATATATTTGTATAATTCTAATTTGGCCTTTGTACTATTGCATCTAAAGAGATGTAAAATTAACATAACATTTGAACTTTGATAATTTAATAAACATTGAAATATACGCTTGTACAAGAAGTTTGTGCGTACGTATTTTTCTAATTAACATTAACTTCAATTATCGTGAGTCCCGGGTGTTAGAGCCCCTCCGAAAAACGCCTCACGCTGTAATTGTCGTGCCAGGGGAATAAATGTTATCTTACGCCCTTACCACGTAAATAATTTTTATTTTTGTAATATGTGTTTACGAGCAAGCAATATATCGGGCACATACAAGCAGATCTGAATAAAACACTGAAAATTTTTAATCTCTCACGAATTGTTGTTGTATTCGCTACAATGGGAAGTTGAAGATTTAAGCCACAAATATTTATTATTCATCCTAGCCAGTAGGGATTATTTTCTTTTTAATGAACATTGTAATTATTCTGCTTAAATAATTTTTACGTATTTAGTTTATTACACATTGTATTCTTTATTCCGCTTTGCATTACACATCCCTTTTACCGGGTTTACAGTTTTTTTTTTTAAATTTACGAGTTAAAAGTAAATAAATATATCTTTCTTTCTCTAAACGTCATAAAATATAACATTTTAGAACTAACGTCAAAGCTCAACTTTTCTGAACGATATTTTTTCTAAAGCTTTGAGCGACAAACAAAGTAATTTTTGCTACCACTGGTGAATTAATAAAATGATTTCATTTTAACAAAAATTTGTGTTTGTGTTTTGGTCTCAATATCAGGCGGCGTACATGACATTTTTGTGTCAGACATAAAAAAAATATATATACAATATTCGTGAACTGAATTCCGTCATTAAATTTTTTTATATCATTTGCAAAATTGATCGATTTTTCTTCAAGGTCTACGTTTTTCCAAATATTCATTATATTATATTAAAAAAAAAATAATTGTAAGTATATTATTATTTTTCGTTCATTATGCTCCTGCTCTTATTTAATGTAACTTCTCTATTTTTGTTTATAAACACTTGCCCAGGTGGATACAATACATTTTGACATTTTGATATACACTGAACTCAATTCTGAATGACAGTCCCATTACCATCATCAACACCTAGAGATATAGTAGTTTACAGTCCATAATGTAATATTGACTTTTGTTGAACACTGGTTCTAAACCGTTATCACATAGTAGTATTGTTGGTTGCTGTCTTTTTATATTTATTTCTTTAATGCTTAACAATAACAAAGTAAACAAAGCTGAAGTTGTCAGCCTACTCATTAAATTTTAATTTAATTCTTTGCACAAAAATTGTGGCATTCATTTTACGGCAATGAGTTGATTTGTAGAAATAATTGCAAGTAATGATTTAGTTTTTGTCGCCGTGATTAAAAGCGTGAAACAAGTGCAACGTGAAACAGCAGCACATCTTTCCGGCGCCAACTGCCTCTAAACAACTTCAACAGAATTTAATTATCCAACGAAGACGAGATTGTGAATAGACTTTAAATTGTGCGAATGGAGAGAACTTCAACTGCACTCCAACAATCAAGTCTCGCAATTCTTCCTTAACAAATATATCATCACGGCGTGTACCCATTGCTGAATGTGTTACTCTGCTTCTCTTGTACATTGATGACGAAAGTGACTAGCGCTGAAATCCGGTATTAATAACCAAAAACAAATAATTTACAAATCAGGTATATAAATAATACTCGTAACGTGGGAATATACTAAAGACCAAAGTATAAAATGACTTTCATCTGCAACTGTTATAATATACCTAGGTACATTTTGCGCGTATCCGTAAAACACAATCATATTCCACATGAAATATAAAATATTCCACGGTAAGACATTGTTTTAAATAAGTGGTCTACATTGTATTATTGATACTTTTATAAACCGCTATAGGTGAATATTGATTGATAAATTGTTTAAAAATGCAGAGTCATGGTACAAGAACAATATTTCAGAGCTTGTAATTGGTCCAAACGTGAGAAAGTTTTAAACTGTCGCATTATTATGTAAGTATGGGGTCTCGTGGCTGCGTGCCTGAGTGTCAAGTCGCGAATCTGGGGAACCGCGTTCGATCCCGACTGACGCCAAATATTTTCAAATTTTAAATGCACACGGTGCAAATATTTCAAAGTTTCGCATGTCTGGTCTTAATGGTCCTCAAATGGATGATATTGATGATTTTCCACCTACAAATGATGTGTCTGAATGTTTCAATTATTCTAATAGGTATAATTATTATTTTAATGAAAAAAAAAACTTAGATTCGTATTTAACCTTATGTTGCTGCGTAAACCGCTCTCGTCGTTGAACTTATTAAGACGATGGATACCGCTTTAATTTAGACACCTTTGCCCAAAATTGATTTATCTTTACTCGAGTGCCTGCTCACGTACACGCACACAACTGCTGTCCCGACCAGATTGGATAACTAATCAGCCGACGCTTATAAACGACAGCGGCATCTAACGTGTTAATAAAGAAATCAGTTACACTTGGCAACATGTGACCTGAACATCTGACATCTGTCATATTATTACAGTTTCCGCTGTAACGTCAAACTCTGTAACATAACCACACAAAATATATTTATCATACATTTGTAATCTGTAAAATTGATAGTTGTAGATAAAGTATAGTATTTGACTCGTATATAATGACTATATTACCGGGTATATTCATCCTTCATCCTCGTCTAATATAACCTACATTATATGCTCGTTAAATAATATGTACTTATTATTGTATGACTATTTAAGCAAATTGAAATTAGAAATTCCACATATTAAATGTTTCAGAGATTTTATGAGTACATATAAACCCACCTTTTTAAAAAAATATAAAGAAAATTGGAGCTTTTACATATCATGCTCATTATGCCATTACTGTTAAACATATTTGAAACACAAGTCTTTTCAGCTGCGGGTTTTTCATATGTCTCATTCAAGAATGGTAGCTAATACGTACCGTTAATGCTAACTGATTTTTTTTTTTTTCAAAATATCTTAAAATTGTGCTTTCCTAGTTCTTCTCCATATGCATACAAATTAATTTATAACTTATTATTATTAATAACTAAAACTAATTTTATTCAACTGCGAATTGAATATTTAAAAAAATATTTTCAGTACAAATCGAATAAAATTTAAATTTCCAATTGGTTTTAAATTTAACACGTTCACTGCGTATGTCTCCTGTAGGCGACATACGAGTACACATCCCTATTGTAGTGCGGATATCGCGCATGTGTGACTTCCGTCTCCCGCATTTTATACATTCATTCTGAATCCAGCATTACTGCATGTGTATTTTGTTTAGCATTAAGTTAAAGCATTGAACTATTAAGACGTCCTTTGTACCGTTCTCCCTCATTCCATTTTGAAGTTAATTAATAGAAAACATTGCCACAATTACGTTCAGCACCTACCGTGAATACAAAAAATTATAGACGCAGCGAACGTGTTAAGAATGCATTTTTAAACTAAGTGAACTAAGGACGAAACTTACAAGTCTCATATTAAATTTTAACTTTCAGATAAATAAACATTACTAAATCGGATTATTGACGACTGTTTAATACTTTCGATTATTAAATAAAAAAAACTACAGTGTACTTTTATTCCCGCTAAATTAATAAACATATTTGGTCCTTCGAGCCGGATCTCCACGCCAACGACAATGATAAATTTGTCATTTCACAATTCATTTCGTTTCAGTTTTGTTTGTAATTCATAATATTTGCCCTAAATTAAAACTCTCATTTACAGCCTACAAAAATAAAAGAAACATACTTAAAATTAATTAATAGTTATTTATGTATTAAGGTACCGGAGTTCTACTTTTTATCACGAATGTGGAATTTAGTTACCGAGACCGTAGGGCTAAAAAAAAATCATTTGAGTGATAAAAAGGAACTTCATTGCCGAGGTACAAATTCAATTTTATTTGAAATCGAAATTTTATGAAAAAAAAGGAATATTTATTTTTATAGGTTATGCAGACAAATCTGTCAGTTGCTGTCAGTCAAACAAACGAATTATATTCATTGCGAACCGCCGGACATTGAAGTTATAGTAATGAATATTTAAAAGTGTGTGTTATCTCAAACTTCTTCATCGAAATTATTTAAATCATTCTTCTTGAACATATATTTTGTCATTTTACGTACAAATTTGCTATTGTTCATCGTACACCTACCCTAATTATCTTATATGTATGTACAATAATTATTAAAAGCTTGGCAACAATGCATTTGCATGATATCATATTGTATAATTGATTACTTTGGTGATGATTTCTAAACTTTAATGACTATTTATCTCACTAAAGTATTATGAACTGTTTATTGCTAGGATACGGTGTATATAAACATATCTATAACAACCGGGGCATAATGGGAGAGCATAATAGTTCATTATGCCCTCATTATAATCCGATCACCGTTTATGGACATTAAATTAGAAATAATATGAACGGTATATAATTAAAATTATTTTCTTTTTAACTACAATTCATTACAATAATAAGAATTGATTACAACAATCAACATTAATTGCTTACAACAATTAATATAATAAGAAAACTGTTTTGAAAGCACAACACAGAAATCATTTTTAATTTAATTATAATACTTAAAATTGATTATGAAAAGGGCCTTAAAAAGCAATTTACTTTCACCACACATGTAAATAATAAGAATTGATTACAACAATCAACATTAATTGCTTACAACAATTAATATAATAAGAAAACTGTTTTGAAAGCACAACACAGAAATCATTTTTAATTTAATTATAATACTTAAAATTGATTATGAAAAGGGCCTTAAAAAGCAATTTACTTTCACCACACATGTAAATAGTAAGTACGTCGAATTGCAGACTGCAATGTTTCGCTTTGATTTTTGACGGATGACGGATCACAAATTTTTTTGGAGACGATATTTATCCACGTTTGCATTCATTTTTGATATTATTACCGTCACATGTGACACATCCAAACCAGTACAAACTTTCTAAAATGTAATAATATTCAGAAATAAGTGCCTAAGAAATATAGAACTGAGATCTGTCATGTGAAAACGAACCTCAAATTATAATACTTACATCTTCTACAGACCAGAATGGAATAATTAGGGGAACATTTATGCGTTTGTCTTCCTCAAAGTATACAAAAGCATTCACGATAATTTCTTTTCACCGTTTCGATAATAGTATATTCTATAACTAGTATGGAATAGATAATTTCCGCGCGAGCGAAAAGTTTGTAGGCCGAGCCGTAGGCGAGGTCTACGGTTTCGCGGGTGGCGGAAATACTATTCCATACGAGTTTTAGACTATACTTTCTCTAACACTATTTAAAAAATATATTTTGCTCATCACTTCACATTTTTGCAAAAAATTATAAAATATTATTGGTATGTTATAAAACCAATCATTTTTATTTAACTTACCATGTAAAAGCTTCAAAACGCGTAAAACAAGGCGTATAATTAGATTTTATAATCATTTTTTTTATAATTTGACAGTAAAGGCAGTTGAAGTGACAAAAGCAAAGAAACAAAGCGCCAAGCAAAGCCGGCTTGATTATGAAAACAATTGCGTTTTCCCATGTATTTCAAATGGGTGAATTGAAAAACTAGTGCTCTGTGACTGCCTATTACGGAATATTATTCCGTAACAGTATGACAGAATGTCCTCATTCTGTAACAGTTTTCAGATACAGAATGTATGAATTCCATAGTAGTGTTAGAGAAAATATCTTCCGAAACATCAAATTCACCCATTCCATCATCTCCAACGACGTAGAACGTTGATGTTTTAAAAATTAAATTAAAGAACAACCTTAGCAACACCAAAGCTTAAGCATTATTGTAATCAAAATTATTATAAATGAAAACTTATTTCACATATTCTAGTGAGACATAAAATCTTGTATGCACCACGAGCGTTACTAGACGATAATGCCCATCGGACGACATCTATCCCTCGAGCCAAAGCCCTTGGTACATAAAATACTTTTGTGCACTTAGTGACGATTTCAAATAAAATTATTTATTTTTGATCTCAACGCCAAAATACTGTGCATTTATTTACTGTTTTTTTTTTTATTATTTAATATTTATATATATTACGTATGTCATAGAACCTTTGAACCTGTTTATATATACAGGGTGTTTCCTTTAAAATAACCAGCGCTTTTTTGGCTGAACTAATGACTAGTTTGGAGAACTACAGCCCATTAATACAATATGATAATCTACTATAGCTATATATAGACATAGTAATATTGTTTAATAAAATGCAGCCTAAAAATTTGTTATAGGTAACTGGAACAATAACAATGTTAAGGGATGCAGAAAACCAAACTGAAATCATGTCCCCTCAACATAAATTGAAGTTACTTGTCAGAATTAGAGTTGAGGACAACATTAGAAAAAGCGGATACTGCAAGTGAAGTAGGCGTTATTTACAAAAAAAAATCAGAAGTATTTGAAAATATTTTAAAATGTATGAAAACATGGTTCGGAATAACATGATTGTAATCAGCTGATGAAATATATCTCTCTTTTTTCATAACTTGAAGTTTTGTGTAATTATAAGTTCTTTAAAAATTTAGGCGTGAACAGCAATTTGTTACAAAACGTAAACATTAATTAATTTAAATCATGTGCAATGAAGATATCGTATCATTTCAGCACTTGAATTCAATCATTTTCAACTTAAGTATTTAAGGTAATTATAAATTATTAAAGATTTCTAAAGTAATGCTTTTACATATACCGGGTGGCGCTCTAAATCCGTTACATAGGCATTTAATATGGGAAAATCGTTTTTCCTAGCGCGTTGCTCCCCAAATTATTTTAGAAAAAAAATCTTCAAATAAAAGTTGTAGAATACAAAATTCATTTCGTATGTTTAGTAACTCCAGAAATTGAATGTGAAAAATTTGAAAATTTCAGTTTAATAGTGCTAGCCATGGAATTAAAACAAAAAAGACAAACAAATGTGATGATTTAAATGTCAAATATTGTGATTTTTTGTCCAGAAAAATGAGTATTTGAACAGTATAGAAGAATTAAATTATTATTCTGTTTCAGAATTTTACGTTATGATAATTTTATTAAAAAATTAAATTGTAAATAAATTTTTATGACAGATAAACACACGTTTGTTTCTTAAGCTTTTTGTTAATTCCATAGCTATCACTACTTTTGAGTAGATTTTCGACATTTTCATACCTAATTTCTGCTGTTACAAAACATGCAAAATTAATTTTGCTTATTGATTCAAATGCAGAATTTTACGTTCTACAACTTTTATTTGTTGATTTACCGTGATTATACACAAGTAACTTGACAGAGAATCAAGTGAAATTATTAGATTTTTTCTATAGCATATTTTAAAGTGTGTTTTTTCTACTTACAGTAGTGGGTCAAGTAGTACTTTAACTGCAAGGGTAGATAAAATATTTTTATTTTTATTTAAATTAAATAAGTACTATATAAACTTTGACGGTTTGTGTTAATAACAACTTCATTTGTGCAATTAACGTTATCATACAGAAAAAAAAATGTACACAACAATAAAATTTAATTATCGCGAAAAATAATTCACGTGCAATGTTCCGCGCGTCGTTAAAATATAATTTTACCGTTTTGTTTAAAAAATAACCATTACTTAACTTAACTATTACTCAGTTTAGGAAAGAATATGAAAATAGTTCTCCCTTGATAGCTGTATCCCCTTTATTTTCTTTGTCATTCATAGTTCTATTTCACAGCGGACAAGTAGCAAGTACGAGTGCATATCTCTTTCTTTTGGAGCTGTTAAACATTTCACCAAAACTTTATTATTTTTTTACTCGGATATTATTAATTTATTGGAAAAACGGAGAAATAGTGATATATTATATTTTTATCAAGATTAAAGACATAAAAATCACAAGATCGTTGAAAACCCTATTGTGTAATATGTAGAAACGTGAATTATTACAGGTGAAATAACCGAATAGTATAATGGAAAGGATCGTGTCTGTCTGCTTTATAATATAAACAAAATCACTGATCTCAGTTAATTTAGTTGAAAAAATAATGCGGTCATACCGAATTAAAAATTTACTTAATATTATGCATATATACATAAAAAATATTTAATATTATTATACGTTTCATTCATGATTTTATTTATAAAGATTCAGATTTTGTGACGTCATAATTTTGTACACAAATACGCGATAGTGAGGCATACACGTACTCGTGCCTGTACTGTACATGAATCAGATCTGTCACTTTTGTAACCTTATATAACCAACATTTTGAAGTAACGTCAATATCCTTGCAACAAGCTGTATTTTTTTAAAAAAAAGTACGTACAAATTACGAAATATGCTGAATAACAATTAAAAATAAATACAATTTATATTTGAATTAGATATTACAATGGCTGTACAATATTGTTCTGCCGTCCTGCGGGAACGACTCGTTGAGAAATAAAAATAAATATTAGAAAAGTTTTGAAGACTACTATTGCTTCTGTGACACTATGGTCGCAAAATTATGACGTCATTTGAAATTTTAGATGAACTTTAAAAAATTGTTTCTGTAAAACTAGAATCTTATGTGACATAAAATATATATTTTCATAAGTTGTTTTAAGTGTAAGTGCTTTCAGAATTTAAAAAATTGGAAAATTTGGTATGATCCCATTCAATCTGACGTTTCGGCTGTACTGCGGCCTCCTTCAGGAAATGAATAATGAGTAGTTCTAATGAACAACATTGTAGTTTTAAAGTTTGACCTTATAACACAAGTGTGATTTTTACGAGGTATTTTAACTACAATTATTTATTTATTTAGTTATATATTTTTTATTCTGATGGCGATGTTGTGTACTAAATTAATATGTTACAAGTATGTAATTACATTTTAACTATTGACTATTCATTCCCTGAAGAAGGCCGCAGTACAGCCGAAATGTCGGATTGAATTTTTAATAAATTGACTGAAACCGGTAATTTTGTCTAATGAAAATATTCAATTCACTAATTAGACACAGCTTTTAAGTTATACACCTCGTACCCTAAGGATATTATATTTTATAAAAGGATTATAGTACAATACGGTGCTTTTAACAAACTCATTATTGTCATGAAGGATGCACCATAGCATAGAATCGACTTTTGTGCGATAAATTGTCTTCACTATCCAATATCATCATCGCTTTTATCGCATCTATATTAATTTCACTCTCCGGTAGGTGGCTTTGGCGGAGGTCAATTTTTCCAAGACAAAAGAAGCGTTCGCGGTGATTGGATAGCCGCAGGACAATCTCGCATCGCACAAACAGCCAACTTGGATTGGCTACCGAACGAACCAGAGAGCTACGGTTTATACACAACATAATATACCTAATCATATTGACGGATTTACAGAGGTTACCCTTATAAATCCTACTATTCTTTATACGAGGAATTCTATACAGGTTTATATAGATGCTCATCTTGAAGATGTATTTTATGTTATTGACAGAAAAAAGAACAGTTCGTTAATTGAAACCAAGAGATAAAATGGTAAGCTTTCAACGAAGAGACAGTTGACAGTATAGTATAGAAATATATTAATGATTTTTTTGTAATTATTCTTCTGTTAAAGATTTTACGAGAATAATTTTTGCCACAAGAAACGAAAAACTTGTTTTATTATAAATTTGACAAAATAAGAATGTGTAATATGAAATGAAGATACACGTTAAAAGTCGTCACCGCTTATGAAATAGGCATCTAACGTGCACCGACTTATTGCTTTTGTTGTTGGTTGGGAGTTTTTAAGAAGTGCAAGGACAGAATGGTGAAGTGTATTATGTTGAAGACAGCTAGTTTGAACATATTTAAAATAAAATTCTAAAAAATATGAACCATACGTCTTATTCTTATCAATTGTACCGTGACCCTAGTACAAGAAAAAAAGCTGTGCTTCTAAAAATGAAAATATTAATTTTATCTTCAAAAGCTGTTTAGTAATTACAGTCAGTAGAAGAGTAAAATACAGAACAGTAAATTTATGCAAAATAAAAATTTAAAATTAAAGGTTTGTTTTCCAGTGTGAATTGAAATTTGAAAATACTATGACAACCGGCAAATATTATCATGTTAATTGAATTATATATTTATTTCAAAATATTTCATTCATTAAGTTTCATCAACAAAATTATAATAATTTTCAGGTTTTGGTGTTTTTATTGTCTGCTTTTCAGTAAGAGGATTAAATCAAAAAATTTCCAAATATGATTTATATATCGGTTCTCTGTTGTTCAGCTGTGTTTTACACCCAAATCAAATAAATGATCAATCGTTTTGTGCTTTTGACAAGCAGCTGTTAACGAATTATTCTCGTTATTACGTTATTGATTACTTTTATCATATACGGAGAAAATAAAAAAAGTTCTTGTAAGAATTAATTTTGCAGTTATTGTATTGTTAAGGTTGTACGGTTTACTTCGTTGTTTCTCTTTTAAAAATCTGATGATGTTAGTAGGTACATGATTAAAAACTTAACCTCTTTAGAATAACAAATTCGATTAATTAAACAATAATGAATTTTCATATTACACTTAAAAAATACGACAGATTGGACAATGAAATTTCTTTCAAAATATAAAATATTTATGTTTTCGTATTAGAGCACATGTTCTGGTTAGACGACATTAACGACATCTTTGTCAAATCAAAAAGCTTAGAAATTTTAAATATAAAATTTCATGGCAATTTAATTCATAAATTACTTTAAAAATATAAAATAATTATAGACAAAATAAGTAAAATAAATAAATAAAATAAATATATCATCACGGCATATTACCCATTGCTGGGTGTGCCAATCTGCTTTGTACGCAGATATCGGTAATTATGATGTCATATTTGTACCGTGCGGGCGTTTACCAGGCGTCACCTCATGGGTACTCATTGCTGGCGTGGAGAGTGTACTACAGGGGTCAATTTTGTGCCATTTAAAATTCCAAATATTTAGTGTCGGTCGGGATCGAACCCGGTTCCCCAGATTCGCGACCAGACACTCAGGCACGCGGCCACGAGACCCCATGACAAAATAAGTAAAATACCATTATCAACTGAACAAGATTTACCAATACTTATTCATTTCGAAACATTCATAGTAGAATTTAAGATGCACATGATCATCAAAACGTGACATTTAAGTTTACCCCAACTAAATTTAAACTATAGTACTAAAATGAACCCTATACACAATATGAGATTGAATTTTGCATTCTGCACTTGGTGAAACATAATTGAAAATTATATAGGAATAAAAAAATATAACACTTGTTGTCTGAAGAAATAAGTTAAAATTGTGAATCAATCAGATGTTTTATTACCGTATCAGTACTAAAATGAATAATAACGAATTTAGCTATTTATTCCTATTTTTAAATAACTATGTATAGTATACTCGTACAACTGATATTTTAGACAGCCGCGTACAAGATAAATATTTTAAATTAATTACGTTTTAATTTACACAACAGTAAAAAAATATTGTGTATATATTTTTGTCAGATTGATAATAAATGTCTATTTGATTTGCTACAGCTGAAATCATATTGAATGAGTAATGAATATTAATGAGTACACAATTTAAAACAGTATTTTCCTAAATTCAGTAATCAACAACAGTCACATTGTATAGATTATAGATCAACATCAACCGTTCGTTAGACCTCAATCATGTCGACCAATTATTTTCGTGGGCCATACTGCTTCGATTTTTTAAAATTATTCTATTATGTATGGTCGCACTGAAGCACTAGCACGAGAGGTATTTTAGACATAGTTTGGAGTAATATTTTATTTATTTACAACTAGCGACCCACGGCTCTAACCGAGAGAAAGTCTTATAAGATTTCCTTGCAGACAACTAAACGACATTAGTCGGCACGTAGCATGCGCTATTAATAAAGCGACAATTCTTAAGCTGAATAAACAATTTATTTGAAAGGGGTTTACTTTAACATTAATTCGTATATTTGTAAACTGTAACATAAAAGTTCATAGGTTATTTTTTACCTTCCGTCACCTTTAGGTAAGGAAGGTATTCCCTTCGGTGAAAAAATTCGGTTGAGTTTTTGATGAATAAGCACGTTTTACGGTCCCTAGAATACGATTTTACTATTTTTATGATGATGATGATGATGATGATGATGATGTGTGTGTGTGTGTGTGTGTGTGTGTGTGTGTGTGTGTGTGTGTGTTTGTGTGTGTGTATGTGTGTGTGTGTGTGTGTGTGTATGTGTATGTGTGTGCGTGTGTATGTCTGCGCGTGTGTGCGTACGTGCGTGTGCGTGTGGATATAGAGTTAAAAAATTATAAAGAAATTAAATATCATATATTAGCCAGCTATGCTATAACTCTGGATACAGCTGCTATATTAAGAAAATTCTGATTGAAATGTGTCAGTGTCAAGTGCAGTTGACAGTATGTTTGTTATTATTTTACTGGAAATATAGGATCTTTCGCTAGAAACTTTCTGTATGGAATTTGTATAAAATACATACAACTGCCTTAACGTAATATATGTACAAGTAATAGAATCTTTTGCAAAGAACTTTCTGACTATGACATTTATACAAAATACATAGAAGTGACGGAAGGAAATGTGCTGGCCACCAGATTTTTTAAAATTGTGAAGATACTAAAAAAAATAATAAAATATCTGGTGTGGACAACACAATACCTCCCGCCATTACAGCCCGAGTCATAAAAAAGATTAAGTCAATTATTATTTTTGGATTAGCGAATTTTACTCTAATTTTGACGGTTTATATCTTAAAATATAGTCTAATCTAATCCAAGTTACTACCTTTTTTAAGCCCCTCAACAGGATTAAATCCCAATTACAGAGTGGGTTCACATTCACACACATCCATGCCTTAGTGGGATTCGAACCAAGAGACCCGAAGGCACTCATGACATGAGGCGTTGCTCTAACCATTGAGCCACCGGAGCTATAATAAAATGAAGATTAAATTTTAAATACCGGGCTAGAATAGAATTCACTAATCCAAAAATGAGGAGTAGCTTAAACATTTTTTTGAATCGTTAATTTTTATTAATCTAAATACATACCTGCATATTTACTTATGCTGAATCGAATTCCTTTTCTATTGTTCTATTTACTTTTTTTTCTTTTTAAAACGTTACTAATATTATTTTGGAATGATTAGTTCTTTGATAGTGACATTTATATATCTGTCAGTTACATACATTTGAATAACTGCGTTTTGTTTGTTTAAAGCGTTGCTTCTGGGATTTAAATTATAGATAATTTTATAAATTTATCCATAAAATATATAGAAAAAGTATTAATGCAAATCTATAGAAAATTTAATAATCTTTAATTTTTATAATAGCATTCATCTCGAAAAAATAACATTTAAAGGTATTTTTCGAAGAAAAGCTATTTTGAGCTTCTAGTAAAGTGCCATTTCCGATTATCCGATTTTCACCAAAATCTAATGGACTCTTTCCATTGCAGAAAAAGTTCGAAATACAAGAGTTCAAAATAATGATAGTATTTAAGTTAGACTGGAGGATCCACACACACACAGACAGACATCATCGTGAAAATGTTAAATTTGGATTCTAGGGACCTTAAAACGTGGCCATTTACCAAAATCTCGATATGCGATTTTTAGCACGATCCCTATACCTCCCTTGCCAAGGGTAGCGGGAGGTAAAAATGCAAAAACAGTTTTAAAAGACAAGCGTGTTATATTCATCCTTATCGCACATTCTTCTTGTGACCTTGATAGGAGATCTTTCAAAAAATTTACTGTAGTATTCGTTATATCATGGAAAGAATGTCGATTATCTGTCAAATACTGATTATTCAAATTTTGGATATTATTTTTAGTTAATTTAGCCAAATAAGCAATGGAAACATTTTTTTTATAAATTTATTATTTTACTAACTTATTTTACAGTAATAAATAAAATATTCAAAGTAAATATTCAAATCAAAAGCTATAATTTCTTAGGTACATTTCAGCTCTTTTGGGAATAATTCCGACCGTTCTATTGTTCTGCATAACGCTATCTAGTTAACTATTGGCTAGTCTGTAATTTTTTTCTCGCAGTTCTTCGACACTCTTACTGCAAATTAGTTAATAAAATGAATAAATTAATAAAAAAAATTATTTCCATGGCTTACTTGGCTAAATTAACTAAAAACAGTATCCAACATTTTCTTTTTAAAACATAAATAACTGGTTTATTTGAAAAAATTGTAAATAAACAACATTTCAATATTGAAAAGAGAAAAAAATACTCTTTCCGATAAAAGCATAAAAAAATATATGGTTCCATTTTTTTAAAAAATAAGTGTTGTCCAGAATTTTGGGAACCGCTGATACAATTTTATTTTTGTCGACGCGGCCAATTTTCTAATATAAAATGGCAAAATTTTGCTTTTTTAACCAATCTCTTCAAATAAAAAAGTTACCAACATCTCGCATCTCTTCAAATAAAAAAGTTACCAACAGTGAGCAAGTTTATAGAGACATTCTGTATAATAGTGAAAACAAAATCAAAATCCATCCAAAAGTTTCCTAAATTATAGCCAATAAACAGACAGGCAGGCAAACGATAACCGGCGGCTTTATATTATCTTTATATTATTTAGAGTGGAATTACTTTAAGAATGTAACACTAACGTCATTGCGCAGTAGACACATTTTCGACGTTACCATAACAACTGCTTTGGCTTCGCTGGTTGCGTACGTGATAAGACAGTGCCGTTCGTTCGGATTTTTCTCATTTTTTGTGACACTGTGGTACTGATAATATCTCTTTTAAATTCAAGAATTAATAAATGTCTGCGATGTCTTCAAAAACAATTGGTGTCAGTGGTATGATCATATAGAGCCAAGGGCGAGAATTACTTAATAACGTAAGCCAGTTTATACGCCACTGGACGTACTATAAGTTGAAATCGAGACCCTACGTCATGAGCTTCGTGCAGGTCACGTGACGTCGGTGTTACATTCTTAAAGTAATTTCACTCTAGAGATAATTATGGTTATAAGCAGCATAGGCATGAGATGATGACAGCCGTCATCTTCAACTAGTTTTTATTTCCTTGTGCATAGTAAAGCAAGTATTATAATCGCGAAAAATTTAGTTTTTCAGATTTCAAGGGAAATATTCATTTTGACCATCTCTGAATCAATTTTGACTAATTTCGTCGTGACGTCTGTACGTACGTACGAATCTCGCATAACTCAAAAACGGTAAGCGGTAGAAAGTTGAAATTATGTATTTAGGGCTGCTATAACATCTAGTTGTGCATCTGCCTTTTTGGTCTTTACATAATTTCCAGAAATGGTACTTTACTTGAAGCCTATAATAGATTTTAATGAAAAACTATTTTAAAATATAATCCAAAACTTTTCAAATTTGGTATAGAGACTTTTATGTCAATTGGAATAACATAATAGATTTTGGTTAAAATAGGCTAACCGGAAGTAATATATTACCTGAAGTTGTTAATAGTTTTTTCGAATAAAATGTTTTTATTTTGATTTTAGAAATAAATGCTTTAAATAAAAGCAGACACGTGACTCGAGCGACATTGACGTGCTTGGAATCAGCTGATTTGTGTGCGCATGTCATTTTGACAAGGACAATGTTACGTTGACAAGACCAATGTTTTGATTTATTTTGATTTTTAACTGCTAAAATGATATTATTTTTAATTTCATATGTTCTACTGCTTAAAAATTGTAAAATAGTAACATCAAAGCAGTTCAAAATCAAAATAAATCAAAACATTGATGTTGTCAACGTTACATTGTTCTTGTCAAAATGGCATGCGCACACAAATCAACTGATTCCAAGCACGTCAAGATCGCTCGAGTCACGTGTCTGCTCGCGCCCTATAGCATATCAATTCGATATGTTTTTGTTCGTTATATTCATTTAATATTAAATGTCCGTTGATAATATCGGGGGTTATAGAATTAAATTCACCGTCTAGCACATCAAGTATTATAAAATTAGCCCTTTGTATAAACGAGATTATGTAAATTTAAAAATTATATACTTTTTGGTTCTTGTAATAAAGTTTGCTATGAATTAAGACAAAAAAATATTAATGTCAGATGCATACCCCGGTGCAACTTGTATTGGGAAACTTGCAGCAAACAGTAGGCCCGTGAGATTAGTCACATAGATTTCACTAAAAGTTCATGTCGCTGCTATAGATTTATTTGAATTAAGTAATCTATGAAATAAAACAGAAAAATTTATAATTTTTTTTTTCAAACCTCGTAGAAATGGCATTTTTATGACTTGATTCACAAGGTAGAAATCGCTAATTTCTACGCCGTCGGAGTAGAAATAAAATAAATAAATATCCATAGAAACTACATAGAATTAGTGAATAGAAAGAAAAGTAGTGCGTTTGAAATTTTTTTTTTATAAAGTATTATTCGGAATAAATGTGTCTTTGTGCGCCTCGCATGCAACTATCCGACTCGCTTCGGTCGTCGTGCAAACTTCCATGCTCGCCACAGAAAGTATCACTCCTAATAACACAATATACTATTGTCAGAAGTCAAAAATATAGTAAAAAATATTGTTTGAAAATATTGTCATTGCTACATTGTGTCAAGTTTAGATCATTGGTCTAAGAAATATACATATGGCTAATGATAAGCAAGTAATTTAATTTTATTTCAGTTTTTTTTTCTAAGAATAACATTTCAGTTTAATCGTAATTATAAATTTAGTGTCGGCATCCCAACTGCGAGAAAATCACCAAGAGTTAAGGAGTTCTTGGTCTGTACTTCAAACATCTTGTGACAACACGCAACATCTCTTTCTCTTCACGCATATTGAAGACAGGAGTAATACAAAATATCTAGGATTTTTCCAACTATTTCTATGAAAAAAACAGAAACTACAACTTCAGATCTGATATGATTGTATTAGCTACTTTGGTCTTCGTACAAATAACGGCAAAATCGAGAACTTGGAAACTAATTTCAGCGTCGCCTTTTGATAATGAACATGTGTGGTATAAAATGCTGGTCAACCACAACCACTAAATTTGCGAGCGCCGCTATCACGGGGGCAACAACATAATCAATGAGAAGATGTGGAAAAAGCAACGGGTGGTACACTTACGTACTCCGTATTGCATTTGTCTTAGAAGACAACGTGTCCGCGGAAGACCAAAGTACCAGCAAAGTACTGCTGGCAAGACAAAATCAGAGAAGCTTTAGAATAGAAGAACATATATCCCGAAAATGCATGCGATCGTTTGAAATGGCGCTTCAAAATACGCGCGAATCAAAGTTCATAAAGTGACCAAATAGACCGTCTAAAATTGATCCATGTGTTTAAATAATGTGTAATCAAATGAAGAATTCATCTGGCTATTCCAAGTAATCAAGAACGAGAAAAAAATACTTTTATAATAAAATATTTTGTTTAAATAATGTATGTTGTACATTATTCTAAAAAAAAGTAATTTACCCAACAGCACCTAGGGGGCAATAGTTCCGTGCTGCTAACTTGATGCATTGACTTGCACTTCTCGCATTGGCTCTATTAAACGTCCCAAATAGCGTTTTGAAGTTAAAATTAATAATTTGTTATTTATCTGTTGAACTTGAGGGATCAGGTGAGAATTTTGAAGGTATTTTTCCCAAGGATAAGGCCTTTCTGATCTTGGTATTTTTTGTAAAATGTTTTATTTACATTATGTAAATAAAACATTTTACAAAAAATACCCGGATCAGAAAGGCATTATCCTTGGGAAAAATAGCTTCAAAATTTTGTTATTTAGTTACTAAAAAAAATGTATAGTTTAATAAGCACACAAGAAAGTCATGTGGGGCCACATCAGATATTTTATGTATAGTTTATTAACAATTCGTAAGTAACGCCTATACAATATAGCTTCTCAGACAAGTTTACAATGAAAATTACATTCAGTCAATACATCAGTCTTAATACTCCTAGAAAATTTAGTAACGAATAACATCAAAGAATTATACTTCATTTCACGTATGAAAATAGTATAGATGTAGCTTGAAAGCCGATCATTTTTACATGCATTAAATAAATAATTTAAATTCGTGAAACCAAATTGTGTCATTAATAAATATATTTATCTGTTATGTATAGGTCCTGAATATTAGAAATTACGACAAAACATGGTTAAACATCACTTAATTTTGTAGATTTTATTTAATAACTGACAACTACGTTTGCATTCTGACCAATCAAAGGACAGAATTTATATCCCTATCCAAACCAACGCTATTTTCTTACGTGTAATGAGGCATAGTCTATCTATTGGATTTTTAATTTTGTTCAACCGACAAAGGGTTATGAATAAATTTTCCGTTATATATCCTTGAAGATAAAATTATATCTAAAAATATCCTATAAATAAAAATTGAAATATCTCTATTAGCGAAGCATCAAAAATGTTATTTCTAATCATTGATCCGTGGACCTACGTTTAGTACTCTAGTCAGTTGTCAAAATCTGACAGTACAAATGCAATCGAATTTCAGCCGTCATCCAAGATTTATCAAGGGTCCTCGTTAGCTTAGAAGGGATAGCATGGACTAGCAACCCACAGGTCACCCAAATCCCAGATGAGGACTGAATTTTTCACTTAATTTAGGACATAGATGAAAAGTTCATATCGAAAAATATAATTATAGATATTGTCATTTCTTAAATGAGTGACCGATAAAACGTAATCTAATTAGTTTTATTACAATATTCATGATTTATTTGAATACCAAATACTCTAATTCAAAATATAAATCCATGTATTATTCATGAAATAATTAAATGCCCATCACCCATGCTAATGCATATGTGACAATGACACTGCATTGATTGCCCTGCAATCCTGTAATCGACTAGGCCTGGAATCAAGGATAATTGAAAACGATAAAGCCTAGGATTTCTGCAAGATGGATTGCTCTTTTTTGCTTATATCCGTACAAATCCACTAAACACATAAAGAATAGCGGAGAATTTAACACCTGAACAGATTTTTTCACTGATTTAAATGGTATTATCGTCGTTAAAATATCACCACAATTAGGAAAATTGCGGGACGATAAATAATAGTTACATTTTCATGTTTTCGCCGATTAGGGTGACATCTATGTGACAGGGCGGAATGACAACTGTTATCGCTTTTAATAAATCCAACTTTTTGTTAGCAGCACTGCAAATCACGCGAGTTTCCCATTCCTGTTTCGAAACGCATCAAAATATACACACAAAATAATATTTATGTTTATAATGTTGGGTTTGTGCAGCATGTAAATTATAAATTAAATTAAGGTAGTAAATTAAGTCTAGATTCAAAATAGCCGTAAACGTAAGGACTACATAACATAAAAATTATGAAAATCTTATGTATGTTCACAATGGACATGACGTAAAAATTAAGATTTTAGTTATTTTAGGAAAATGTTGGTAATTAACATAGAGTATTTTAATTCAAAGTTTATTATTCATCATTCACAGCTTTTTTATACATGTATTGCAGATTCTACTATATATGCCCATATGTTCTCCTTCTTAAGAACATCTTTATAATTTTTATCCTATTTGTTATACAAGCATTCATAGCTTCTATTTAAATTAATCAATCATAATTGTTTATCCATAATTATACATGGGCGCCCATACAATGTTGTTCAGGGGGGACAAAGTCATGAATACAAAAATATAATATACTAAAAATAAGTGTGTTCTTAAAAATATAAAACAACATAAATATTTATGGAAAAAAATTACAATACAGTAATAGTACATTACTAACCGAGGTGGAAAGTGTTTCATTACTGTCGAGGGCGGTGATAGCTGACCAAGGCGCGAAGGTTAACAATAACTAACTTCCCAACTTTTTAAAAGTCAGAAATCGTTATATTACCAACTGATTGTGAATAAACAACATTACCTACTTATTCTTTTTCCGAAAATACTAATTTAAAATTCCTTGCATCTTTGGCAAATTCATTTAGAACGTCGTCTATATATTTTTGTTTATTTTTGCTTATGTAATCGCCATGGAGGCTCATCATACATAAACCGTCTAGCCGATCTTCGCTAATAGTAGATCTAATCCATGTTTTCACTCTTCTTAGAGTGCTAAAAGATCTTTCCACAGTGCATGTAGTTGGAGGAAGACAAATTAAAATTTCTAAAGCTTTGGAGATTGCTGGGTAAAATGTACAATGTTGTAAAAGTTCTGTTACAGGAGTTTCTTTAGTAATAATCATTTCTTTATTTGAAACCCAATATTCGTGCCATGCTAAAGCTTCTTCAAAAAAATTGTTAATTTTATAATATGAATGAATCTCTTGAGCTAGTTTAGTAAAATTATTATAGTTTATTTGTTTTAAATTAATCGGATGCAAATTATAGAGCAAAAAGGTAACATTATTATCTTTCGAAAACCGAGAATTTAAAGAACTAATTAAAAAATCTAAGTAATTATAAAAATTGCTTTTTTAAAATATTCTCGCACAGATAGCTTCGTAGTTTGCACGGTGAATTTGTCTTCCACCACTAGCGACTCTCGGCATTTTTTATTCAAGATCAAAATTTTGTGCAACTTCTTCAGCGCTATTAAATAGTTCAGTAAAAATTATTTCTAAATCAGAGTTCCTATGTTTATTAAATATATCCAATAAGTGATTAATATGTTTCTGTACAGCTACCATATCAACAAAAATACCCTGCAAAATATTTGTTACGGGTTCCAGAAGTGCCGAATATTTAGAAATTATTTTAAGGGAAACAATAAAATAGTTCTCAACAGTAGCACTTGATAGTTGTTGTGGTATTGGTAATATTTTTATTTATAATTTGTACTGTGGATGTATCTTTTAAATTATGTGCGCGCGAAGCTTACGCTAACTTCATGATGAAGATTTGAACGTTAGGAAACAGAACGAAAGAAGAAAACAACAGGGCGATGTAAGGACATTAGGATGCGACGTAAGTAGCCGTGGCAAAACAATTAAAAAGGGTAACTTTGCTTTTAAAATTAGAGAAAAGCCAGGGGGCTAGCGCCCCCCCCCCCCTATGGGCGCCCATGTAATTATACGAGTATAAATCAAAATAAAAATGACGATGATCAGCACAAACTATACACAGTCAACTCGTTTAGTTGTTTAGAGTATTTGACATTTCACGCACATGCGTAGTAATTTGCAAGATGGCGTAAAAAATGCGTAGCAGCATTGTAAACGCTGCCATAAGAATACAATACTATAGTTCAACTTACCACTTTACGCTTACGTTTATGTTATTCTTACACTTACATCCATTGTGTAATAAGCATAAGAAACTAAATTATAATAACGTCGTTTATGCAATAAATTAAAATTCAGTATTTTATTTTTGAATTTTCGGATATACTGTCTTTTATCGGTCAAATTGCCATACGTTATATTTATTATAGAATAAATAAATATAGATGTACAAATTGATAAAAAGTCCAATTACTATTTCATCGCTATTCTCTGCAGAAACTTTGTTGTCATCGTACAATTTCATAGGTTGGGTTTTAACATATGTCATAAAGTGAGCCATCGGCGCAGGCGCAATACTAAGAAATAAAATTAAACTTAAAGTTGAAAGTACTTCAATTACTTATTTTAGTTTCATTGGTTTAGTTCTTCAGTTTAGTTGCATAAACGCTGTCATTGATAACAGTTGTTTTTACTTGTTCAGTTTAGTATTACAATTTAATTTTGTAATTTGTCTGCATAAACCCAGCATACCTATAGGTTTTAAAAATATATCGTTATAAATAAATAAATATATCCTGATGATATTTTAATACCGCCAATTTTTGTGGTCCGCGTCGCCTAAACATTTCTATGATACGAGGAATGAAGTAGGTAAAGTATTTCAGAGACTCAAAAATTTATTATTATTATTATTTTTATTATTATTGTTATTATTAATCTGGGCAACCGGGTTTGATCCCGACCGACGACAAATATTTCCAATTTTAAATGGTGCACTCTCTATGCCAGCAATGAATGCCCGTGAGGTGACGCCTAATAAGCGCCCGCACGGTGCAAATATTTCATCATTACCGATATCTGTGTTCAAAGCAGATTGGCACACCCAGCAATGGGTAATAAGCCGTGAAGATATATTTATTTATTATTATTATTACTATTATTATTACTATTATTATTATTATTATTATTACTATTATTGTTATTATTATTATTATTATTATTATTATTATTATTTGAAAAAAAACCTGTACCCGAATTAGAAAATGAAAACTGGTTGACTAAAATAACATTTTTCCTGGTTATGCGTCTCTAAGAATTATTATGCTGAATTAATTAGGTATTATTTTGTCACTGGACTTTGAAAATGGATTTTAAGATTTCAAAAAACACCAAATGCATTTCATTACTTTTACTACTCCTTTCTCGGTTGACATCAGTACAGTTCATTTTTTTTAGTTGTATCATGAACGAATTAAGAAGTTGGCAAACATTTATCTATCTTTTATTTACAATGACAAAAAAAGGCGAGCTATAAGGATGGGTATAACATATATAACGCTTTTCTTTCAAAAATTCATTTTCGACTAAGTTATGAAATTAAATGCCATTTTAAAACGTGTTCGTTGTTGGACAATTCTGTTGCTTTAACGCACGTTCATTTATTATTTCGAATATACGTATTAACTTGATTCATAGCCGTTGCATATTACGTTTACTGATACTGTCATTATGTTTATCTTCATATATTATTTGGTTTCATATTTGAAGAGTCAGCGGAAAAAAGATGAATGTCCATTTTCTACCATAATGAGATGATTGGTCCTACTAATAGATTGAAGGTGGGGGTTCAAATGGTATATTTAAAGATGGCAACAACTGTAACAGTCGAAAATGAAGGGGCTAAAAAGATTGACGGTCCAAGCATTTTTGCATAGTAGATTCGATAATCAGACTAGTAAAATTCTATGAGACCCCGCATATGTAGAAACTCGACTCATTTGTGGGTACAATAATATATAATAATATAATCATTTTTGCTTAGTAGATTCGGTAGTCAGACTAGTAAAATTCTATTAGGTCCCACATACGTTGTGGGTATAATAATGTCCAGTCCTTTGACAAATTGTTGGTATCCGATGCGGTCCAAAAGATCAAAAAGATTGGGCACTCTGGCTTTATAATAAATTTCGGTAATGACGCTATCTGTATTTATGTTGACATTAATTGTTCTTTTTGTAAAATTTTTACAATCTTTTTCTTCTTTTATGTTTGTTCATGTGTCGATTTGATATCTTTGTTTCTTTTACATCTCATTTTCAGTGTTTAAATACAGTTATTATTCGTGAGAATCTTTTGAGCTTTATGAAACGCTGTTGAAACAAATTAGTGTTTGTAATTTTATTCTTTGATTAATTCACAAGGTAAATAAGTGCAAACAATTAATTTTCCGGCTGTGTCAAGCAGTCTTTAAGGCGAGGATCGATCAAGCCAATTTAATTTGTCTTTCATTTTGCTAAATAAGCTACTGCCAACGAAGACTAAATTCATTATTTCTGCATACAATTAACACGATACTAGACTACTTTGAGGAAATGAAATTACTTGACATGAATTTAAAATAAATATATCAACACGGTTTTCATCCTTTACTAAATCTGCTTATTTAGAAGCCAATTCAAAATATAGATATGCATTTATTTGCAACAGACTAAAAAAATTGGCACGTTACCGACAATTTTTTTACTGGGAAAAGAATATTTATTAATACTGAAAATACGTTTTTCAGAACTATTGTTCGTTCATAAACTAAATAATAGCAGTAGCAGTAATGTCAGATGTACTATTCTTCGTTTAACTGGATTACTAGCGAATCAAGTCACTGCTGACTGAATATATTTTTATCCAACAAACTTACCATTTCATTAAATAATAAATATAATGGTGAAATTTAGTAAGGTGAAGTGGAAGTGAAGTGAAATGAAAAAGTGCAATAAATATATCAAGGAAATATTAAGAACCTAATAAGGAATATTAAATGATGATTGTAGCAAGCAAATAACATACGACAGAATAATAAAATTGAATAATAAAATACAGTGTGTTCAAAAAAATTCCTAACTCGGAGTAGGCTATGAACAAAGAATCTAAAGAAAACAAAACTTTTGTTCTTGAATCTTATTTTAGAAATGGAAACACATTAGAAAACGGAGAATGGCAATATTCTGTTTCCTACTTTATTGTCTGTTCTCCTTAAAGTTACGTTTCAAGAAAAATTTGACAACTTGACTTTTGAATTGAATAATGATCGGACATACGTGTCTCTGCTCATAGCCTACTCCGAGTTAGGAATTATTTTGAACACACTGTATATTAACACTTCACTTTAACATGTGATGATTAATGATCGGCATTAATTACAACTACGCAACTACATAATAAGTAACTATAATAAAATAAAATTTAATATTGTGTCTGTATACCATTTACATACCTATATAGTTCTTTTATGCACTTTTTTCAATTTTATATATTCATATCATTTTCAGACTTATTTTATAACTTACAAATTCATTAATTAATTCTTTAATATTAAGATTATTAGTTTTTTTTTTCATTATTAAATTTAATCTATTTAATAGTATTATAACTGCTATTGAATGTTTGGATTGAAATAAATAAAAAATTTAAATTGAAACTGCATCAACAATTAAGGAAAAAATCTGTAACGTTTCATATTTGGAAACCAGAAAACCAGAACAACGCTTCAGGAACACCAAAAGAAAACATGGATTGCTGACTATTTACCTTTAGGCGTGTCTCTAATCCGCGCCGTGTGCTGTTGCAAGGCCTATTTGTGTTTTGTCCGTTATACAATTGCAGGATGGACCTAACCTATCCAGGATATAGTTTTGTCCTATGAACAGCCCTATTAAGAGAAATCTAAGCAGCTTTATAATCAAAGTGATACTTTAAACAAAATTTCAATAGATAAAATATCACTTTATAAGAATATGCTGAAAAACATTTTTCTGTAATCTTGCAATAATTTTCTATCATTCCGTTTCGAAATGCTGCCTTCACACCAGTTTGTCCTACGGATCTCTCTGCAGCCCCTCATAAATCCCTCCCTCCTTGATATCAGTCAAATATCAAATTTTCTTCTTCCTCTTCCTCTTCTCCTATGTATTTTCTCTTCATTTATAATTTTCTACATATAATCCTTATTTAAAATATACAGTCCAATTACATTTCCTCTTTCACGTCATATTTCTCTTAAAATTCTTCTCTCTTCTTTAATCCTATTTAACACTTCCTTATTCCTGACTCTTTCTTTCCACCTAATTTTCTTCAAGCGTCGTCGCAACCATCTCTCAAAACTTCCGAAGTACTTTTTCTCCTTCAAGGTAAGGTTTATGTTTCGTATCCATGCAACATAATACACCATATAAAGCATTTTGCAAATAATGACAATAATTACTAATTGTGAGAATACATATGAATGTGCTTCAATCACTTTCCATTATCTGTATTTTAAGAAAAATCAAATGATTCAACATTAAATTAGTATATTACTGATGAATGGTAGCTAGTAGATACTAGATAGCTAGTGAAAGTTTTGTAGAAGGTGATAGAAGTCATAGTATGGATTCTGTCATGTAATTAGTAGGTTGGAAAGCTGTGGCACTTTAAGCTGTAGGAGTAAATTAGTAGCGCGAACGATTCTCGGTGCACGTGAAAGCGAAATTCTCGTCCTCGTGTTAAATATAGGGAGGTAAGAGTAGTTATCCAGCGCCGCTCAATACTATTGTAAGATTACCCACAGCCAAATTACCAAACTTACTACACGGGAAAGACTTAAGAGAAAGGAAAGATGCATCTTTAGCGGTAAAACTTTCTTATATAGTTTCCTTTACAAACAACTAAGAGTAATCCCATTTTGCTTATGAAGTAATTTTAATAAAGTAATTAGTACGTTACACAAAAGTTAATTCACATAGGATGAGATTAAATGCTATATAGGAAATTAACAAAAAAAAATCTGATGTGGCCAGCACATTACCTTCCGTCAGTTCTATGTATTTTGAACAAATTTCATACGGAAAGTTCCTTGCTAAATTAAATATTCTATTTCTTGTACATTACCTTCCGGCAGTTGTATGTATTTTATGCAAATTTCATACAGAAAATTATTATTTTGTGACGTTTTCTGTATACAGTGTAATGTATCTGCAGAAATAAAAGATTTATTATTATTATTATTATTTCTCATACATTACCTTAAAGCAGTTGTATGTATTTTATACAAATTCCATACAGAAAGCAAAAGATCCTATATTTCCAGTAAAAATTATAAGACAAACACACTATGTCAATTTCACTTGACACTGACATCTTTCAATCAGAATTTTCTTAATATAGTAGCTGTTTCCAAAGCTATGGCTACTTTATGAAATTTAATTTCTTTATAATTTTTTAACTCTATATCCATTTAATATTAAGTATAAAATGCAGTCAAATCGTATAGAGAATAAAATATTCTTTAATATTTATAATAACATCAAATGTGAAAAATCATATTTAACATAGTTTTTTCAAGAAAAACTGTTAAAATCTTCAAATGATAGTACTTCCGGTTGACCAATTGTAATCAAAATCTAATCAGCTCTTCATATGGATGTAACAAAGATGTACACGAAAAAATTATAATTTTTGTAACTGTAGTATTAGAGTTATCACACACACACACACACACACACACACACACACACACACACACACACACACACACACACACATCCACACACACACACACACATCCACACATACACACACACACACACACACATATATACAGACATCATCGTAAAAATAGTAAATTCGTATTCTAGGGACCCTAAAACGTGCTTATTGATTAAAAACTCATCATCGAATTTTTTGACCAAAGACAATACCTTCCTTACCTAAAGGTGACGGAAGGTAAAAAAAACTGCTAGGTACTACACTTAAAATTTGAGCATTGATTCACAGTACTGATCTAGTTACAGTCTACCTTGTGCGATCTATTTCTCTATTCATATTCCCTAATCACCTATTGTTTCTATTTTTCCATTCTGTTGGATTCCTTTTATTTTGTGGTTAGGAAATTGTTTATTTGTGACAGCCTGTGTTGCCTTGCTGTCTTCTCGCGAATTATTTCAAGAAAGTAACTAGAAATGTAATTGTTTAATACTAAATTTATTTTTAAATTTGATTAAATTTGGAAACTTATTTTAATATCTCTCCTATGTTTAATTTTTCATTCGCTACACTTTACTAATTTTATTATAAATAGTTTTGGAATTTTCTCATATTCCTACGAAATTATTAAGGAATTTTTACCTTCCGTCACCTTTAGGTAAGGAAGGTATTGTCTTTGGTCAAAAAATTCGATGATGAGTTTTTACTCAATAAGCACGTTTTAGAGTCCCTAGAATACGAATTTACTATTTTTACGATGATGTCTGTATGTGTGTGTGTGTGGATGTGTGTGTGTGGATGTGTGGATGTGTGTGTGTAACAAAATTTTCGTCTGCGATAACTCTAATACTACAGTTACAAAAATTATAATTTTTTCGTATACTTCTTCGTTACATCCATAGGAAGAGCTGATTAGATTTTGGTTACAATTGGTCAACCGGAAGTACCATCATTTGAAGATTTTAACAGTTTTTCTTGAAAAAACTATGTTAAATATAATTTTTTCACATTTGATGTTATTATAAATATTAAAGAATATTTTATTCTCTATACGATTTGACTGCATTTTATACTTAATATTAAATGGATATTGAGTTAAAAAATTATAAAGAAATTAAATTTCATAAAGTAGCCATAGCTGTGGAAACAACTACTATATTAAGAAAATTCTGATTGAAAGATGTCAGTGTCAAGTGAAATTGACATAGTGTGTCTGTTTTATAATTTTACTGGAAATATAGGATCTTTTGCTTTCTCTATGGAATTTGTATAAAATACATACAACTGCTTTAAGGTAATGTACAAGAAATAATAATAATAAATCTTTTTTTTCTGCAGATACATTACACTGTATATAGAAAACGTCACAAAATAATAATTTTCTGTATGAAATTTGCATAAAATACATGCAACTGCCGGAAGCTAATGTACAAGAAATAGAATATTTAATTTAGCAAGGAACTTTCCGTATGAAATTTGTACAAAATATATAGAACTGACGGAAGGTAATGTGCTGGCCACATCAGATTTTTTTTCTAAGTCTTTTAGATTTTGAGTTAAAATTCTTTAAAGATTTACTGCATATTTCGGCGCGGAGAACAAATGGCTGTTCCCGTAATCAAGTGGGATACAAACAGCTCAAAAATTGTCGGTTATCCGTTACACTTGCAGACACAGTAATTAATAAACGAATCAACGGAAATAACATTTATTATTTATTAATTCGTAATAGTACAATTTTTAAAATAAAGAAATATAATTTTGAATAACAAAATTATAAAGTTGTGTATTAAACCAGACTTTTTAATTAATAGGGGAAGACAAGGAGGGGCGAGGTGAGGTAACGACAGGAAGAGCAAAAGCATAGTTATTAGGTTATGAGATGATTATTTATCGTCGATAAATCATAATAGTTTAAATACGTTATTCAAAAAATGTAAGTACACACTTTTGTCCATTTAAAAGAGGTACATGAGTACCAATAATTAGTCGTCCATTTATTGTTCCCGCTCAAATATGTTTTAATGAAAATTTTTACAGCATTTTCGTCTGTCGAGATGTGTATTGTGCATAATAAATACACCTTCCCAAGTAAATTCAGTCTCATTAATGAACATTATGAGCCATTCCCAAAATTGAAGTCTTTTATGTGCTGAAAACAGAACTTTTTGCACATGTTATGGATATAACTGTTGCTTTTTTTAAAATTGTCATATGTGACCCTCCGTATTAAGATGTGATAAAGATGTACAAGATTAACAAATGTGCGAATATTAAGAACAGAATGATTTGGTGATGATTTGGAAACGCTCCGTGTAAATGCGTTGGCAACTCCATGACACTGTCTTTATGTCAACCGTGATGTCAAGTAAAATGTAGTACAGATACGAGTAAAAAAATAAATAAATAAACCATAGGTAAGTAATTACAATGTCTGTGTACTCGCATTTTGACAGAATTTTACCTTATAAACAAGTTTATTACTAATGTCAAAATTTAATTGCAACAATTGACAGGACTGTCAATTGCTAAAACAAAATTTTTCATAGCTATTGCTACTGCATTCAATTATCACAAAAATATTTGGAACGACTCGTCAATTTACGGGGTGGTAAATATGCTAAAAAAATATGCGATTTCGAGAAAAAGTTATTAAGAAATATTGTTGCTCTCGCCGAGTTATATTACTGGTTAAATTTAATGCACTTATTTCATTTACAGCCTGTATAATATTATTTCTTACATTTTGTGTTATACAGTAACAACGATTTAGCAATAAAATTTGTTTAAATGACTATATACTATATAATATTTTTCAGTTTCACATTTTCTAAACATAAAAAATATATCAAAAACAAAATCCAAGTCTGCAAATATTGTTTTTAATTGAATTAGCGACTTTGTAAAATAGTCCCTAGCACATATAAAATTCAAATTCACGAAACTCGAGACGTTTCTACTCTCTTTGAATCATTATCACATTAGATAGCAATAATGATTGAGCATCAAAATAATGATAGCGTTTATTCTTCCTATTTAACATTTTTTTCCTACATAGCCTTTAATCATTAATCATTAATTCATTCTACATACTCGTTTTTACCTTCCGTCGCCGTCTTTGGTCAAAAAATTTGATAATGAGTTTTTAATCAATGAGCACGTTTTTGGGTCCCTAAAACACTATTTTACTATTCTTATGATGATGTCTGTGCGTGTGTGTGTACGTGTGCGTGTGTGTTTTTGTGTTTCTGTGATTTGTGTGTTTCTGTTTGTGTGTGTGTGTGTGTGTGTGTGTGTGTGTGTGTGTGTGTGTGTGTGTTTGTGTGTGTGTGTGTGTGTGTGTGTTTGTGTGTGTTTGTGTGTGTTTGTGTGTGTGTGTGTGCGTGTGTGCGTGTGTGCGTGTGTGCGTGTGTGCGTGTGTGCGTGTGTGTATGTATGTGTGTGTGTGTGCGCGTGTGCGCGTGCGTGCGTGCGTGCGTGTGTGCGTGTGTGCGTGTGTGCGTGTGTGCGTGTGTGCGCGTGTGCGCGTGTGTGCGCGTGTGTGCGTGTGTGTGCGCGTGTGTGCGCGTGTGTGCGTGTGCGTGTGCGTGTGCGTGTGCGTGTGCGTGTGCGTGTGCGTGTGCGTGTGTGTGTGTGTGTGTGTGTGAGTGTGTGAGTGTGTGTGTGTGTGTGTGTGTGTGTGTAACAAAAATTTCGTCTGCGATAACTCTAATACAACAATTTCAAAAATGATAATTCCTCTTATATTATCCTTCGTTATATCCACATGAAGAGCTGATTAGATTTTGGTTACAATTGGTTAACCGGAAAAAAAATGTTAAATGTAATTTTTTCACATTTAATGTTATTAGAAATATTAAAGAATATTTTATTCTCTACACGATTTGACTGCATTTTATACTTCATATTAAATGGATATAGAGCTAAAAAATTATAAATAAATTAAATTTCATAAAGTAGCCAGCTATGGAAACAGCTACTATATTAAGAAAATTCTGATTGAAAGATGTCAGGGTCAAGTGAAATTGACATAGTAACATACAACTGCCGGAAGGTATAATATATAATATAATGTACTAGGAAATAGAATCTTTTGCAAGGAACTTTCCGTATGAAATTTGTACAAAATACATAGAAATGATGGAAGGTAATGTGCTGGCCACATCCGATTTTTTTGTATATAGCAGTTATAGCATTTGAATTTTTAATAAATTATTTAATTTATATCGATTTAAATTCAAATAACGAATTAAAATTACTTATAACAATAAATAAGAATTGATTACAGCAATTAATATCGTAATTGATTATGTTATAATCGAATTTGAGGTACCTCGATTCAAGATGTATAGTTGTAGGAAGCGATATTTGAAACGGACTTATGCAGGTTTTACAACCATTTATTGAGGGTTAGAGGGTTTAGTGGTCATACATCATAAATTTTTCTAACTTGTTGGTATAACCTGGAGGCTGAGAAATGGACCGTATTAAAAAAATTATACTGACATTACTTTATATAAAGCTGTTTTTTGCAATGAATATAATATATTAATCAATGTTCAATATACAAATTGATATTAAAAAAATTAAAGCACATTATTAATTGCATACTATAATTTGGATTTAAAAATGTATAATTTATAGAAAAATCTAGAACGCAAATTTCGGGTACTGACCCATCGTATCTTATGACTGAAGAAAGTTCCTACCGCTCCAGGTAGTCCCATCAAATTTTATGACGAGCAATCAGCTTAATCTATATTGAGTTTCATATGTCGCTTCCTACAACTATACTTCCTACTAAATGAGGAGCAAACTTCCAATAAACCGTATGTCTAAATTTGCACATTTGAGTAAATGAAGATAATTTATTGCTCATGTAGTAATTGAATAATTTAAAATATTTTAATTTTTAAAATAATTAAAGAATATACTTAATTAGATTCTTAGACTACAAAATATAAAACTAACAAAAATATTAATATTAATGCTTTGCACATAATGCAATTTTATTGTATTGACAACGAAAAACAGAATTTTCATACCAAATTACTTGAAAAATAGCTCTTGTTTTAAACAAAAACTATAGAATAAAACAATATTAATATCTTCCAGCTCGTCACATTAGCAAATTTCTTCGGAACGACTAGCTACCACCGTGGTAGTATATTATACCACGATCTGTTTTACCTACTACATACTCATCTTTAACAAATTTGTCAGGTCGCAGTGGACACAATGCTTTTTATTTGTCCAGGAACTTTAATTTATTTTTCTAACAATAGATAGAATGCATTTAGAACATGTATGACATTGCAAAATGATAGATTTATACATAATAGAACACAATGCCATCTGCAGTTTGAATTTATTTTTAAATTGAACTTACAGCTTACCGGAAGTCTGTTCATCCAATATTAATCATACTCAGTAAACGAACTACGTCTGTCTTCAAGTACTTGTTATATTTGCTGTGATAAATTTATTCTAAAATACTTCTTAGGTTTTGTAAATTAAATACAAATGAGAAATAAACTGAGTGAAAACAGAACAATGCTTTTACTTAGATTGAAGTCTCACATATATACGAATATTATTATTTTTTAAACATACACATAAAAAAGTTATATGAATATTCTTATTGTGTACAGAAATATTATATGTGCAGTTTATGAATTTGTAAGCGGGCTATAGGTGCTTAACATGGGAAAATTTCCCAATTAATGTTTCAAATATAAATATAAATCATTTTATTTTGCAGGTTTTATATCTTGTGAAATTGAATTTGAAATTTAATAAATATTGCTCATTTGTATTGATAGCAATATAATTCAAACAAAATTACAAATAAATGTATAACGTTTGAACTGTCACAAAAATTAGATTATTAACTTTGTTGCCGTTTAGTTGTATTTATATAAAGAGAATTCGTAAAAATAAATTACTATTTATTGTGTTTTGGTTTAGAAATGAAACTTTTTTGTTGAAAAGCTGCAAATACAAACGATATTATTCTGACAGTTCAAACGTTATGCATTTATATGTACCTAATTTTATTTCAAATCCATAGCTGTACAAATGAGTTTTATTAATAAAACTTCAAATTCTATTGTAACGTTTTTATATTTATCTGGGTGAAGTGTAAATATAAGACAATTATTATTAATTAAAATTAAGTGTTTATTAAACTCTAATGAAAGTTACTATTACTAATATTAAACAATTATTAAAAACTAATTAAGACTAAAACTATAATTAACTAGATAACACTAACACTATTTATTTAACCAATTAACACTACTATTTATTTCCACGATATTATTTATTTCACTACGCGTTCCAATCTTAGACTGCCGGTCTGTTGCAGATTCTTGTAGACTGTTTACGCGATATTTATATCACTATATTTATATCACTTTATACTTATATCATGTTCAACTGTCCGCCTACCGACCTCCACAGCGTCTATATACTCTACTGACTTAACAGCGTCTGTATATTCAACTGCTCGGACAGAAGTCACACCTTTCACCTCACTATCTGTCTATTTATGTAACTCTCTCTCTTCCACAGCCTTCGTATCACCGACTTTCCGTATGCCACAATTCTTCAACACCAATGCCGAGTATTAGCTTCCACTTGCCGTTACTGTCCCCATATACCTAGCTTCCCAATACTCTTCAACACTACCGAGTATTCTCTTTAACAGCTATCCCGGTATACCAATAACTTTCCGACTTGCCGTTACTGTTCTTGCACACTATAGCTTCCCAATACTCGTCAACACTACCGAGTATTTACATCCACAGCTATCCCAATATACCAGTAACTTCCCGAGTACCTACTCGACACCAACTGCATACGCTCACCACGATACTACTGTGCTTCTCAAACTCTATATGAACATCTCTATGTCTCTCCATGTAACTAACTAACTAACTGTAAGTCAACCCCCGATCACACAACTGATGTTATGTGATCAGGGACTCAACTGAACTAACTAACTCTCGAGCATAGCTACGTCCCTTATATACAGCTCCCATTACTTTCTAGAAGAGTCTAGAATATTCGAACACACAATAACAATGAACACAAAAGGTTCAGGCGACCGGAAGTAATTAAACACGTCGCGACCAGTCTGTTTACATTGGCCGGCTACTAGCGCGATTACGTCACCTCTATAAATAGACACTCGCTTACAGTGGCGGCGACGGCGGGCGTCCCATATTACACTATTTTACAAGTTACAAACCGAAAACGTGCCAAATAAATTTTAATACGTGATTTAGGTGCGTATTTTTATTTGAAATATTTTTGACTAAAATTAATTGGGAAAACCTGAAATGTCGAAAATCACCCCAAATAAGTGGCAGCCATGGAATTGAAACAAATATATTAACAAAAGTGTGCAAATGTGTAACAATTTATCTGTCAAGTTAGGTTATTATTTATTCGTAATTTCTGTTAAAATGAAAAAATTATTCGCTTAAGATCACGAACAGAAATTACAAAATACATAATTCCTAGTAACTATAAACAACTTTTACTTGAAGCTTTTTTTACCTAGGGAAGCAGGAAATTACAAAAGTATGATCTTGCGTGTTTTATGTTCGGAAGTAACAACAGTCACCAAAAACATGATGCAAAATACAGGATGTAACAGAAATAAGTACATTAAATTTAACCAGTGATAGGACTCGGTCAGAGCAACAATATTTTTAGTAACTTTTTTTCGAATTCGCAATTTATTTTTTGGAAAAAACTACTTCCAGTTTTGAAACATATACAAGTGAAACAGAAATAATTAAGGGATATCCACGGTATATAAATATAGAAGGTGTGACAACTCATCAATTTTTGTTGACAGATTGATGTTGGCGATCAGTAGGCCGAGATTCTAACCTTACATGTAATGTCGCAAATTTGATTAAGATATTTCGCTTGTAATTTTAAATGGGGTCGCGTAGCTGTGTGCGTTAGGTGCTTGGTTATGACTCGGACGAACAAGGTTCGATTCCAACTGACACCAAACTTGAAATTTGCAAAAAAATTCATATAGCACAAAAGAGTCCCCCATGGCAGCTTTGAGACCCCGTGAGGTAACGCTTAGTAAACGTTTTCAACTACAATTATAGATATATCATCATTACCGAAACCTGCAAATAAAAAGAGATTGGTACGCCCAGAAATGGGTAACAAACCATAATGTTATGTTTAATTATTTAAAATACGTACATCCCAGATTCTCAATCTTGTACAATATCTTCATTTTTAAAATGCTATTGGCAAATACCATCTTTAGTACCAAGGATTTTATTAGCGGGTACAACTTTCCGCCAGGCATTCACAATGTTTTGCGAAGGATGTTGAATCGGAATTGTTTCTTTATTGGATGTTATTTCTGATTTATAACCTTCAACGAAACAGTATTTTCGATATTTGTACATTTTATTATAAAATTAATTGACGTATGTCAATTTCAATTTAAATTGACAGATGACAGTTACCTAGGTGTGGGGAAAATTTCTAACCTTACACGCTGACACATCTAGCAGATGCCAATGCCAACTTCGTAAACACGGATATTTTTGATGAGTTGACACACCTCATATTTATACACCGTGGTGGCATCGATAGAACTCGTCGAGACGAGACCAACAATATTTCTTTTTTTGAATTCTCAAATTTTTAGTATTTTAAGGCAGGTATAGGCGGTGTGCACAAAAGTAGTCAGCACAGACAGCGGACAAAAATGGTTACTCATTGAAACATAGCAAGGTTATGTTTTATGTCAGAATAATTTTGCAATTTCTATTTTATAAAATATTTGCAATAAATGCGAATGATAGGATGTCAAATATTATGTAATGTATTGGGGGATGTAAAACAAAATTACCGATTGAACTATCAAATTTTATAAATTTCCTAGAAGATTTGAGGAACAGATGTTTTAAAAAATAACTTTTTCTTCCACTAGCATGATAAAATCTTTTAAGTATACATATTTTCTCATTGTAAAAGATGCTTATCGTATGAATAAAATTCCAACAATGGTCGGCTGATTGCAATAATGAATTATATAAAAATGTGTTTCTTAAGTTAATATTTGAACAAAATATAATACAAGATTTTTCGTGTATTTTCTTTTCCGCGCTAGTGCAACTGATTCCACTTAGAGCCTGGTATATTTTCAATGAAGAATCTTCTTCATTTATTACGAATATAAAAGAAAGATGCTAACATCATCCACTGATATCGTAATAAGTAGAAACTTTCTTCTTTCCAATCATTCAAGTTTTCCAACTTTTTAATCTCCATTTCCATGTATTGTGCATCTTGTAACATTCAACCAATATTATAAATTATAATATAAATTTAAATATGATAAAATGGTTTACAGAAATCACACATATTATGAGAAAAATTATATTTTCTGCCACAGTACCTTCGCTGGTATTTTGACTTTTTTGATTGTCACATCACATATATAGCATTTAAAATATTTTCTTTATTTATTTCAATATACTATGATTTATAATATTCATGCACAATAGCAACAACTCAAAATAAAATTGTAAATTGTATTACTTTTTCGAAATGTCAAAATTGATTCGGTAACCAAAAATGTCAATGTAGCCGTTAGAGGCGCTGACGCTCAAAATGTGCACATCGCCTATTGAAATTTGTGATAAAACTTTGACGGGTTTTAACAGAATATCTAGAAGCTTTACAAAGAAAAGGTACTAGGAAATATTATTGTTTTCTATGAGTTATGTCACTGGTTAAATTTAATGTACTTATTTCTGTTACACCCTGTATAAGAAATTTATTAATATTCTTGTTCACATAAATGTAAATCTTCTCCCGAAAATATTTAATAAAAGTATGTTTTTAATAAAATTCTTGTTTTATAAATGCTTGTGTGTTCCGTCCCATCGGGATCACTTACTCGGGTCTCATGCGATGTGGCTGACCGCCACGTTCCTGACATTCCAGGACGCCGGAGCCACCATATTAAAACTAATGAGCCAAGCAGGACATGTAAGATCTACGGGTGTATTACACACGCGCTGACAGCAACAAAAATAGAGAAAATACCCTACCCTAAGAGCTTCGTTATCTAAAGTTCAAGGTTCCAACACAGAGATAACATTTAAATATTTTACTACCTCTGTCCCATAGAATTTGTTACATTTATAAATAACTAATACTCAGTTGCACTTGCACACAACAAGACTAAAATTTTAAGCTCTCATAAAACTCAAATTTTTTTGCAGCAATACAAAATAATTTAGTTGACATTTCATTACGATGTGATATTGTTAATTTAAGAATTGTTTAAAATTTAAGTTGAAGCCATTTGTGTGTGTTTACAACTCGTCGTTAAGAACAGGAATTGTTGTAACTCAGTCTTGCTAGTTTTGCAGGAGAGCGTTTTAAAGTTTTTCACAAAATCTGAATGATCGTAGCTATAAAACTAACAAATTACACCGATTGTTTTTCTCACTATTGAGAGACACAAATATATACTTTTTGACATTGTGAATATTTTTACAAAATTTTTACTAGATTGTTAACAATTTATTGCAAAAATTAAGATACGTCACTGTAAAATTGAAAAATGTATATCAGTGGTTAAATAAATAGTTACGTCATCAGTAATGTATAGTATTTTAAGAGTTGAATACCTGAAAGCGACGGTGAAATTAATTACCTATAAAGGTATAAATAAGAAATAATAATCGTACATAAGTAATTTTATCCAACACCGATTCATAATATACTTGTTACTATGATTATTTGAAATATCTAATGTACAACATTAGTTACTCCGTGAGAGAATATTTTAAAAGTCACGGAGGAATTATTACTGATGTTTGTTTTTTTATATTAAATATAAATAAAAAGCAAGTTTGCAATAGCTATTTGTGTATTAAGAGCGCAAAACGAGACATTGTCGATTGAGAGGTTGTTGACGCGCGACACAGGAGCGCGGCAATCTCTCGAAATCGACAATGTCCATTTGCGCTCGAAACACACACAAGATTTTTTCTACAGTCCTCCACCATAAAAAAAATAATAAAATGTACACTTTGTACTCAACAGTTTTGCAGTGAAGATAGGAACGTATTCAAATATGACTTCAAGATATTTTGGCTTTCGTTTTTACAAAAAATTAGTGCCAATTTTGTAATGAATATTATAAGTTTTGTATAATTTATTTGTTTCAAGTACATTAAAATAGTGCAGTGGAAAAGTGGATGTTCCCTGGGAGCGTTCACGCCAAACTTTTGCAAGTGGCAGCACAACTGTTCACACAATTTATTTTATATTTAATTTTTATTTATCGTTACTTTCCATTCTTCTTGAGCTATAGCTTCAATCTAATCTAAGCATTTTATACTTTCGTTTTCGTAAATAATAAATAAATGCCATATTTTATTTTCACAGCAGTGCGACATTTTGTTTGGTTATGTAATATACCGATAGAGCAGTTATATGTCAGATTGACTTGTGAAGGTGGTAAATGTGTAACTACAGTGTCGGTGTTATCAGTTCCTAACTACACGTTTCTATTAAGAATGTAGACAAGTGACATTTCTCAACATTGTATAGTTAGAAATTTGTACATCGAGCGTTTTTTCTACTTTGTCGCGCATGAGTGACATTTTGCGTGGATAAAAGAGAGCGCAAATGGCTACTTTGTATATAGACTGTAGAAAAAATTATTTTATTATTGAAATAATTTAACATTATAAAACTTATTTGTTTACAATATTAACATTTATGCTAAAACAGATTACCTATCGTTATACGCAGTGACAGCTGTCGTATGACTGATGAAACGAAAACGAGGAACGAGTTAGTGGTTACTTGCCAGAATTAAATTCAAAGATGCAGCTTGTTATTATTTTTTTGTAATAATTAATAATTTATAAATAATAGAATATTTGGTTCAAGAAAAAAACTAAATTTTTCATTATGTATAAATTATTAATTATTAGATCATTATTATTCGTGATATTGACCCTTCGACGAACATGACATACATCGGTTCGGTTAGTTCTCTGTGTGTTTTATGAAAACTATGAGGAATAGTGTGGTGGAGTGGAAGGCTTTTTATATTGAAACACGGGAAGGTATAACTACGAGATTTATTGACACACACACACACAAGTACAGTGTACGGACCGGCTGACAGGCTATGACTGCCGTAAATATAATATTAATAAATAAACATTTGATATACAATGTTGCCAACGGCAACGGCATAAATACACTACAAATAGTAATACGCCACTTCGTGAAACTGTGAAATTAGTCAGTTCATGTATATGAGTGCTGAAGTATCACATTTTTCGCATTTTCGCAATTAAAATAAATTTAATTTTATAGTAAGTTTTCGGCAGGCTATGTATGAAAAACACTTTATAAATAGTGATGTATAGGCGGTGTGCACAAAAGTAGTCAGCGCCGACAGCGGACAAAAATGACAAAATTGGTTACTCATTGAAACATAGCAAGGTTATGTTTTATGTCAGAATAATTTTGCATTTTCTATTTTATAAAATATTTGCAATGAATGCGAATGATAAGACGTTAAATATTATGTGATGCAGTGGGGGATCTAATAATTCTTACAAAATTACCGATTGAAGTATCAAATTTCATAAATTTCCTAGAACTATATGAGGAACAGATATTTAAGAAAATAACTTTTCAACAGATATCTTCTATTAACATGAAAAATTCTTTTATACATATTTTCTCGTTGCAAAAGATACTTGTCGTATGAATAAAATTTCAACAATGGTCGTCTAATTGCAATAATGAATTATATAAAAATGTGTTTCTTAAGTTAATATTTGAACAAGATATAATACAAGAAGCAGAAAATTGTCTTAAAATTGTATAATACTTGCAGTTGTATGAAATAGAATTCTATTTTTGACATAATTCGTCTATTTATTATAGATTTTGTACATGTAACGTTAATGTTAAAGGTAGAAATTCACATTGTTCGTATTTTTCGTGTATTTTCTTTTCCGAGCTAGTGCAACTGATTCCACTTAGAGCCTGGTATATTTTCAATGAAGAATCTTGTTCATTTATTGCGAATATAAAAGAAAGATGTTAACATCATACACTGATATCGTGATATGTAGAAATTTTCTTCTTTCCAATCATTCAAGTTTTCCAACTTTTTAATCTTAATTTCCATGTATTGTGCATCTTGTAGCATTCAAATAATATTATAAATTATAATATAAATTTAAATATGATAAAATTGTTTACAGAAATCACACATATTATGAGAAAAATTATATTTCCTGCCACAGTACCTTCGCTGGTATTTTGACTTTTTTGATTGTCAAAACACATATATAGCATTTTAAATATTTTCTTTATTGATTTCAATATAATATGATGTATAATATTCATGCACAATAGTAAAAACTCAAAATAAAATTGTAAATTGTATCATTTTCTCGAAATGTCAAAATTGATTCGGTAACCAAAAATGTCAAGGTAGCCGTTAGAGGCGCTGACGCTCAACTACTCGCCCGACATCTGGCGGTCATTTTCGTAAAGAAACCGCTGACAGATTGACAACCGATGCATGCTGAATTGTGTGAAACGCGTTAAATTAAAAGTACAACTGCGTTAAAATTAGTGTTACCGCGAAAAGACAAAATGGCGGACGAGTCTGTTGTGTTCCTGGCTGCCCTAGCACGTAATATCGCAACCAAAAACTGAGCGAAAACAACTTTGGATTGCACGTGTTCAGAGAGAATCGTAAGTATTATTAAATGATAGTAGTTTCTAATCAAGTTTAACGTTTTATTAGTGTACTTTATTTTGAGTTGAAAAATATAACAAAATAGTTATTTGCCCCTGGTAGACACACTTTTTTAACGTCTTTGTCTCAAACATAAACTCCACTCTAGTGTCTCTCTCGTTGGTGCAAATTTGCACTAGTAGCCGCCTCGATGGCCGAATGAGTTGATGCAGCGTGCTTCTGCAGCGCTCGAAGCGACCATCACCGCTCGGTTCTTGGGCTCGTGGGTTCGATTCCCACCAGGGGCTTGGATGTTTGTGACTGTCCTATCATCTCATCTCCATCAACGCAACGCAAAAATATTACAAAGATGTAAAGTAAAAACTGACTCACGCTTATCAATATCAGTTGTAATACTTTATAATAAGTTAAATACAATAAAGAATTATTATTATTATTATTATTATTATTATTATTATTATTATTATTATTATTATTATTGCACTAGTATGCGTACAACGGGTTAACTAAAAAAATTATATAACAATCTCGAAATAAAATAATCATATTATTATTTGTTTAGAAATGATTTCAGCAAAATATACTACAATTTGTATTGTATTGCACATTTTGTTGGAGGTGAAAAATCCAATGACTCTCGTGATGAAAACTACAATCCAACAATTTTTTCATGAAGACCAGAAACATCGACATCTGCAGATCGAAGAAAAAGATTAATGGAACAGCATGAAAGAGGGAGAGTATCTACCACTGATGGAAACAAATAATGTTATAATGGTATAACGTTTATTTATTTTTCTGTCCTTTTAAATATTTTACAAATATGTATTTTTGTGGATACAATCATATACCATTAATTAATCATTCATAAATTGTTTTAGATTTTGAAGAGGGTGAATTACCGTCAACATCATCCATAGGAAAGGAGACCTGTGAAATATCTGTTCAAACTGATGATATTGCAATTGAAGAGATCCATGACGCTACGTATATAAATAATATAAATGTATATTTACTTATTAAATTATTTAAGCAATAAAAATTACTTGGCCACATTTCATTCTACAGCAAAAAAAGAAACAGTTTTTTTTGCCTTCATTTAAACTTTTCTTTCGATAAATACTAATGTATATCAGTCTAAACCACATTTGATTATAATAACCGACATTGCACAACGGGATTATATTAGTTTTTATCTCAAAAGACACTATTTTGCATTCATAATAAAACGCGTTCAATACGTTCTGTTTAAACCTATCAGCGCTTTGTTGTCGCCCGTGGTCGCTAGAGCGGCGCTCGCAATGCACAGGCCGATATTGGGTTGGCGTATTTGACTTCCATTCTAAATAATTCAAATTGACATATATCAGTTTTTGTTTTTCATACATAGCCTACTGAAAATAATTATAGGTAAAAATAAAATTGATTTAAATATCAATAAACCTTTTCAATTTAAAGAGATAGAAGATATTATGCGCAATGGAGATCTGCGCATAGTAAGAACAATTGGCGGGAGTCATGGATACACGCTTGTCATGATATCCACGGCGTTTGTTTCTAAAAAATGTAGACGTAAGATGTGAGAAAAGTCAGAAAAATTTAAAAAAAACTTGTCGAAAGATATTACAAAAGCTTTTTGTTAAGGCTAAAATATCTAACGATGCAAATTTTCATCGAGAATACAGGTATTTCAATGATTGCAATAATTTTGACGTTTCGCTTGCCAGCCTAACTGGCAGTTGTTGGCGCCATATTACTTACTATTTGTAGCCATAGAAAGAGATAACCGTTAATTTGAAAAGGTCTATAGAATTTTTCTCTATATTTTTGTTATGTAAGGGTATAAAATGATTATATGGTTGATTTCAGAAAAAAATACACTATCGAAAAGCCTTTGCCATATCCCATTTAAAGAATATATAAATTTGAGTTATAATTTGAGAACCACTGGTTTTAAAAAAATTCTTCTCTAATCAGATGTTCCCCTTCGACTTCTGTAAGATTGTCTTATAGTATTTTATTGTATCTCTAGTAATGTAGAAATTATTTTGAGGTACCTCGTTTAGCTTTTTATGGTTTTAGATTTTATAGATTTTGTTATTTTGATTACGTAAATTAATTATTAATCAAATAATATTTGGATTTACTGGCTTGAGTTTCTTTGAAAAGTGACAGTTTCTATTATTGACCTATGTTACTTACTATATGGTTATCAAGATACGAAGCAAGCACAGGCGCCCACAGGGGGGGTCGAAAGGGTCGACTGACCCCCCTTTCATTTATGGACTGTATCCATTTTTTAAAATAAAATTATAATTTTATTTTTTCATTTCAATGTATCATTGTATTTTTTAATAATTATTGGTAATATTTTCTTATATTTTATCTATTACTAAGTACGAAATAGCTGAAGTGTCAAAATGAGTAAATTATGTTATGTACTGTTAAATGTGTATTGCAATTATTTTTACATTATATTACATTATCTTCGGTGTTGTATTTTCTTTAATATGCCGTAGTTTATTCTTATCATTTTATGACCACGTTCTTCTCAAAACTTTCACAATTATCTATTTTACTGTTATCTAGAAATAAAGAAATAGAAAAGTAAATAATGAATAGACATTGCATATTTATTTATATTAAAAGTACCTACGTATGATTAGGGTTGCCGTATTTTGTGAGGAGCGCGATTTAATTATACATTTTATTTTGAACAGTTCAATAGAATAATTATATTGTTACTCAGCAATATAATATTTTAAATTAATGCAACATCGTATTTTCAGATTGTCTGTTTCTGTAGTTATTGCTTATGCTCGCATCTCGCATTATAAAGCCTAGTAGAAGGGGCAATTCTAAGCTTTTCGAGCGTACATACGCATTTTCGTCATAAAATATTGATTTTAAATTTTTAAGAATTTGTTAAATTTGCTTCATTGTAAAGAACTCTATATTATCTTACTTTGCATTAAAACACGTTTGACCTTGAAAATTATTAAAAATTCGCTTGCGGCGCATTTTATTCTTACAACAAAAATATCGACCCACCTTGTAAAAAAATCTGCGGGCGCCCATGGAAGCAAGTGGTAGTAAAACATAATTTTTCAAGTCAAACAAAGGTAAATAATGTTGGATTCTTTTAAAACAATTTCACGGCCACGGCTCAAAAGGAGATCGATTATAACATGTTGTTAGGCTAGTAGTGAAAATATACCTTTCGATTTCTATTATGAAAAATAGAGATTTTTTTTACAATCATGCGGGTAATTACTTTTCTCAAACTCAAATTGAATACGAAAAATAGTTAATTCCGGAAATTAATTAAAACCTCAAAGAAAAATGTAGAATATATTTCGCAATCTGTCTCATTTTTGGACGATGACAGAAAAATATTGTTTGCAACACATGTGGAAAGCGTGATTCTAAAACTCCATGCAAAGTCCAAAACTTGCTGCGATCGTTTCGGTAACTTGCGTTTGTGTCAGAATCACTAATTTCCTCACTAAATAAGTATATTGCTACAGATTTAAATTTTAATATACTCGTATAACTAAGTTTTTTTTGTTTTTACCATGAAGATTGTTGAAGTATTGGAATATAACTAACTTGAAATTGGAACGGCGTGGCGTAATGTACTTGATACATCAAATCTCTTTTAATTGAGATTAGAGTTTGTGCAGGTTGAGTGTATTTAGTGTCTGAATCTTTGTGAATATTTGAAGTGAGGAGACACTGGACAATGTATAAGGCTAATGATGATAAGTGTGTGTTAGTCTTGCGGGAGACATTATGGGGGTAAACTGTTCGCACTCGGACCCTCTTCATTACGCTATCTGCCCCTCACAGGCCAGAAGAAGATTGGGATTTATGGAAAAACCCTCACACTAATGTGTTTATGAAAATGTATTATTACGGTCACCTTACCCACAGGACGTGAACTCATTCACGAAATTCAATTTCCAACACCACCCTAACGGCATATACATGGGCAAGAGAGGGTATATAGGGTTTTAAATATGTGAATTCTCTTTACACTTACGAGAAACCTATCTGCAATCGTTACCTAGCTCTGCTAATTAGTTTAATATTTGCTAATTTGTGCAATATTCCAACTCATGAACAATTAAAAATTAATACATTTTTGTTATTGTTATCAGTGTACTATTATCGTAATTAAACGATTTTATTATAGTATGGATTTATTGATATTAGCTTCCTTAAACTATTGTGTAAGAGACCAGTTTCACGTTTTAATATAAATACCTGCAACCAGGAATGTAAAATTACCGTAATTTATTTTTTGTGCAACCGGACGCGAAATAAGCATTTTGCAGCCGCAAAATTAAATTTCGCGACCGTTATTATGGTAACGGCCGCGAAATTCATTTCGCGGCCATTGTCATGGTAGCGGTCGCGAAATTAGGTAAACAATCACTTTGGCACTTGAGAATTGAATGGTTTTGTTTATCAAATGTTAATCCCATGGCCAGCTTGAAAGCTAACTTTCTATTTACAATGAAACTGTTTAAAATTAATAAAATCTGTAATTACATATTTTTTACGGTTGCACAAAAAATATTGTGTACACCTTGTCCGCGAAATCCTTTAGCGCCCTCGAGATTGTCTTGCCTCGGCCGCAAGCGGCCTCGGCGACAATTTTTCTCTCGGTACGCTAAAGAGTGATTTCGCGGCCTTGATATACAAATAACTATTATAATAATTTACCGATTTAAATTACCTGGTAAATTATATTTATATATTACCGTTAAATATTTTAACTTTACCAAGAAATTACCGTATAACTGCCATAACGTTTTTTCACTCGTTTGATTTAAAAAATGCACTTTTTAACTCTTATTGTGTAAAACATGCATACTTTCAGAACTTATATTACCTAATGAAAAAAGTGCACTTTTTAACGGACGGAAAGAAAACACATGACAAAGATCAATATGGCTGCCCTCTCTGACTTCTCTAAGTGGCAGTGGCTATTATTTCTAAGGCTGCAGAAAAGAATGTAGCACCACGGAATAGAACATCCATCCTGCAGCCCAAATTTAGCACTCAGGGGTTTCAACCTTTTCTCAAAACTGAAAAAAAGAATATCGAGGAAAATTTTTTTTAGTTTCAGGTCATTTTGCAAATAAAATTTCAGAGTATTGTATGAATCAGTACCTATTGTTAAATCTGATGTTTTTTTTTTAAATAATATTAATTTGAGTTTGATTTTTTTTTATCTATTGATTGACACACCCCGCAATTGGTAATATGCCGTGATGTGTGATGTCGGGAGTGTCGTAAACATATAAAATCACGAACGCTGCATTTGGTTGGTAGTACCTATCTGAAAAGTCATTTTTAGGACTAGTTCTAAAAATTTCATACACCTTCTATAGTAGAAATAGTTTTTAAACTCAATTCCTATTATTTCTATATCCTGAACAACACTTATTATGTTTTGTAGTTATTATAAGTATACTGCGATTAGCAGTTTCTTTGTTGTAATCAATTAGTACTTTGTTGGAATCAATCAAATCATGTCATTTCTTTTTAATTTACAGAGCCATATTGTTATTTTTTATATTCCCATATATGTTTGTTGTAGGCTGGGGCCATAAGAATGGGAATAGCGTTCTTATGTTCATGTATGATGTCCCAGATTGGCATTTGTGTTCCCAATTCCCCGTGAGTTCCCTGGGGAAGAAACAAGTCCTGTGATTTATACAGGGTCATTAGCTTCACGTGTGCCGCGTTTGTTTCTCGGCGTCTCCAGGATTTCATTTCGTTTTGCTTTAAATCTCCGCTAATCTTATTGCCTTTTATTACACTTTTATGTAGGTTTCTACGCTTTTTATTACTTATTTCTTCTAAAGTGTTCCTCCCGCCACCATATCAGAAATCGCTTAACAGTTTTCATTATTAGATAGAGATATTAATCGATTCACAAACTTTCACAAGTGTTGCATTCAACTACGTTTTAACTACTTTTAGAGTAACAATATCTTGATTATATAAAGGCTAAATAAATTTATATGCAATACGAGTAATAGTATAGGTAGACGGTTTCATAAAAAAAATGTGATTCTCTTCTCTACAAAATAAGGATGATCTACATTCTAAATGCATGGATATTCTTTAAACAATTTTAAGTAAAAAGTTGTAATAATATATTATCAATCACCAACCTCTTGAAGATGACCTTTCACTGAAAAAAAAAAAATACTCCCGTATTAAATATTTAGTGTATAATCTGTACTGTTAGTGAAAATGATATTCTCACTAATTTAACACTGCGCAGAACACTAAAATGAAGTTTTATCACTAAACATAGTATGAAACATAGTGTACAATCAGATCCACTTTTTTACAAAAATAAATACTATAAATGAAGCTAATGAATTATTGTAGTCAGTAATAATTACATTGGTAAATTATATTCATGGCTGTAATTTTTGCCCTATTAATTTTAGAACAAAATTGTTACAACATAAAATGTCCAGGATTTAAAACTGCATTAAACAAGTCAAAATTTATTGATATGAAACAAATTATTGTATATAAATATATTTAGAAAAATAACCTAATTACATACATTGTTATAATGAATCAATACGTTCCTATTATGAGATAGACTGACAGATGAAATACGTCATAGTAATAAGTATTAAGGTCAGTTAAGTGCTTCCCAGGCCCGGATACGGCCACCGGGCAACCGGGCAAATGCCCGGTGGGCCGCACCTTAAAATTGGGCCGACCTTACTGCAATTTTTAAATAAATAATCAAAAGCAAAAAATATTTTTTTAATCTGAGCAAAAACGGCTAGTCTAGAATACCTAACAGTCAAGAATTTTATTTTGATCGTTATATACCGGGTGTCTACTGTTTTTGTGGACCATAGGAAATACAATGTTAAAATTTTGCCTTATTAATTTTAGAAAAGTGTAAATACAAAAATGTTCAAAATTAAAAACTGCGTTTAAGTCCGAAATTATTGTTTGCCTGCGTTTCGTTAGCTATTTACGGAGAGCCACGAACAATAGCACAAAATGTTAAACAGTTGTATTTCTTAAGTTTCGCAGATGACATCTCTCATGAAGTTTTAATAATTGTTAAATTCATTAGTTTATTTATCAGTAATCATGGATACATTTACCATCGCAGATGGCAAAGTGAAACAATACGACCATTGAATTGTATGTTCTCTCTTGCTTAAAGACGGATATTTTATTTTATGTTTGACTCATGACAAGAATCTATTATATCAATAAATTTAGACTCTCTGCTACAGTTTTTAATTCTCAACATTTTCTTGTATTTACACTTTAGTTCTAAAATTAATAGGGAAGAATGAGCCATATGAAAATATTTACCTTTGAATTTCCTATGGTCCATAAAAAAGTAGACACCCGGAATATAGGGAAATATTCGTTTTCCGGGAATGGACTGTGTCATATTTTGAGTCAGAGCTCAACGTTTCGCCCGCAGTCATATGGGGCATCTTCAGGAGCAAGGGGGATAGTACTGTCTTAAACACGGTTACCCGACGTGTCAACCACGCTAGAGGCCGAGTTTAAGCAACAAGGAGGGAGACTCAGTTTACAAGGTTACCCGACGAGTAAACCACGCTAGAGGCCAAATAAACCAAAAAAAAAAACCCGGAATATATTTTTAAACCAATAAAAACACTGAATTCTACAAAAATTAGAGCGCGGAAAGCAATATTTATAATCATGTTGTATTTATTTCTGAAGGGTTTAATTCCTATAAAATGAATGTATAACTATCCGAGTTTCGTCAAATTGAGTTCTGTGCGTTAAGTTAATAGTATATTAAAGTATTTTTTAATTTGCAAGCAATATAGTCTATTTTTTCACAAATACGGACTAATAATCATTTTAGCGCTAAATACTTATAAAATGCATGCACCACCCAAATTTTGCCAAATTGATTCCGGCGCAGTAGGTGACTTTACGTTCAAATATTTTAAAAATTTGCGAACGAAGAAGTCATAATTTTCACAAGAGCCTTTAGATGAGGTAAAATCTGACTATATTTCTGCAAAAAATAATAAAAATATCTGCTTCCGCGCTTTAATTTTGGATTACTTCATTGCAACAAAAAAATTGAATTTCAAGGGTGGTAGATATTCTAGAATCCAGCTTCAAAAACAATAATTTAAAATTATTCTTTTTTCAAATTAAAATTAATTTTTAATTCGGACCGGTCTGCTACTATTTACCCGGGCCGACTTTAGACCTCGTATCCAGCCCTGGTGCTTCCTACCGCATGAGAATGATTTTGACGACCGAGATGAAATCGAGAACTCCAGTACATCCGATACATGTAGAAGAACACATTCTGACCGCAATGCTTATTACATGTTTTACACGATCGACGCACAAAAAAAGTAATTTTTAAATAAAGCTTACTGTCTTGCAAACGTTATTGGTAAAATTCCCGTCTTTAAACTGTTTACTTTACAGAGTGCCATATACCATGTAAAACAAATCATGCTATTCAAACAATCGTATTGTATTAATTAATATTTAATTGTTAATATTATTATTTCCTTTTTATTTGATTTTAAAATAATGGAGAAAAAGTTGATAAAACTTTAAAATAAATTTCATCTGCTAAACTCAATACCTATAACTGTTTAACATTTTTTTACACCCCCCCCCCCCTCTCGCGAACGAAACACTGAAACAAATGTTAAAAATAATTTTGGAGTTTAAACATTGCTAGTCATCTCCTCCCTTGTCTCTCTTAATCACCATTCATCTCTCCATCTCTGAAACATATAAAGACATTAGAGGCCTACATAATAATGTATATTAGATTTAAAAATCTCAAAATTCAAATAGTCATTCAGTAAATTAATGTTATTCAGTACCAGCGTGGGTAAAATCATATTATCGTATAAGTAAACAAGTAAAGTAAAATTGATTATAGAAAGAAAATAGTAAATAGAACGATAATTATATATGGAATGGATCAAACGACCATATACACTGAATGGATATTAGTACAATTTTTAGCATAACTAAATATGTAAGTATGTATATTCAAATTAATAAAAATTAAATAGCGGGAGGTATTGTGTTGGCCACATCAGATTTTTACCTCCCGTCATACCGTAGGTAAGAGAGGTAATGTTATTGGTCCAAAAATTCGATAGTGAGTTTTCAATGAAAAGCACGAATTAGGGTCCCCACAACACGTTTTTCTATTTTTACGATGATGATGATGATGATGATGATGATGATGTGTGTGTGTGTGTGTGTGTGTGTGTGTGTGTGTGTGTGTGTGTGTGTGTGTGTGTGTGTGTGTGTATGTATGTGTGGGTGTGAGTGTGTGTCTGCATGCGTGCATATTGCGTGCGTGTGTTTGAACGATATATTAGATTTTTTCTAAAATTGATAAACCGGAAATAGTACTTAAAGCTATAAACAGATTTTCTAGAAAAAAATATATTAAAATATGATCCAAAACTTCTCAAATTTGGAATTTATAACGCGTATATAATTTGAAACAACATCAACCGGAAGTGATACTTTACTTAAAGCTCATTGCTACTTTAAGCATGGTAATGACGAGAAGTGTGATTGTATTCGCGCCTGAGATATGGTCGAGTGTAGATAATTTTGTACTCTTTTTGACAAAGGATACGTTAAATATTTTCTTAGAAGAGTCATTACATTTGGAAAAGTAGATTGTAATACATATTTAATAATCAATATACCGAGTTTAACGTAAAAATCAGGCCATAGGAATTTAACGTGGGAAAACAATTTTTCCTTGCACAAAAGTGACCTATTCATAGACAATAATGCTTCAAATAAATATTGTAGACAAATAAATTAGATTATTGATTCTTCAATGAATCCAAGTTTCCGAAACGAGCATAGTATGTTTTGGAATTTGCTGGGAGTTTCAGAATCATGTTTTCCACATTATGTTGTAAACAAGACTTTTCTGCAATCGTTTACAAATATAAGAAACATTGTATGCATTCTAAATTTTTGACGAATTTGCTAGATACGGTGGTGCACGATGTTTTCAAGTGGTCATGACAATTATTAATATAACTAGTGGGGGATTCAGCTATTTCCGGCGCTCATTTTGAGTTTGAGAATTATTTCCTGGACGATTGTAGAAATAAGTTAATTGTAACAAATAGGTACTAATTTTTATAAGGCCGGTTGAAATCGGAGGCCTGAGGCGGTCGCCTCACCCGCCTAATGGTAAAACCGGCCCTGCTTCTTACGAGTTTTTCTCCTATTAATATTGCACCCGAACGAATGTCTTGGAATAATTATTAATTCTTCGCCAATAAAGCAATTCCTTTTCCCCCTAATGACGTCTTGCATATGCGTTTATTGAATATTCAAAGTCTGTCTTCCGACGTGAAATAAATGACCCAGTTAGTAAAAACTGAAGTGCTAAAACTGTAAAATGTTAATTAAGCCATTGTACGGACTTTGAGGTCTAGAATAAGCTCCGCGAAAAACCTTTTAGTGCGGTCTGATTATTTTGCTAATGATGTTAGTAATAGTTCACAGAATAAGAGAATAATTTAAGCGCAGGTTCTTTTGTAACTTTTCTTGAATCGAAACTACAATGTTATAACAATTTCTTGTATTCAATGAATATTTTATACTGCAAAATTGTCTAATTAAAATAATATACAAACTAGGTTCACGCTGGAATTATTGAGAATAATTAAATCAAGTAGGCAGTGGAAAACAAAATTTTACTATCATTTTAAACATTTATTGGTCATTTCAAATTAAATTAAGTTAGAATTTAGTAAATCATTTTTTTAGGTCATATTATGAGTGAAAACCAAAAATTATTTTCTTCAGTTTTTGGCAATGAAAAATAATAATAAAAGTAGTAGAACATCTACCATACTCAGCTAATTTGGAAATGTGCGACCTTTGGCTATTTTTTTGGATTTAAAAATAAATTACTAGGTGGTGGGTTTTAGTCTGAAGAAATTGATGCTGCAGTAGTAGTAGTAGTGCAAATCATGATTATTTTGATAGAATTTCAAAAGAAAATTGGTTGGGGGCTTTTAATAAAAGAAGTGGAAAGAAAGAATGGTGTATTATTGTTAATTAATAAAATAAAATTCTAATAAATATGAACTATGTGTCTTATTCTCAATATTTTTAGAGTGGTGTATTAAAATGAAATTTATATTAAATTATCTCTTATTGGGCCGACACCAAAATGTAACAATATTATTATTAATAAAAACTTTTGCAATTCACTAAGGCCCGGTTTTTACGTGTCTGGATAAAGTATCAGTTAATTTAACTGCCTGATAAAATGAAAATATCGCTTCAATAGAGCGTCAATTGACAAAATTATACACATGTCAATTATATGATGGAAAAACCGACATAAGTCCGAACAAGAAAGGTCGTCACAATATATCCTAAACATTTAATTATTTAATTTAGTTTATATAAAATAAAATTGACAGAATATTGCTAGATATTGTTTTCTACAATGTCATAAGTCATGGCTATGCTATTGCTACTAATTAACGGAACTTTTGAAATTTCGTTTTAAAATAATTGTGAAGAAACTAAAAACATAACAAGAAACGTAAAAACAGTTTTATATACAACTTTTAATGCTAAACAACTTTGAGCACCACAAGTTTCGCCATAAAAATGAATAGGAGAACAGAATATATATATATAAGAAAACAAATTTTGAAGCGGGATTTAGACAGTCGAATGAAATTTAGTGGGCAGAAATAATTTTGACACTCTTTTTAATCAAGTCAAGCTTTCGGTTTATTTAAAACCATCCTCAGGACTCTAAAATGTGTTAAAAATTTTGTTGTACAAAGATTTTTTGACAATTATTAAAAAAAAATTTGATGATTGCTGCGAACAACAAGAAAAAACCAGAAACTTTTTAAAGACTGGTGGCGCCGGATAAGTGGAGTAGGGAAAAAACACTGCCTAAAAGTTGTTTAAAGAAATAGTCCTATGGGAGCAATCATTAGTCCCATAATTGCACAATACACAATGGACTACTTAATTGAACATTGTACGGCAAAACTTAATTTCCAAATTAATTTCCTCAAAAAATTCGTAGATGACATAATTTGTGCAATTCCGGCTGACAAACAAGACACTATTTTACAAACTTTTAATAGTTTCAACCAACAACTTCAATTTACGGTGGAATGCGAAGAAAACAGAAAATTACCGTTCCTAGACATGGTTGTCATAAGAGAATCTGATGGGACTTTAAAAACAGACTGGTATAAAAAATCCATATCCACATCCATTTCAAATCAGAACAATCAAAACATCTAAAAATAAATGTTATTCTTGCACTTAAATCTCGGATCCTAAAATTATCTCATGAGACATTCCATGAGGGTAATTTATTAAAACTGAGAAATATTTTAGAAGAAAATGGTTATCCGAAAAAACTCCTGAACAGTCTACTCTTCAACAACCAAACTCGACGTGATACACCCACAGAAAACAACAATAACAACAACAACAGTAGAATAAAATATGCATCGCTTCCATATATTCCTCAAGTAACAAAACAACTAGTTAAAGTTATTTCAGATGATTCTGTTAAAATCAGCCAAAGAAATTGTACTACAATTAAAAAGCTATTTTCCAAACTCAAAGACCCTGTACCATCTTTAAAACAATCACATGTGGTTTATAGTATTCCCTGTATGGATTGTGATCTAGAATACATCGGACAAACATCACGATTACTAAAAGATAGGGTATCTTCACACAAAAGTGATACAAAACATAAACCGAAGGCAACAGCATTAACGGAACACCTAATACAGAACAAACACTCTGCTGCTTATAATGAAATCAAAATTTTAGACAAAGAACACAATTTAACAAAGCGAAATTTCCTAGAAATGGTACATATTTACAACAATGAAAATAGTATGAACAAACGAAGTGATGTTGGTAGCTTGAGTCATATTTACATTTTTTTGCTGCTTTTATCGAGAAAGAAATATAACAGATGAAAACAATTCATATACCGAGATGATAAGTTAATTTTTTAGTTTTAAATAAACCGAAAGCTTGACTTGATTAAAAAGAGTGTCAAAATTATTTGAAACAGTCTCGAGTACTCTATTATGATTATTATTATTATTATTATTATTATTATTATTATTATTATTATTATTATTATTATTATTATTATTATTACTATTATTATTATTATATTTATTTTCTTGATAAAGATACAATAGTTTTTATACAATTATTATATCTTTTCGGTCTGCCATGGCTTTTCTGGAGAATAACTTCATTCTGGGGTAGGATTCTGTAATTCGTCCGTTATCAAACGGTACCGTTATCGCTATAGCAACTTATTTTTATAAGATGATTGGCATACTTACGTCATAGGTTTCAAATTAAATGTTATTTTCTATGTAAACATAGTGATAACGGGTCCGTTTGATAACGGACGAGTTACAGAATCCTACCCCTGGTCCATTAAGCATTTAAAAACTTACGCACAACGCGGCAAGTTTGCAGTATAGCTGTTTTTTGAATTATTGTAAGATGGTTTGGTTTCAGATTTAATAATTCCAGATTCCTTAAAAAATTGCTCGTTATTACTTTTATTACAGGTACAACGTGAACATTTGTGAGTTGCCATACATCATACATGTTTAAGTTGTATGGAAAGATTTTCACACTTAGTAATTTTTTTAATTTCGGTTTTTCTCAAATTAATTGTAAGTGGGCATCCAATGTCCAATATGTTTTATGTTTTATCACATTTGTTAATTATGATGTCTGGTGTGTTGTAATCTACTGTTCTATTTGTCTGTCCCAATACAATATAATATTATTATTAGTATTTTTATTATTGTTATTGCAATTACTATAAATAATAATATTACACTAACCGGTGTTTTATTTATTTAATTTTTGTAATTCATGTACATAAAGTTTTATATTATTTACTTTAAATTGACTAAAGTGTATATGTTAATTAATTTCATTTATCTATGCTTGTTATGTATTTATACCCTACTTTTATTTTGTGTTTGTATTTTTTTATATTTTTTGTAAATTATGAACTGACCAATTTGTTATTTAATTTTTTTTTCATCCACCTGTTTAGATACACTGAAAATACACCAGTCATAAATACATTCAATAAAGTACCCAGAATATTAAATCTCTTTTTGGGCATCTATTTTGCTCTTTCTATCTTGCAGGCTTACAGCAGGTAAATATGGCAACTGGGTATTCCATAAGACTTTATACTGAAAATAAATTATGAGACACTGTATAGTAGTGCTACTTAGAATCATTCTCCCCACCAATCGTTAGTTGAAGTGTCAAGCGAATGTCAGCGCTGTTGTTATTTTGACCAAGAAAAATAAAAAATTGCTGTGCTTGATGTTATATATAGTATATTATGTAATTAGGAGTAGAAAGCGGTCTTTTTGTGTTGAACCCAGCTATTGCGGCCGAGGCGCTAGCCGAGGCCTGGCAAGCTGGGTAAAACACAAAAAGGGCGTTCTACTCCGAATGACATATACTATTTTTTCTTCAAGTGTTTCAAATAATTTTTTGAGATTTTTTTGGAATTTTTAAATATGTAAAATTTGCAATTTTAGTCAAAGCTGGCTGTGTACACTACAAAACACAAACGATTCAACTGTCAAATAACAATTTTCAATATGATCTGTGTTGCTGTGGCTACTGCCGCCGCCAGCGATGAACTAAGAAACTAACATTTTTTTACTAGTACAACAATAACAACATTTTTGTACTAGTAAGATAATGAATATCTTCTACAGCGTGTGTACAGTAGTATAATATGCATATTATAATACGCTTGAAGAAAAAAGTATTTTTCAATGTTGTATAATTTTTGTCTGAACAAGTTTTACGTGAAAGCAGTTTTATTCGCGAATTTAGTGCATGACAATTCAAAATTAAGGTACTTAAGGTTTCGTTTTTTGATGTGAAATAAATGATGTTGTTTTCAACATTCGGATGTAATTCGGTGTTTGGGGTGAAGCGATCCCTCTTTAACGGGACAAAATGATCCCAGTGATCGTTTTACACAGACATTTTTTGTTTTATTTTTAGGGACAATAATCTTTATATTTTTTGTAATCATATTATTTTGAATAGAACTTTTATATTAACGTGCTATTATGGGGATCATTTTGTACATACCCTAGGAATTATTTTATACATATAGGTGTACAAAATGATCCTTTACTATACAAGTAAAAAAAATTAAAAGTATAGTTGATGAGATAACTAAATTTAATTCGAGCCTTTCTGAAGGTAGTCGAACTTGCTTACGAAAACTAGTTTAAATTTATAAAAATAAATGGAGGTGTGCATTTTATATCAATTCCCCCTTAAAGGGACCTTTCCCGTACTGTTAGTGTTGTAATCAATCCTACTGCCATTGAGCGATTAAATCTAGAAATATTTTAATGGAATACTTCTGTCCAATGAAATATGATCTTGGCCGACCCAAGTTTCACAACCCTAGGGTCTTGGGTTCGAATCCCGGATAAGGCATGGCTGTTGTTTGTGTCTTTCATTACTTCATTATCATTAGCAACGAATATAAAATATAAAGATATAATGAACTTTCGAAGAAAACTGTCCATCCACCAGTAAATCACCGCTTATACTTATAACAATGTAAGAAACGCGTGTAATAATAAATAACATCTGTCCAATGATCCATCTACCCTTGTATTATCTTATAATTTCAAAATTATATAATTTGATTACAGTAAGTAATCTATTTGTTTAAAAGAATGTGAATAAAATTATCTGCAAAACACATTCATGCAGAGTAGATAAATGAATTCATAGATAAGAGTGTTAGCGTAATGCATTGGTGTTTTAAATCAGGGCAAATGGTCGTGAATTAAAACTTTTAATGGAGTAATAATAATTAATTTGCGCGGGACATACGACAAGCTGGTTAATTTTTGGGGAGCGATGATGAATATTCAATTACATTTGCGCGTAAGTGGCGTTGATTACGAGTACTATCCTTAACACCTACAACATTTCGAATACAGTTCTAATTCAGAGGGAGAAATCGTTGTGAAAAAAGCTTCCTGCGAAAAATCTTAACGACATTAACAAAAGATAATTAAAAACGCAATTAGCACGCTGAAGTACAGCTTGAATAAATTTCACAAACGGCCAGGAGATATTTACAGAAAAGTTTGAACCATTTGCAAATGTCTTCGTTTAACTTGGAGTTTCATTCAAAATTTATTTAGACAAAAAGGCCTCGCGACAGCCGAACAAAGCGACTAAATCATCTACAGAAGACGAGGGAGAATGTTTCACGATAGAACACTTCACCAGGATTATTAAATCAGCCCTTCAAACACACAAATGGATTTGGAAGTTTTCTTCACACCCTAAGATAAATAAATAGTATTCTCTTAACTTCTATGCGAAACCCATCAGGATTTACACCTATTCTGGTGATGAATTCAATATAGCTTCTTGTGAATTTACACCCTCTGCAAAAAGCTAACTACATCTAGATCTGGCAGACTTATAGCATTTAATAAGGAAGACAAAAAATAAGACGAAGGCATTTTTAAAAATATTTATACAGTTTAATTTAATAATTGTTTTATAAGATTATTTAATACAAAAAAATGAAAGATATCGCACATGCATATAAAATCTTATAAAAAAATCTGGCAAATTGAGTAAATATATCATGACGGCATATTATTGGGTGTGCCAATCTGATTTGTACACAGACATCAGTAATGATGATGACATATTTGTGCCGTGCGGGCGTTATCTATGTAAAATTATCGATAGTCAAAAAATCAATAAAAACCAATAAAATCATCAATTATCGTTAGTTAGTGACTCTAATGACAATGCCCGGTATTTTCATCTCTAGTTAAACTGTCTGTTAACTTAACTGTCAGTAATAAGAAAAACGTCGCAGCGAAAATCGAATACTTGGCACGTGTGTAATTTTTGTAACTTATGCTACATATTCATGATATCCAGAGATGAAAATACCCGGCCTTAGTGTAGGTATTATTTACAAAGCACTAACGTTAGATGAAAATGTTCACAGTGTACTAAATGTAAGCTTTAGTCTTAAATCTGTAACAGATTTTTTATTTGGTTTTTAAACATTTTCAATTTTTTCACTGAAAAAAGATTAATAATTCGTGTTTCATTTACAAAAGAATGTAGACTTCTTATATGTATACGAGTATGAGATATTTTCGACATTAGCGAAAATCGAGTTTCTCAAAAACAAATAAAGAGAGAAAAATTTTGTGGTCACCGTTAAACTTTTTTCGCAAAGTTGAACCTGGAATGTGCAAACGGTTTTGCTCTATGAAAATGAGACATATGTACAAATATTTGAATTTGGCGCGCATTCCGATTTCAGTTGTTGGCCAGCTTGGCACATCGCACCCTTGCAGTGAGAACAAGCAATAAAGTGACAGTTGGATGTGCACGTGGGTACGTGGGGTAGTGTAACGCGAACGCTTAAAGACAGTTTTTCATGGCATGAAAGACAAGCAATAGTTAGTTATCAATCAATAATAGTCTGAGTTAATTTTGATTGTTAAGATATTTGTTATTTGTGTTATCTAAAACTAAATACAATAAATGTAATCTTTAATAACACATTTTCGTCTAAAATCATAACCTCAATACTTCAAAATACACAGTTCATACCAAAGTGAATAGGTTCACGAGAACGTCGCAAAACAAATGGGTATGTTGTTTTATTTATTTTTGATATTCATGTTGTGTTATGACTAGAAGTAATATGTTTATAACCAAACACAAAAACATCCATACGGTCAGAAGTGGCTTTAACAAATTCTTGAGTGTAGATTATTTAATTTAATTATTTAATTGATCTATATTGAATAATTGTTTGATTAATCAATTATTAATCAGTCTATTATTTTGATTAGGTAGTCCATTGTTTGATTAATCAGTTATTTTTATTATTTTATTATTTGACGATTGTTTCATTAAGCGATTGTTTGGTTATTTTTAATAAACAATACTCGATTGTTAAAAATCGTAATCGAACAAGGAACAGCTCTACTTAAAATGGAAACCAAGTTCACAATAACAAAAAATGTCCCAGTTAGGTAGCTCAAATAAAATCGACATTATCTACCATATTAAGTAAATGTATTTAGTGAGGTAGTATACATAGGCGCCGACTACTTGGGGGCTTCGAGGCTTGAGCCTTCACACGGAAAAATCTGAGGGGGCTCGGCCCCAACACGGAAAAAATCTAAAGTAGATATTTTTTATTAATTATTTTTAATACTTACAAAAAGTACACTCATTTTGAAATATTTTTAACAAATCAATTACTCATACAAAGTAACAATGTATGGGATTTTCAAGTATCAAGAGATGGCGCTTGTCGCATTAAACAATGGTACAATTTTTGTTAACATTTGTAAGCGTAACATTGCTGTCAATTGTGTTTCGTTAGTTTTCGTATTATTTTCTCATTTACTAGAATTTTTTATTTATAATTCAAGTATGTATAATAGAGTTTTTGTAGTCATATAGTTGTAGATTCGTGTAAATGTCAAATGTATACCACTGTTTGTATTTCTAATACTCGCCGCTAGTTCCTGTTTTCTTATTTGTAAATCCCAATATCCTTTTATATTTTAAATTTTAAACTTGTCAAATTGTATTAAATAAAGCACTGTGTAAGTAATGTGTGCGGACTAGCAAATAGTACTACCACCAGTGTTGCCAGGTTTAAAATGTAGTATTGTCGAAAATTAATAATAAAATTATCAGATTTTAGTGAAAATTACGGTAGATTTTATAGACTCCTGTGAAATAAATTTTATATATATTTTCAACATACATACAATTTAAATTTATTCTATCTGTGTTATCTTGAGTTTCGCCGTAAATTTTAAGTCAAGATTTTTAAAAAAATTAGGTAGATATTGGTCATACGATAAATTCGCATCTTTTGTACAATTTTATTTATTTATGTCCCAATTTTATGAAATACAGTTTTTATTTAGTAAATTTTCTGTTGCTCCTTTTTAGCCCCCACACGAAAATCCAAAAGTCGGCGCCTGTGGTAGTATACATAACAAAACATATGGTAGAATGTACTAAGTTTGGTTTCCCGATTTTGAATTATTTATTTAAAACATCTACTCTTAAACAGGTCGACTCTGTGCCATCCACTTCATTTATAACTGAAACGATAATCGTTTAACGATTACTATATTAGAGCGAAAATTTGCAAAAATGACTCTGTCAACGGTGAATTGCGACGTGCTTTATGTAATTTTTATTGTCTGTGACTGTTGATAGCTATGAAAACAATACTTCCAAACAAAAGTTGAATTTCCAGTAATTATATGCGTATATGGTAATTCAGCAATACAAACGGCAAATTTATCGCTTCCGATCGCTTCCGAGAAAATTAAGCAAATGCTAGTCAACAAAGTCGTTATTATTAACATTTATAATGTTTAACAGTAATATAATGTGCGTGTGATATATGCAAATGAACCAAACTAAAATAGTATGAAATTCAAATTTCTCCGTGTGTGTGTGTGTGTGATACGTTCTATTTTATGTAGGTGCATTCAATAAGCCCATTGAATCAAACAGGAATTGTATTGAGTATGTTCCATGCCACAAAAAATTCACACACAGAAATTTCACGCGATAGAATTTTTAGTAGATGCTAAACATCACTCTGGTTCTGAATTTTTCGTATGTTAATTATTGTAGATAGAAAAATTTCTTTTTTATTCTCAGAAAAATATCAATCTAATTTTATTTTGTAAACTATTTGTTTATTAACTAAATAAATATATCATCACGGCATATTATCTATTGCTGGGTATGCCAATCTGCTTTGTACACAAATATCGTTAATGATGAAGACATATGACCTTTTTCTGTAAATTAAAAATAAAATAACAACTTTACAATATAGCTTTTCTTTTTTGAATTATATCCCAAACTATTGTGCTAGAATTCTACTGATTAATTTATTATAGTGTAATTTTATTAGAAGCAATAAAATGAGAGAAATCACTAAAGGCAACCTAAGTTGCATATACATACCTACTTAGGTATACACAGATTATTTGTTTCACAGCGGGCTGGTTGAAAAAGGTTTAACATAAAGCAATTTTTCTAAGGGTGAATAAGTGACAATATTTTCGTCACCGATAACAGCAATACTACAATTCCAAAACAAAAAAAATCGTAATCCTCGTTTCAGCTGATTAAATTTTAGTTCTAATTGGTTAACCTGGAGTCGCATTAAAGTATATGTGAAATAATATTACTGAAAACATAAAGACTGGTGATATTTATTCTCCATTAGCGTTGATTAAGCTAACTAAATTGGTTAACCTGGAGTCGCATTAAAGTATATGTGAAATAATATTACTGAAAACATAAAGACTGGTGATATTTATTCTCCATTAGCGTTGATTAAGCTAACTAAAATAACAAATTCAGTTTTTTTGTAAAAATCAGAAATATAACAATGTGTTTTTAAATGGTAGCCACAGTTATTATATTTAGTTAGGGTAACTAAAATTTTGTGTTGGCCACATTAGATTTTCATTTTCTATTACCTGTAAATTTTAATATTAATTTTTATACCTAATTATATTTTTACAAACCTTAGGGTCAGAGGGATTATGAGAATATTTGAAGATAAGGGTCCTGAATGTAAATGATTAAGAACTACCGGTAGAGAACATTATTATCATTAATCTACTATTTTATTGACGCATTTATGGGTGTATTCTAAACACAATCCGTTAATAGTATATTATGATATAAGTGTATAAGCCGGCCATTAAAGCACGCGTGACAAGTTTAAAAGCGCGACGCGAAGCGGAGCGCTTTTAAAGGCACGAGTGCTTTAATGGCTCTTATACACATGTATCATACGCTATTTTTTATTATACCTGCACAATATGTTGGAAAAAAGAATCTAAAATTTTGATTTTGACGTTTTATAATTGTTTATGATATATGACATAACATCGTTTACACGGAGATTGTTTAGCATTTGTTGTTTACGTTACTATGCGGATTTGCCATTTCGCAATTTGTTGTTTATTTATTATAAACAAGATTATAAACATCAAAACTATCAAGATCCTTCTTAATTTAGACGGAAAACAAGGATGAAATGGAGAAGCATTCATCTAGTATACAAGAATTGGCTGAACAAGCTGACTTAAGATTGGTCCCTAACAAGTCAAAGGAAGCCTATTTTAAAGAGTATGAAAAATTAATGAAGTGGATGGAGAGCAAGAATTCGAAAACAGTCAATGAATCAGTAATGCTTGCCTACATAATGGAAATGGTAATATTCCGCAAGTATAATTACTTACTTGATTTTTTGACTAAATGTTTTATATTTCATCACAGTCTAGTATGTATAAATCTTCCTCTCTCTGGTGCATGCATTCAAAACTTCAAACAATGCTAAGGATCAAAAATGGAATAGATTTACTATCCTTTCATAAGCTACATGCCTTTATGAAAGGACTAAATAAAGGATATGAAGCTAAGAAATCATACGTTTTTACAGAAGAAGATTTACGTAAATTTTTCCTAGAGGCCCCTGATGTTACTTTTTTATTTTTGAAAGTACTCAGTTTGTCAGCAGTTTTGAGAAATATATAATAACAATTTTATTTTCAAGGTTGTCGCTATTTGTGGTGTATTCTGTTCTTGCAGAAGATACGAATTGTGTAATTTACGTATGTCAGATATTAAAAGAGAGGGTTCCGTTCTAATAATTAATATTCGTCCTTCAAAAACTGAAAAAGGTCGAAAATTTGTTATTATTGACGATTCCAGTATTCCTTATGTTCATTTATTTGATAAATACCTTTTATTACGCCCGGACAATGTAACAACAGATATACCAAAGAACTTTCTGCTAGTGGCTTCCTATTCTTCATCGTATACTTTCCCCATTAATAAATCCCAAAATTGTTCATTTGGGCGATGGAATATTTCTTGTATTGTCTTGTTCTCATTCTCATATGTCCCGTAGCCATTGTTGAGTGATTCTCGCAAATAGGCACGATGCTAAATCAGGCCAAAATAGAACGTGGTTATTCCTATGTTACCAATAAATGAATAATTATTCCAATTTATGAAGACTATTTCCTTTGTAGGTGTTATACATGATTAATTATATTCTAACCTACAAACAGTGGCTTCACGCCTGGTGAATTTTGTTCAAAAATACTGCGCATGTGCCAAGCATATGATGTGAAATGTGTTACATTTTAATAGTGTACAAATGATGGAATAGAAAATATATTATTTAAAATTCATCACACATTTATATGAATAATTGAAGTAAATCAGTAGGTATTGCTTATTTTCATTGACAATTATAAATAAACAAATTGTTAACGTTTGTTGTTGCTTAGCGACTTTAAAGCACGGCGTGTTTTAATCTTGAGATTAAGCACGCTTTTTAGTACGATGATCAGTGATTATGATGCAGGTATAATAAAAAATATATTATGTAAACGGATTCCGTTAAAATATTTCTTATTAACGGATTCCGCTAAAAATTCTATTCACAATATGACATTTGAACGGATCCGTTAAAATTAATATAATAAACGGATCCGTTTGTTACTGTAGGGCACTGTTGTCAAATTGTAAATGTCAACCTATTTATATTTTGATAATAACAAAACATATTAAGATCTAAACAGATATTTGTGATACATAAATTTAGAAATACTATTTAGTAATAAATTTATATCAATAAATAATCACAATAATGAATATATTCTTCAAAATAATCTTTGGAATGTTGGTAGGTAAATACTTTGTTGTAATAAATGTCAAAATTATCACTTTCATAACCTTTTGATATTATTGTATATTATTGTAAATTTGGAAAAATGGGCATAAAATAAAAAAATCTATAAAATCATAATTCGTTACTTATTAAGGGCAGCTAAACTAATAATGAAGAAGATCCCTAACGCCCAACCCTAACATTTATTTTGAAATTATAGACAGCTCCAATCTAATCAACAGTATCGAGAAAATGAACATACGCGGGGCCACAATAAAATATAGGCGCATGCACTTTAAAAACTACACAAATTATAAAACACACATTATAAGCTTGATTTTTAATTCTTCGCAAAAATTAATTTTCTTCATTAGATTCATTCATCTAATCAGTATTCATCGAATATAATCAAAATATCCATTGTTGTAATCAAAATATTCTTTGTTGCAATGAAAATATTCTTTGTTGTAATCAATAATTAAAAATAAAGGCATCAATAGAACATTTGTGTCTTGAGCCCCTGAAGATTAAATGCAGTCCTGAAAATACTCGAATATTTTTAAAACATTAGGTAAAGTACAAGATTTGCAATGTAGAGTAAAATATCTGCTCGTTTCATTAGAGATAGCATTTTTAATTTTTTTGAGAACGAGAAATGGATAATTTTTGTATTGTTAAAAACTTTCATCGAACCGATTTTTTATGAATTATGTAAGAGTATAATTTTGTTATAAAAATTATTTATTTGTACTTTCCTTTCAATTACATTTTATGAATCCAAGGATCGGAGCAAACTGTGAAGGTGATAACATTATTCTCTGCATACAATTTAGAAATTTCTAAATATTTATGTATTAAATGTCGTCCGTTTACAATTAACGGCTATGAATCATTCTCCGTTTAAATTTTATTTATAAACGGATAACATAAACGGATCTCCGTTTATATTATTAACGGATAGTGTCTTTAGAATAGCAAAATCTAGTTAACGGATATCTTAATTTTAACGGTCCGTTTATAAGTAACGGAATGTCTTCAGAATACACCCATTAATCTCTAACAATTATTTTAATATATCTATAGAGTATTTCAAATACGTGTATTCCTATAATATTAATAGTATATCAAGGTAGAGAAATGCATAATTTTTCTCGAGGTGCACTATGAAGCCCGTGACGCAGCTCCAGAGCTACGTAGTACATATGAACCAGGCAAAATAGCATGCTCTCCTAAAGTAATATATACTCGTACTATACTATTCGTTTCACCACCAGGTGTAGAACCATATAAAAATCCAAATTTTTAAGAATTAAAAGCTTGTGATAAATTCGACTGATCGACTGTCATCTCTGACACTCATTTCAATCAATTTAAGAAATTAGTGATCTGAGATTCACACATTGACAACAGAGACTTTTGTTATAAACAAAGTTTTTTCTGAAATAGAATATGAAGAAGAACTTCGAAGAATTTCAAGAAATTCTTGATTCAGCTTCTACAATTGTTCTAAACTTACTACTATTACTACCGAAATCCAGAAAGTTGTACGATGTAGCCCTCCATGAATCCCATAACGTATGTTACACAACGGAACTGTCGAAATAATATAAACTTACTAGATTTTAATTTTGAAATTTTCCCTAGAGGCAAAATGTTTTATTTCTTTGTAATTTTGACGTCGAAAATATCGATTTCACTCCCAGTTGTGAAAAAATATAATTTGTACTCATACAGTGTCCTTCAATTTGTTCCTTCTTACTTCTCCCATTTTAATCGATGTTGGGTAGTAGTTTTCATCCCTCAGTTCCGTCTATTTCCGCAGTGAATCTTTGTCAATGCATCATTTGTTCTCTCCGACATGTCTTGGCAAAAACATGGTACACGAGTAGAGATTAAGTCTTATCTCTTGTGAGAGGCGGCACGGAACCACAATTACCCCGGCCCGGAACATAGGGACACCTGAACGACAGGCACTCATCCATCATTCGCTCTTTCAATTAGTTTCATATCAATCCAGCGTACACGATCACGGAATGATTAATACCGAGAATATTAAATTTCTAATACGCCGGCCTGTTTTTGATTTAAGAGCGCGTAGAATGTCACATTTTATTGGATGGAAATATTGGATCCTGGTCACGTATTACTCATTTTTTGCTACACTAATGTGGGTTTGATGTCCTTATATTTATTTATAGTTTTTCGACCATGGGGGAAATATTAACACAAAGTTTTTATTAACTACCTCAAAATTTGGAGAAATATAGACATTATTTTATATGATGTCCGTCATAAATAAACCAGAAAATATCTCGCTTAGTATTACTTTCAGCGATTTCATCTACTCGTATATGTAGCGGGGCGAATCAAGTAGACCGCTGGTCTACCCCAACCGGGCATTTTATTTATTATTCAGTTCAGTTGTTGTTATATTCTTCATACAAAGATACAAAATAAACATGTCATACTGGTGTCTCACACAAATTTATATTTCATTTATTATACATTATATATATAATATGAGTATTATATTGATCTCGATATTTATTTAACTTCAAAAAGTACATGAAATTTACTCTCCAGAGATATACCGTGTGTCTGTCAGGTTTACATAGGAGATTAACATGGGAAATCGGTTTTTTGCAAATTCCTGCTCGCCTAATTATTTTAAGCAAAAATGCGTCAAATAAAAGTTTTAGGGCATAAAATTCTGCATCTAATTCAACAGAATTACCTTCACATGTTTTGTAACGACAGTAATTAATTATGAAAATGTTAAATATTACGTTGAAAATATGGACAGCCATGGAATTGAACAAAAAATAAATAAATGCTTGACGTTTTATCTGTCACAATGTAAGTTAACTTATTTGACGTTTCTGACGATTTGATTTCAAAAATATCGTTAATTATGATATTAAGGCCCGGTATTTCAGTACAGGATTAAAATCTTGGTTACATGATCTCGTTTAACTTGTAACCGACATTTTAACTCGGCATTCGTATTTCAGTATCTAAATCCAGATTAACTTAACCGAGATTTGCTAACCGAGAATTTTGTTGTGTTGGTAGTAGAATTTGAAGTGACATTCATGTCGAGCATGCGCAAAAGCGATATCTTTAAAGTCAGCTGTCAAAATCACATGTTAAATAATTGTCAATAACAGCCTGATAGTTATAGCTTTCGCCTAAACTTTAAATAATATTATGGATGGTTACATGTTGACTTCAAGCGAATCTTCGTCTGATTTAGACGATGAACAAATTATTAATTTTGTTAATCATTTGGGACGAATACGAAAGATCCACAGACTACAAATAAGAAAAGATCATTTTCAATTTTGGGACGACGATGAATTTTTTTGCCGTTTTCGGCTATCCAAGGAGTCTGTGACCGAATTGTTGGAGGATATTATTGAAATTATAAAACATTCTACCACCACCAGTTCCTTGCCTCCTGCTTTCTTTATATTTGCCGATTTCTCTTTTAACATTTTCTCTGTTCGTGGCACACGACCAGAAAGTGCATTAAATTTTTTCATAATTTCTATCCAAGCCGCTGATTTTTGCTTGTGGTTTACAACCCCCGTTTTCTTACATTCTATTGTATCTCGTTTCTCACCTACTACTTCAACTAATAAATTTATTTCGTCCTCTGTGAAATTTTTAGAACGTGAATTTTCCATTGTGCTATCCTCAAACGTCAAAATTATATATTTCAGTATTTCACATAACCAAACTTTCAAAACATTTTTCTGCACATGACTTAACCATGAAATTTTGGGTTAACCTGCCTTCACATGCCGGTTTAAATTTCGGTTACATTAAACTCGTTTAACTCTTAACTGGAAACTGAAATACGTCTAACCAATAAAAAAAATGGTTAATCAAATTTTTTTGGTTTAACCTTGTACTGAAATACCGGGCCTAAGAGACATATATTAGACTAATAAATAAACTTAAAAAATACAGTTTTGTTTAAATAATATGAATTTATTAAAAATTCAACTGCGTAACAAAATTATGTATGATGCTGTGATGTACTCCCAACTCATTTTCAATACATCTAATACTACAGAAATGGACTAAACTTATTCCTAACACTCACCCTAACACTCTTTTTTTCTAGTAACGTACGTTTTCCTGCTCGTCCTATATTCTGATTACGCGGTTCACGTGTATTTTTTTGAAGATATATTAGCAGTTTTCAAATTTTGTCATGAATTTAGCAATTGTGAAATCACTCTCTTCATTAGTATAAATATTCATTTGCTAATAATTTCAGACAATAAAACTAGAGACAAATTCAAATTGTCCGAAACGTCAAATAAGTTAACTTACTTTTTCTACAGTCTATATACAAAGTAGCCATTTGCGCTCTCTTTTGTCAACGCAAAATGTCACTATGCCGCTCTAGAGCGACAAAGAAAAAACGCTCGCTCCTCAAATTTCTAACTATATAATGTTGAGAAATGTTACTTGGCTACATTCTTAATGGAAACGTTTAGTCAGGAATTAATGACACTGTAGTTACACATAACCCACTTACATAACTAAACAAAATGCCGCACTGCTGTTAAAGTAAAATAGGGCATTCATTTACAAAAACGAAAGTATAAAATGCTTAGAGTAGATTGAAGCAATAGCTCAAGAAGAATGGAAAATACCGATAAGTAAAAATAAATAAAAAATAAATTTTTGTTATGCTGGAGGACCCCATTGTGGCGATTGTAGAAAAAATCTTGTGTGTGTTTCGAGCGCAAATGGACATTGTCGATTTCGAGAGAATGCCTCGCTCCTGCGTCGCGCGGCTACACCCAAAGAAATTTTGCTTTAATACTTATGGAATTGCAGGTTAAATCAAATATTTTTGCTTTCAAAAAGGCTCCAACAAAGTTTATATTTGATTTAAAAGTATCCTTGCTTTCAACCTTCTTTTAGGATTTTGAGACAAAAGTAAATACTATTAAATCAAAAATGAATTTGTTAAGAGTATTATATTCTATTTTTAAATCACCTCGTATTTAATTGAAATATATTCAATTTCAAATTAAAAACGTATGATTTCAGAACAATGTTTTTAAAACATTAACCCAAATAATCAAAGCAATAAAATTAAAAGCTGTTAATTTTCAAATTGAAAAATATTTATATCATTTAAATTATGCTATTTTCAAATTATTATTTTTATTTATTTGAAATAAAAATCTTAATTTAAGCTGAGGAATAGAATTTTTAAAATTAAAGTTCCTTAATTTATACTCAATACTCTTGTTTTATTTTAATAACTATACAATAATTAACAAAACATGTTTGAAAATAATTCATTCTGATTTCTGTAATGGAAAAGAAAACTTATTTCGAACAAGATAATTCTACATACAACAATAAATACAATAATTATTAATAAAACATATGTTAAGTGGATCTTAAGTCTAAATGAATTTAATTTTTACAACATATTTGTAACTTGTAATTTTATAAGTATATTTGGAAATACATACCACAATTTCTTTTTTACTTAAACGTATAAGGTGGTTGTGATTGAAGTTGATAATAATTATTGATTAGCAATTCTTGTAGCTTTGTAGTCAGCTAAAAGTTTCATCTGCATACATCCTTTGCAGAACTAGTAATAACAATATAGTAAATAAACATAATAGTGTCTTAAAAGTAACAATATTAATAATAATACATACTTTCCAAAGATTCATTTTGGTTGGTACTATTATCTTTAAATCGAAATTCGAGTAAGGAGTCAATTCCTTCAGATCCAAGCTGTTTAAGTGACGCAGAATGCAGAGAGTCTACAATTAGTTGTTTTCCTAAGAACAAATAATATTATACGTTTCATTTCGAATGTATATTTCCTAAAACTATTATGTTCAATATTCTTACCTTCAATGTATGGATAAACATCCTCAATTTTGTTATCTTTAAGGTAATTACCTATACAATTCTATTTCTTTAATAATATTTTCTGTGTTCGCTATGCGTATAATTATTATTACTGCTATACTTTCAGCGCATTTCTCACCACACATAAAACTGACTATGATGATCGTTGTATGCCTGTGTAGTCAAAAATCGGCAACTAGTTAGTAAAAATTTAGTACTTTTAATATAAAATTGTTTGTATATTAATTTAAAATTAAACATATTAACGTAAAAGTAAATATTTTAAAATGAAAGTAATAATTTTTGTTTATAAAGTTATTTTTACATTTAAAATCATCAATATTTTGAAGAAAAAACATTTTACTTTGATTTTAACAAAATGTTTATTTGTATTAAAAAATTATTTTTACTTTCAATCCAAAATCTCAATTTTTGAACACAAAAGAATTAAGTTTTTATCTAAACAGTATTAATTTTATACCAAAAGTATAATTTTATTTTAAGCAAATTTTATTCACAACAAAAGTAGAAACATTTAAGTTAAAAATATATAATAATCTACGAAAAGTATATTAGTTTTAAAATAAAATTATAATAGTTTTAAAATTAAAAGTAAGATTTCAAAGTAGCGTTTTTTAATTTTACCTTCAATTTATTTAAGTTGAAAGTAATTCTTTTCATTTTGGATGTTTTTAGAAACGAAAGTAATTTTTGTTGTAAATAAAACTTATATTTTTTTGAGTGTACAACCTCTCAATCGACAATGTCCCATTTTGCGCTCTTAATACACAAATAGCTATTGTGACAGATAAAACGTCAAGCATTTATTTATTTTTAGTTCAATTCCAAGGCTGTCGATATTTTCAACGTAATTTTCGACATTTTCATATTTAATTTTTGTCGTTACAAAGCATGTAAGGGTAATTCTATTTATTGATTTAGATGCAGAATTTTATGCCCTACATCTTTTATTTGATGCGTTTTTGCTTAAAATAATTAGCTGGGCAGGAAATTGCAAAAAAACTGATTTCCCATGTTAATTTCCTATGTACACCTTCAAAATAGACACACGGTATGTACGAAACTTAGATTAAAGAAAATATATAGTAGAAGATTGGCTATCTCCCTTATAAACCGTCTGTTCATTTATAAGAATAAAACATCATTTGCCATGAGTTCAAGACTACACGATTATGATACTCGTCATAAGAGCAATTTTTATATCCCAAAATCTAGATTAAATATCACTAAAAACTCTCCAAACATATATGGCTTAGAAATTTTTAATAACTTGCCTGAAAACTTAAAAAACGAAAATAATTTCAAACTTTTTAAAAAATCATTGAAGACTTTTCTATACTCTATCCGTTTTAACTATAGAGCGTTGGGTGAGATAGGGCTTAAGATTCTAGCTCTCTGATTGGTTCAAACGTAAACCGAGTTTACACAGTAAAATAATTGACGTGAAATTTGCTTGACAACTGTATCAATTATTTTGCCGTCTGACATAAAATATATAAATGTCAACATAGTTAATAGTACACGATTTATTACATATTATCAGTTTCTGTTCAGTTCTGTTTGTTTGTTTTTTTCGTTTATATAATTTTCATAGTGCTTTGTCGTTATATTTCATATTACATAGTTTTCATTGTGCGCGTTTTCTTAGTTTTTAGTTAGCAGTTCGTTAGTTTTATTCTTCTCTTCGTTAATATTATGGATAAAAATCCTGAACCTGGCTCTGCCAATGTTTTAAAATATCCAAAAGGAAAGGCCCTCCGAAGCGGACAAAAAAAGTGACGTATAATTTATACTGCACATATCGTGCCACGAATGCATATTCCAATTTAGTAAGTGTCCAAATTGTGGCATCAGAACTGGGCATAGGACGATGTAATATTTGGAAAATTATAAAAGAACATGATGAAGAAGGGTTATTCGGATCACTCTAGGAACAAAGAAATTTGTTTAGAACATTATTTTGTTCTTATTTAACGGTGTATATAGATTATACATATAATGTATATATTTTAGAGTGTAAATATTTATATTTCAAAGGTGAATTATATTTTTATTTTACGTTGTTTTCTTTAAAATTTATTTGAATAATGTGGTTTTCATTTATGCATGCCCCTTTCGCCGAAATGTAGAGAAAGGTATGGAGATTATAAGTAAGTATATGCATAAAAACAAAATAGATTAGCACATGTACGTACAAGACAAAATTACTGAAAAAATGTCAATTAGAAAGATTTTTTAAATCCAGGAATGGCGCCAAAATGTGAATTTTTTATTTAATACATGTAAAAACGGCCGCGCTCGAAACGCCATCTAGTCTATAGGTAAAACGGATAGAGTATAATTGGACACAGCTTCTATGATTTAAAAAAAAAATTAAATTTCATTTCTTAATAATGTAATTAATAAAAAATCAATCGATAATTTATTAAAGACATTATTAAGAAATGTGAAATATATGTTACACTGTAGAAAAATAGGCAATAAAAATACTTAATATGTTAATGTCTATTTAAACATGTATGTATTACATTACATTATTTAAATCTAATAATAAATAACTACAAATTTCAAACTACTCAGCGACAATAAAATTTAAGCACATACTACTCAAGAAAACAAAAATTTGAATTATTATTATAACAAGAAGTAATTTTATTTCAAAAAATCTGATGTGGCCAGCACATAACCTCTCGCCAGATATTTTACCTGGGCCTAAATTCTCCAAATCATTTGTTCGCATTCGTATGCGTTCATGAACGTATAGTGTCCAAACGTATACGTTTCAAAAATTCTATTCTGCAATGGTATACGTTTGTCTCGCTTGATTTGCATTCGAATACGTTTGGCTTTCTAAAGGATGGTTCCAATAGACTTTTTCATTTGTAAAGGGACCAATCAGACAACAGCACCACGCTCCATGCATTAGATTAAATGTCAAAATTTGACATTTTTACATTGATATTCACTAAACCTACAATTTTATTTGAACATGAAAAAAATGCCGAAATATGGATTTCTTTTCCCTGAAGAGCAATAAATAATAATTATTAGAACGTGGAAAATTTGATTCGACTTTTACACACAAAAAAGCAATCAAATTTTAAGAAGATTTAATAATAATGTTAAATGTTATCCCTGTACCAAAAAAGACTGAAAAAACTGGAAGATCTATATATAAACCTCGATATAAACATATGAAATGTATTTACTGATTGATTTTAGACTTGGTACGATAAGCTCTGTGGGTAAAAGACGCCTTCATGCAAAGAGATACAACATATAAGAAAAATATTTAAGATACTATGTATTTTTTACAATATACATTTTTCTTTGTGGCCACCGCCTCCGGAAGAGTCTCGGAAAAGAATCATTTCATGAATTTAATTTTTTTCTATGAACTACAAAAAATTAATCTTAAACATACAATTTGCTTTATTGGATTCATTCTTGTAATCAATATTCTTAACTGTAATCAAAATATTATTTGTTGTAATAAACAAGGTCACAGTTATTATTTCAATTAATAATGCCAGAAAAATATCCGTTTGGCAGGATATTTCTATTACTTTTACTCATAAAGAGCTCTAATGCAAACGAAAGTTAAATATTAATTTTTTCCTTAGGAATAATAAATTACAGTCGGGCTGAATACTTTTATCATATTTCTATTATACATATATTATACGAGTATTATATTACGAATTTATAATTTATATTTTTCAAAATATACTTGCCTTAAAAAATAATAACAGAATTCATCACTAAATAATTTTATAATAGAATTATTCCCCATGGTATAGAGTTTTTATGTATAATACTATTGCACTTAGATGTAAACGTATGGAAAATTCATTGAACGAATGGTCAGTCCCCGTTCGTTGTCAAACGTATGAAACTTGTACGTTTAGAAACATACGTTTATGAAACGAAAAACGAATGCTGGAGAATACCAAAATCTCATTTCATACGTTTCGAACGCCGCAAACGTTTACGTTTAGATTCGAGAATAGAGGCCCTGGTTGTACGCATAAAACGAAAAATATTTTTAAATACAAATACATATATTTATATCTCACTACAAAATAATTCTCACATATATTTGCAAAATCTATGGAATATTTTAATATAAATTATGTACAATACGTTAATTTTCTTTTTCTTCAAGCGTATTATAATATTCATATTATGCTACTGTACACACACTATAGAAGACATTCATTGTCTTACTAGTACAAAAATGTTGTCATTGTTGTACTAGTAAAAAAATGTTAGTGTCTTTGTTCACCGCTAGCGGCGGCATTCGTCACAGCAACACAGATTATATTGAAAATTGTTATTTGACAGTTGTATCTTTTTTGTTTTGCAGTGTTCACAGCCAGCTTTGGCTGAAACTGCAAAATCTACAATTAAAAAATTCTAAAAAAAATCTTTGAAACACTTGAAGAAAAAATAGTATATGTCATTCGGAGTAGAACGATCTTTTTGTGTTTTACCCAGCTTGCCTAGCCTCGGCTAGCGCCTCGGCCACAATAGCTGGGTTCAACACAAAAAGACCGCTTTCTACTCCTAATAACATAATATACTATTATATTCAATATCCTGAAATTTTCTTTTTCTACTTTCCTTTTCTTTTTTCTCTATATTCGTCATTTTTTCGCAAATTCCTTTTGTATTCTTTTTTACGTATATTCTTTTGCGTTGTTGACTTTTTTTTATTTTCATAATCTTCATTGATGTACAAATATTTTTGTTAGTGACATTTATGTGTCAATTACAAACATTTGAATTTCTTGTCTTGAAGTAGATTGATCTGAGATTTTTTTACATCAAATTATTTTATATGCATTTCTTTATCTCTAAATCTATAGAAGATATAATAATGAATTTATATTTATCAAATAAAGAATTTAACGTTCTTTAATATAAGTATTTACATAAATTTTCTATAAATAATATTTAGATGATTTTTTTTTGTAACTACTACTTCCAATTGTTACCAAAACTTAATCAACTCTTCCCATTATTGTTAGATTGAGGAATCCGTAGTTAAAAATGTCTTTAGTCTTATAGTATTTAAGAAATCGTGGATCCAACATCCACACACATACGGACATCATCGTAAAAATGTTATAATCGGATTCTAGGGACCTTAATACGTGCTTATTCACTAAAATCTGGATATGCGATTTTTAGCATGAATCCAATACCTCTCTTAGCGAGAGGTAAAAAGGGTTGTTACTTTAAATGTCAGCCAGAAATGTACTGCTTCTTTGACTTCGTCATCGACATTCGTCCATTTTTTAATAAATCTATCGTCCTATATACTCCTTTTTTATTAAAACTGATAACACCATACTATTCCAACATTCTTTGAGGAATCTTATGAAGCTTCACGTCCTTTTGTCAAAGAATGGGATATCTTGCTGCTCTCCTACGGTGGAAACATCTAAGAGCACCGCGATGATGTACATTCTTCTGGTCCACTTGCACACACCATTTCTTCTACTGGGCATTGTTAACTTCTGCAAGAGTGTCTCTTTACTACGTATACAAATATTACATGTGATCTTTTTCTGAAATATGATTAATTTGCTAATTTTTTATTATTTCAACCTCGCATAATAATGGTAATATGAAAGATAATATACTTACCGAAAATATATTGTATGATAAAGCACTATATTGCAATAAATATACAAATTCACAAATAACAGTTTGAATTTAAAATGTCAAAAAATGTCGAACAATGCAATGATAGAGAATTGTGGGAAATTTACAGCAGTTTTCAAACATTTACCACTTTTTTATAGGATTTTGACATTAAAGTTTAAGAATAACTGGAATCACTGTAAAATCTGTACTACTAACGACATCTATGAACGGGTCAGGAAGTATTTCCAACGCTACTAGATTGAAAACTTGTAATCACGTGTCTCAATGCAGATTCTCCCCCCTGGTATGAAAACAATCATATACATGGGCGAATGATTAAAATATATTATTTTTATTAAATCCAGAAGGCTTAGAATTTGATTCAATATACATATATTATATCTTTCAAATTTAAAGGAAATTAACAGGTATTCAAATTTGTGTTCATCTACTTAAAATTTAGACTTAGACAAATTTTTTTCAGAAAATATAAGCACTTTTACTGACATTTAATTATTACATACTTCAATTTAACATCAAGTAATATTAATTAATTAATTTATGTATTCGAGTATAATCCATTCGGGATATTGTATAATACAAATTAAATCGTCAATATTGCTTGGCAGTAGTCAAGCCCCTTCCACATTCGCAGTGATGATGGTAAAATGAGCCTCTGCATTTAATGAAAATATAATGTATTATTCACTCCCATTATATTTTTAAATAAAATAACATACTCGTAATATGATTGTTTTTATACTATTGAATAGCAAATTTCATGTAGGTATTCTTTAAATTTGGGTAAATAATGCGAGCCCTGGCTCACAACATTTGAGCAACTTAAATATTAATTTATCATCATATAACTTAACTAATAGAATTTGTAATAATAATGAAATAAATCTTTACTTTCTATTTAAAATGAAGATTTTTGAACATTATAACGTAATTTTAAATTAAATTTATAAATAAAGATTAAAAATTTAACGATATGTCAAAATATCAATTTAATATTAATTATCAATATTGAGCAACATCGCTTTTATTGTAAATTACTACTGTTATCATTTTAGGTCCGGTATTATAAAACTATTTAATCTACGATGAAAATTTAGTTGGTACCTAACTAATTTAATATCCTGGGTTATTATACAGCGTGTCCCATAACTGCAGGTACATATTAGAAGGGCATATAGTTCTTAATGTCCTGATTACGGAAAAAAAAAATTTTTTTCAAAATTCAAAAATTAGTTTTTGAGGTTTTTGAAGGAAACAGTTTTGGGACACTGGTTGAATAGGTTGTGTGTTTTTTTCATTACATACACATCTCCCAAACTTAATTGGTGTGACAAAGCTTTACGTAATTGCATAAATTAATTTCATTGTTAAATTATTTTATGTAATAGTTATAACTAATTTCACTATTCCAAATATTATAGTATCCAGGGGTACAAAAAATGTTCTTCTTAAGTGAACTACCCTTAATTATAGGAATTTTGAAAAAAAAAACTTTTTGTTCCGTAATCAGGACATTAAGAACTATATGCCCTTCTAATATGTACCTGAAGTTATGGGACTTCCTGTATACGGTAAAATTTATTTTGTGATCAACTAAATTTTAACTGTAGATTGTGTTTTATATTACTGGCCCTTATGGCTGGTTTCATTAATATTTATTTCGAAATTAAACAAAAATTATATTAAAATCAACGTTTATATACATACATATAAAATGTTTTATATATGTATAAATGTTAATTTTTATTAAATTCCCAATTAAAATATTGGTGCAACCGGACATTGGCTTTTTATTTTATAAAACCTCACAATCTTACGTCTTCAAATTAAAGCAAATGATAATAATAATAATAATAATAATAATAATAATAATAATAATAATAATAATTTATTTATTTTCGTAAATAATTAAATAAAAAGATTGGGTAATAAGCCCTGATGACATATTTATTTATTTAAAAGATTGACGCCAGAAATAGTCTTGAAAAACAAACCCCCACTTTTGTGACGGAGCACATACAGTAAGTCATTCATAGCCAATAGGAAAATAGTTTGCGTTATTTATATAAATAAAAGTAAACGAAAGTTTTCCACATTTTAAACTGAATGTGCTCTGACGTGACATTCTGTTTCAAATCTCGGGATTTTTTAAAAATATTACACAAATTTCAATAATTAATTGTAAAATATTTAATGGATATTTCGTGATATTTTCAAATTTGAGACTCTTTGAAGAACAATATATCTTTTAAAATTTAGTACTTAGAAGTCATATAAAAATTCTTGCAACAGCCCTATTGTTATCTTTTAAAATATGTAGAATTAATTATCTCAATTTTATAATGTGTAATTTATATTTTAGGGGCTATAAAGTGAAAAATTCGAGATGAATTTATTTTCCATAAACATGAGTATACAAAATATCGAATACAAAAAAAAAATGCTTTCATAAAAAATACTGAAAGATTATACAAGGATATGAAATAAAAATTGTATTACCACGAAACAAAATTAAGAAACAGTATAATTGAATAGTTTATAATTAATCTTCATTTTCACATCGTTCAGTATTTTTTACTTTACAATTTAATAAGTTGTAACATGATACTAAAATGTATACTTTATCTAGTCCAATCCTGTTTCATAATTTTTGTTTGAATTAAATTCATGTTAGAACATATTCTGTCAATAGATGCTGAGGAGGTGACACAATTTTGTAAATGAACTACAAAATTAATAAAATTATCAACCAAAATATTTTTAAAAGGTGACCACCATGATGCTGATTTTACTTCGTTTCTAACGATAGGGATAAAAAAGTTTTCGAAAATAATTCGTCTTGTGCTAAAAACTTTATATTTATATTTATATATATATATATATATATATATATATATATATATATATATATATATATATATATATAAATATGGGAGGAATAATAGCAAGATTGCAGTCTAAATTTGTTTATTTAGTCAGGCCAACGTTTCGCTGCCACTCCCATCAATATCATCAGTCGTTTATTCCATTTTACATCTTTATACTTAATGATTGGTACAAAATTTTCATTAATTTCCTCCAAAAATGCGTAATCCTATAATCGCACATTACAATTTACCATCCACTTTTTACGGATAATATTTATTTATTTATTCATTTTTTATCGCCAGGAATCGTAAATTTAATTCATATACAATATTTTAGCGAAATAATAAAAAATAATAAAATGGTTTAAACCAATTTCGGACGGTTATTTAAACGGTTTAAATAGGAGCCCGCGATGCATACAGAAATTTTATAAGAGTGCAAAATTTTATACAAAAAAAGATTCTTATATTGTTACCTAGGATGAACTGTTAAAGAGTTACATTAGATATTTATTTTATACATAATTATGTTATATAAATAAAATATTTCTTAACTAAATTTCATCAGTATAATATGGGTATCTAAATTTTAATAAATGAAGGGCGTAATCTAAAGTTTCGCCCGGGGCGCTTAAAAGTCTAGGGCCGGCCCTGTATGTAGAAATGTTGATTGATAATAATATACCACTCCAATAATCATGTTATGGTTTATAGCACATAAGTGAAACATGCGGAGTACACTCCATGGCAACTTTGTCCGTGAGTTGACACCTAGTAAGTACCTTCAACGGTAGGGTTTCTTACCGAAAAGAATTTTTTGGAAAATTAGCGAGAACTTTTGTGACAGGACGGTTGGCTGTTCTTAAATCCGTACTATCAAGTGACGTAACAAGATGGCGACGAATGGTGTAAACACTATGTACCAAACCTTTGGTACGCAACTGGTACACATTTTTGGAATGTTCAAAGGGTAATGTACGATGTACCAGACCTTACTCATGTACGGTGTAAACAGCAAGCGTACCTATGCGATTTCTCTGCCATCTATAACTACTGTTAATTCAAGTAAATGGTGAATTAACATTTAGGGACATTGTGTAAGTTTAGTAATTTTTACAATTTTAATAGTGTGGCGATGTAAATTACATATATTCACAACTATTTTTCCTTATTAAGTAATTTTAATTTTAGGGTGACTCTGACAGTTAAATCTGCGCAAGCGCGTATAATGTACCAAAATATTTAGTATGTTTATTTATATACCGGTGTAAACATACCATACTAAGATAAATTTTAGTATACACTTGGTCTGCGTATCAGAATAGTACGCACGGTGTAAACGTAGTCAATAATTCAGAATTTTGAATGTGAGAGTATGTCCGAGCGCCACATACCTTTCTTACCCGGGTCATATTTTGGCCATGCCTGGAATAACAAGTAATATAGAAGGCTCAATAGTACTTTTACTTCAAAAACGGTTTATTATGCGCAATACTGTATGGGCTTATGTAAATTAAAATATTTTCGAAATATCATTTTGTGAAGTAACATTTTATTCGATCGGATTATTAATTCTCGAATCTTACTGGATACAGTCTTATTACGACCCATGATTTAGAAATATTAATTCTTTTTTAAATATAATTAGATTGAAATTCAGAAAATGGTGGTTGCAATTTTTAAGTCCAGGCAGAAATAAAAGTTCTACGTATTGAATAAATTTTATATATTTAATATAAGTTTTTTTAACGTAGAATAAACATGTTTCAAGGGAGAAATAATCCTACAAAATAATAGAAAATTTTTAAATATTGCAATCTTTAGCACATGCCTTATTGTGCCCCGGCCCCGAATGTGTCTTATCCATTTTATAATAACACTTTTTGTAATTATACTAAAGTTTTAAAGTTTGCTGCCCTACTTTAAAATGCGCTTACTAATTACATTTCATACTAACGTTTTCATATATATTTATATATTTGTTTTCCATAATTTAGAATTTCAGTATAATTTAGTACATAATATTTAGTCTATAGCCGTTAAAAGCTGGTTTAGTTTATGATATGAACGTTTCCGTTAGGAATAAGAATAAAATATAGTGCTAGTAGCTAGTACATAAGATATAGTGATAAAGTCAGTTTATGCACATCTCATAATACATACATATGTTTCAACCAATGATGAAAAATATGTATTTTCTAAATAAAATGAAGACCACATGCTCGGGATATGAATATTTATAATTCATAAACTGAAAAATGCATGTAATAGGTAATGTCTGGAATGTTTTATTATTAGATAAAGTAATATTTTTTATATATTTATATCGATATCCAATAAATATATTACGACTCAGTTTATAAAATTTTATTAAATAAAGTTATATTTTGAAACTCATATAGGAGTTCGTACTTTTCATACGTCTAATTCTTTAATACATGCGGTGACACTGAAATCTGCGTACGAAAACAACAAATAAATTTTAATCATTTATTATGTGTTATGGTTATGTACCGTACGATCGTACCGTATGCTAATGTTTTATTCCAAAATTGCATAAAGGATTAAGTGCGTCTGCGTACCTATATTTTTTTTTCGATGGACATTAAAAGTTCGATTTTGTGACCTCTAAAAATCTGTAAAATATCACTTTTACTGCCTAGGCAGTAAACATATTTTTAATTCCTATTACATAGCAAGCACTGTACAAACGCATAGCAACCGATCAATATACGCATATCAACATGATATAATGGCGATAACTTTCAAAATAGTTATAAATAATCTTCAAATTAATATTAATTCTAAAATCGGCAAAAAATAATGGCCGCTAGTATGAACGGTGATTAAGGGTGATTAGCGAGCATTTGACTAGCATTGTTTTATTTCTGACAATCGTTTAGAGATTATTTTAGAGAAAAATTCTTCAAATAAAAGATGCGGGCAATTAATTTTTCTATAACTTTTATTTGAAGTATTTTCCTCTAAAAGGATCCATAAACGAATGAGAGAGATAAAACAATGCTAGTCAAATGCTAGATAATCACCCTTAATCAGTTGTTCATACTAACGGTCTCTGTGTTCAACACAGCACTAAACACAGCTTGGATAGCATTCATGAAACGGCAGCCTCTGCTGTAAATCTGGTATTTGAGAGCGTAGTTAACTAAATAACTATATGTTAACCCTTATGAAAATTTCAAAAACTAGATAACGGAACTATTTTGAAGGGGATCACATTTTGGTTGGTTGAAAATGCACATAATAGTTATTTGTATGCCTAGGCACTAAATAAAGTATAATAAACCATATGATTAATAAAAAATACTTTCGCGCTGAGGAAAACGTTATTTTTTTTCCAAAATCGACACAGTATCACTCCGCATAGCTTAAACAAAAAAATGCAAATCATACTTTTGACAGCAATATTCTATCACTCATTTGACGTTTCGTTTCGATACTATGTTGTCAATTTAAAGGACACTTAAAATTAAGTACTTTAGTACCACCGTAGTCGCCGTCCGACTGCTCTTGAAGCGTTATACAAGAAATAAATACAATATTTGCTTTCAATGGGTACGTAATATAAGGCATAACTTCTTTAGAAGTGAAGTGTATAAATTTATAGTTGTAATTGTGATGAGTACCTGTTTCAGAATAGTAATATCACCTTGCATCAGAAAGTTACATCAAAATTATGTTAAATATTATTATTGTCCTACATTCCATATGTATATTACAAAAATATTTTACAAAATAAAGCTTTTATATTCATAGTACGAGAGGTGTTCGTGTGAAGTGTGAATATACTTTCTTTTTTCACTAAGTTAATCTTCTTGTCCATTTATCCTTACTTACAGATCGGCAAAGTGTCAAAGAAATTCCACGACATGTGATATGTGATACATCCCCACACACGTACACACACCCTCACATATCTTCTGAATCACCCTCGACAGCTAAACTACGGTCCCTAGCTCCAAAGTTAATTTTATTGTGAACGCGCTTTTTTCATAAATATCTATAAAGACACACGTCACTTTGGCTTCTATACATCCTGTGACGTCACCTGCCTCCATCGCATCAGAGCCATCTTTGATCAGTCAAAGGTATTGAGTTGTATTAAACTTGAATAAGATTAAAGAGCAGCTGAAAAGTGCTGGAAGTTTTACAGAAACTGTCAGGGATAATTTTAGAGCTTGCTTTTAGTTGAAACCAGGTATAATTTCTATAAAATAATAGGATGGTGTTTATGATGTCGCATTTTAAAATTTTTACCTTCCGTCACCTTTAGGTAAGGAAGGTATTGTCTTTGGTCAAAAAATTCGATGATGAGTTTTTAATCAATAAGCACGTTTTAGGGTCCCTAGAATACGAATTTACTATTTTTACGATGATGTCTGTATGTGTGTGTGTGTGGATATGTGTGTGTATGTGTGTGTGTGTGTGTGTGTGTGTGTGTGTGTGTGTGTGTGTGTGTATGTGTGTGTAACAAAATTTTCGTCTGCGATAACTCTAATACTACAGTTACAAAAATTATAATTTTTCATATACTTCTTCGTTACATCCATATGAAGAGCTGATTAAATTTTGGTTACAATTGGTCAACCGGAAGTACCATCATTTGAAGATTTTAACAGTTTTTCTTGAAAAAACTATGTTAAATATAATTTTTTCACATTTGATGTTATTATAAATATTAAAGAATATTTTATTCTCTACGATTTGACTGCATTTTATGCTTAATATTAAATGGATATAGAGTTAAAAAATCTGATGTGGCCAGCACATTACCTTCCGTCAATTATATGAGGCATTTACGAAAATTCTGCCGGTAAACTGTTACCGGTGAACAGCTGTTTATCAGGTTGTAGCTACCGAAATCGTTTTTTTAAGAAAGCAAGAGGTAAACAGGGGTAGATCTATATGCTATAAAAAAAATGAAAATTTGAAACAGGTTAGAAATTTAATGTAGTTAACAAACTGAGCAGAGTCCTACTTTCAACACATTTCTAATTTTAACGCGCGTGCTTCGCTTTGCATCACTACCTTTTTTTGAGATTAGATTCTTCATGAATCCGGTAGATGAATCTGGTAGATATTGTACAATTGTCGAACACGGTAACTTTTTACCACTGGTGTTTTCGAATACAGTCGGTAGATGCGGTATCTACCGGTAGAATTTTCGTAAATGCCTATGTATTTTCTATAAAATCCATACAGAAAGTTCCTTGCAAAAGATTCTAAATTTCTTGTATGTATGTTACCTTTCGACAGTTGTATGTATTTTATACAAATTCCATACAGAAAGTTTCGAGCAAAAAGATCCTATATTTCGAGTGAAATTATAATAAAATTATACTACGAATATGTCAATTGCACTTGACACTGACATCTTTCAATCAGAATTTTATTAATATAGTAGCTGTTTCTAGCATAGCTAGCTAATTTATGAAATTTAATTTCTTTACAATTTTATAACTCTATATCCATTTAATAGGAAGTATAAAATGCAGTTAAATCGTATAGAGAATACAATGTTCTTCAATATTTATAATAACATTAAATGTGAAAAAATGATATTTACCATCGTTTTTTCAAGAAAAACTGTTAAAATCTTCAAATGAGGGTACTTCCGGTTGACCAATTATAACCAAAATCTAATCAGCTCTTCATATGGATGCAACGAAGAGGAATACGATAGAATTATAATTTTTGGAATTGTAGTTTTAGAGTTATCGTAGACGAAAATTTTGTTACACGCACGCACGCACGCACGCACGCACGCACGCACGCACGCACGCACGCCCGCACGCACGCACGCACGCACGCACGCACGCACGCACGCACGCACGCACGCACGCACGCACGCACGCACGCACGCACGCACGCACGCACACACACACACACACACACACACACACACACACACACACACACACACACACACACACACACACACACACACACACACACACACACACACACACACACACACACACACACACACACACACACACACACACACACACACACACACACACACACACACACACACACACACACACACACACACACACACACACACACACACACACACACACACACACACACACACACACACACACACACACACACACACACACACACACACACACACACACACACACACACACACACACACACACACACACACACACACACACACACACACACACACACACACACACACACACACACACACACACACACACACACACACACACACACACACACACACACACACACACACACACACACACACACACACACACACACACACACACACACACACACACACACACACACACACACACACACACACACACACACACACACACACACACACACACACACACACACACACACACACACACACACACACACACACACACACACACACACACACACACACACACACACACACACACACACACACACACACACACACACACACACACACACACACACACACACACACACACACACACACACACACACACACACACACACACACACACACACACACACACACACACACACACACACACACACACACACACACACACACACACACACACACACACACATCATCGTAAAAATAGTAAAATCGTATTCTAGGGAACTTAAAACGTGCTTATTCATTAAAAACTCACCACCGAATTTTTTGACCAAAGACAATACCTTCCTTACCTAAAGGTGACGGAAGGTAAAAATTATAAAGAAATTAAATTTCATAAAGTAGCTATAGCTATGGAAACAGCTACTATATTAAGAAAATTCTGATTGAAAGATGTCAGTGTCAAGTGAAATTGACATAGTGTGTTTGTCTTATAATTTTACTAAAAATATAGGATCTTTTGCTTTCTGTATGGAATTTGTATAAAATACATAGAACTGCTTTAAGGTAATTTACAAGAAATAATAATAGTAAATCTTTTATTTCTGCAGATACATTACACAGTATATAGAAAACGTCACAAAATAATAATTTTCTGTATGAAATTTGCATAAAATACATGCAACTGCCGGAAGGTAATGTACAAGAAATAGAATATTTAATTTAGCAAGGAACTTTCCGTATGAAATTTGTACAAAATACATACAACTGACGGAAGGTAATGTGCTGGCCACAACAGATTTTTTATTTAGCATTTAGGTCTATTTCACATAAATACAACTCCGAATGTGCCACAATTATCATCTGTTGGTTTACATAGAAACATTTTAGAACAACAAAAGTGAATTAAACAGTAAATTTATTTACTTTGATGTTTAAAATTAACAGAAGCCAAGAAAGTTTTCTCTGAGATTAAATTTGACATTTATCAGTTAAAAATGTGGAGCGCTCCTACCAAACCCTAAAATCTAATTCTTTAATATTCTAAATAATGACGTCATTTAGTGCATACAAATTTAAGATTTTGACTTTAGGGTGATAAAAATGCAACTTCTTCAAATGCATAATAAAACTAAAAAAGACGCGTGCAGTCATGTAACTTTTCTGTGCCGAAATTAATAATAATAATGTAAAAAGTTATTGTTTTAAAATTCCAGTAAGTGTGATATTTGAACAATAAATATGAATAAAGCCCGTATTACACTTCACAATAAATCGTACAATATTTTGAAAATATATGCATTTTACGCTTCACGATATTCTAACAATTTATTGTTGTCAGGAGAAGGGCTACCAACCGCATTTGATGATCGGATATATTTTAAAGGTAACTGTTTGTTTCGTATTGTTGTGTTTGCGTTTCGAAATCGTGACATTTCACAAAAATAAAAAACAAAACACACAAACGTCAAACAGAAATAGTTCAATGTGTCAAATATTATACAGGTGGCACCGGAAAAGTAACCAAATCTTTTTAAGAAAATCGGAGAAAATAGAACACTTTCTAATTTTCACAATTTATTTTCTTATATAATATTATAAGTGGTAAATTTTTGCCGGAAAAAATTTCAGATTGTTACGAGAGCCGGTTGCCTAGCAATTTATTGAGTGGCATTGACAAAAATATTACGAGTTGTCAAACGAGTGATTTTTGATCAATGTCACGAGATAAATTGGCAAAGGGCTCGAGTAAAGCAATTGGAAAATATTTCCAGGATAAAATTTAACCACGAATGATATTCGGATGACTATTTCCAAAATAAAAATCAGGTAATCATTTATATAATTTTTTTCTTGACAAAAATCTTATAATTTTTATTGTGTTTCATTTTGCTTTTTCAACGTTTTAAATAAATTCCTGTCCGAATCGACTCGTTTTTAATAAAAACTGATAACACTGAAAATATACAGACTTTGACAGGTATGTAAACAATATGTTTCTAAAACGTCAAAAATTTTTCGCTTATCAAAACTCACTTATAAAAATACTACATCTTATTGGCTTAAAGGGTGCGATGAAATTTTTGTGACGGTGTTTTGTCGAAATGGAACTTGGTAAGTGGGTAGAATTCTGAATTTGGATTGGTTTATATATTTATGAGTGAAATAGTCAAAATAAATTGTACAATTTTGCTGTATTACACTTGCGGATAATTCGCCAATAAATTGAAGGCTACAAAATTGTACAATTTATTGTGTAGTGTAAAACAGATATAAACCTTTTTTAACTCTGACAAGTCTTATATCCCAATGTATTTTTGATACGTATCCATGGTTACAATAGGTACTGTAACGTTTTCATTTATTTGAGTGAAGTGTAAATATTAGACAATTATTATTAATTAAAATACATGTTTATTAAGACGATAAATAAATATTAAAAATATAATAACAATGACGATTACTAATATTAAACAATTATTAAATACTATTTTAAGACTACGAATATAATTAATTAAACACTAACACTATTTATTTAAACAATTAACAGGAATATTTATTTATACGATATTACTGGTTATTTATTTCCACTATTTATGTCACTTTACGTTCAACTGTCTGACTGTCTATTCATGTAACTAACTGTCTAACTTCCATAGCCTCAGTATTACCGATTGTGCGTATGCCAGTTCTTCAACACTACTGCGCATGCGGAATATCCACTTCCACTCGCCGTTACTGTCCTCGTATACCTAGCTTGCCAATACTCTTAAAAACTACCCAGTATTCACTTTCACAGCTATACCAGTAACTTCCCGACTATTTCACTCGACACAAAACTGCATACGCTCACCACGATACTGCTGTGCTTCTCAAACTCACTAACACCTTATTTCTTACTGTCTATGTAAATGTCCTTCTGACGGACTAACACCCTATGTGAATGTTTCTATCTCCGTTGCTTATATAGTGGTTCTAAATACCGTTTGGAATATTCTCTTACATTACGAAGTATATAACAATACGCGGGTAATTACGCTTATCTCCCCTTGTCTACCTAACCGTCCGCTTATCGCGCGCTGCACTGTTATTGTTTGCCTACTTAGGCTCCTTCTTCTTCTAGAATACTTCTATTCATAGGCGTCGGCTCGCTCGCGCTGGTAGGGGGTTGCGGACCAAATGTAGGTACTCTCGCGTTAAATACGTACATGATCAGCTACCAACGTTTTACTCAACTGGGCTAAAGTTTTTCCCACGGTAATTGTACATATTTGTATTCTAATACAAATATACTTAAATATTTGTTTCTATATTAAGAACAGTTAAGTACTTGTACTTATAAAATGCATCTTATATAAAAAACAAAAATTAACTTGAATCCCTCTAGTGGAGAAAAGAAATAAACATTAAAAAGGTAAACGTAACGTATTGAGTTGTATGTAGTTCTTAGTTTGTGTATTTCATTAATGTCTTGGTATTTTATTTATTAAACTGGAAGTAAATTGCTTCGTAATAACTTTCATCAAATGAAATGAGAAATATTTTTTGTATTATTTATATTTGCTGTTATAGTGAACAAAGAGAGAGAAAAAGTATTAACAATGTCAATTTTTGTGTTTACGGCTGCCAATCTCATACTGGAGAAAAATTGTTGTTATTGTTCAAAAACTAGCATGATGAAAGTTTACATTAAGGTGGCTTTAGACGATCAAATAAATTGAACTTTTTATTTGTCAAATGTTTACAACATTATTTTTGATCAAATGGTTCCATTTTACACGTTCAAATTATATGAACATTTTTTTCTTACAAGTAGGCATACCATAGTAAGAGAATGAAAATTTAGATTGGTAGCACTGATATTGTTAAATACATATACATAATTTCATGTTTATTTTGGCTTGGCACTTGACATATTTGATTTGTGCATTTGACGTGCAAAGATGGAATTTGTCAAAAAGACTTTATGCCAACATTACAAAATACAGCGCATGCAATCTAGGATAATATAATCCCTAGAAGTAACTAAAATTTGTAGTAAATGACCTTGATATTTAGAACATGCCCTAAGTTTTTTTGATCCAATGGTTTGAACATCGAACGTTCAAATTTCTTTGAACGTGTAAAGTTTCGGAATCGTATTGAACAATACGAAGTTGAAAAAATTGATGTAAATATTTGATCGTCTAAAGCCACCTTTATAAATAAATTAGAAGAAAAGTAATTAATTGACATTAAACTGGCGTGGATTAGAACCGTATGAATCGGGCAAAAAACAATGACGAAACATAATGAGGATATTGTCTACATTTTACAAATTTATGAAATAAATAACTTTTTATTTATAAATTCTACGATTTATTGACAAGTTTCATTAACAAAAATATATAAAATCAATCAAAAACAAATAGGTAGGTAAAGGTTAAAACACAAAAAAGAATTCATATGTGTTTGCCATAGATAAACAATTTTACAATTTGAGATCCATACTATGGTCAGTAACACCAAATAAAGTTTACGAATGTACTAATTCATTCACTTACAAAAATTTCTGGAGGAACTTATTGCTTTAAAATATTGAAACATCCCCTGCCTTCGACAGAACGCGAAAATAATCTTCGAACGTTATACAAAAAAATTATAAAATAAAATTTAATATTTTATCATTTTTGTCTTTACCTTTGACATACATAAATTTATTTTTGAAATTTAAAAAATTCGGCTAAATTTACTTCATCTTCACTGACTTTAACATATACACAATTACGAGCGCACCATGATAATAAAAGCGCTTTTATGGAGCACACTCCTCATAAGAATATAATGTAAAAGCGTGCTCGTAATACGGGCCATGTGTCATTCGCCTTTATCACTACAATCAAAGCACGTGTATTTAGAACACTAGCGCCAACTTCGATAATTTTAACAAATACCAAAAACTGGCACAGATCACAGATCCGCATGGCATATGCTTTCAAGAAGGTCAGCAGAGTCAATAATTTTGAAATATGTGGAGATGCCAACAGGTCAAATTGAAGAATGGTGAAGTCTTATTACTAATAGAAGGAGTAAACAAAAGGAAAACCGTCAATATGAAGTAAAATAAAATATACAGCTGTCCGGAATTCGAGGACTACCATTGTTTTCTCGGAAATTATATGAGGTACGACTTAGATGTTTTGTTTTCTCGAAAATTCTCATAGGCTACTACATAGTGACGATAAACTAATTTTCTTCGAGATTTTCATTTCTATATAACTACAATTGGTAATCTAAAAAAATGCTACAAAGAAAAAAAAATAGATATTTTTATTGTTTAACCAGTGGCGCACGAAATTAATTTTTCTATTGGTAAATTTTCGAGATATAACACAAACTTATTTTTTTATGTAATCTAGACGGTAAAAACATATTTCATTTATACTTTCAAAAAATACTTATATTTTATCTTTCAATTGGTATAAAGCTGTATTAAATTTGTTTTACCCCTAAAATCTTCGAGTTTTCGATATTTTTCATAAAATTTCTTAATTTATTTGGAAGTATCTGTAATATTTTATATATCATATTAATTATTTTATTTAAATATATTATTTTATTACGACTAAATAAATTTTAAAAAATATTTTTTTATATCAGACACTTGGCGAGAATACACATACAATGTTAAAATAAAAATATAGAATCAAAATTAAATTGTGAGCAGATTGACTATGGAATAGGTTATTTAATTAAAACAATGAAATTCTTGACAAGAAAATATTTTTTATGACTATTTCACTCATAAATTTATAAGCCAATTCAAATTCAGGATTCTATCTAGTTACCAAGTTTCGTTTCCACAAAACAATGTCACAAAAAAAATTCGCACCCTTTTAGCCAATAAGATGTCAAAGTGTGTATATTTTCAGTGTTATCAGTTTTTATTAAAAATGAGTCGATTCGAACAGGAATCTATTTAAAACGTTGAAAAAGCAAACTTAACTATATCACCTCAAAACACAATTAAAATTAGAAGATTTTTGTCAGGAAAAAAATATATAAATGATTACCTGATTTTTATTTTGGAAGTAGTCATCCGAATACCACTCGCGGTTAAATTTTATCCTGGAAAATTTTTCAATAGCTTTACTCGAGCCTGTTGCCAATTTATCTCGTGACATTGATCAAAAATCACTCGTTTGACAACTCGTGATTTTTTTGTCAATGCCAGTCAATAAATTGCTAGGTAACCAGCTCTCGTAACAGTCTAAAAAAAAATCCGGCAATAATTTACCACTTATGATATTATATATGAATAATATTAAAAATCTAAGATTTGAAATGTGAAACATCAGTCGAAAGAAAAAGCTTTTTCAGTCATTTCCAACCCAAGAGATTGTCATTGCAGAGAGGAATGACGTATTTTCCAACCTCTAAAAGGTTAGGAATCGACATGTTACTATAACGATTGTGAATAAATAACTATTCCTGCGCCACTCGATGAACAATAATAATATCTAATTTGAAACATATTTCTTGGTTGCCTATTGTTAAAAAGTTATTTGAAATCAAAATTTCGATGAAAATCAGTTTTTCGTCATTATCTAATAATTTTAAGGAAAATAAATCACATTTGTTATTGCCCTCGAAAAGCGCGCCACATGTCCCGTTTACCCGAAGTCGTATCTCTTATAGTTTCCCAGATCCCAATGGTGGCTTTGAAAATCCGGACATCCTGTATTACTTGTAGTACTAACGTGAAAAGTTTTCCCCATAAACTTTTCCACTCGCTTTCAAACTCGAAGATGACGTAAAGTTGCATGATAAGAATAACCAACACAAAGTCTTGTTATACTTCACCCTATCTATATCAAACTATATAGAAAATTAAATCCCTAAAGTTTGAAGGCATTGATAGAGACAGTCTTAAGTCTCCAAATGAATTAGAATCGCGCTTTTAAGCTGTTTGAGTATGAATTTCACTACAAAGTTTTAAAACATCTCAAGTCCTGTTTTAAAGAGTGGTATTTTTTTCAATGGTATTATAACATAGGAATATAGTGAAATAATAAATTTTTTGCAACACCACCTTCTAAAGTTGTCTTTATTTCACACTTTTTAATGGCTAAAATGTGTCATTATAACTGTAAAATAAAAAAATAAATATCAAATATAAAAATCACCATTATCACCAATAGTCTCATTTTTGATCATTTTTTATCTTTTTGAAGAACTAAAAGCCAAAAATATTAGAATAAATTTTGTTAATAACTTCTTATTCATATCGCTACCGCTCGTGCTTTAAACGGCTCACTCATGAAAAAAAGCAGTGTGTGCCACTTGTAAAATTCTATTATTATATTACTGTTCGTAATGATTTATTCACTGAAATATAAATTATTAAACATTTACTCGTAGATTAGTTTTGATATTTGTCATATTTTAATTTAATGTATTAGTTGCCTACATCTAAGAATCAAAATATGTTATGCTATTATGAAAAATATGCTTTGTATATATAAGGTAAAGTTTTTAGTGACGTCATAGTGGAAGCAGATAACTTCCTGTCTTTATCCCTATTATATATAATTTTATGGTTTAATAGAGTGTCGTGGCTATTCTTATAGCAAGCACCTTAGGTGACGTCATTTTTGTGTTTCGTACGATATTTATAGGATTTTATATCACTACTACTTTCATCACTTCTTTATAAAAAAAAATCAAAAATAATATATTATTTTATAAGGAGCTAAAGTGATACTTTTTGTGGCGAATCTGTATAGACGTTTAGCGAGTCCGACAATTAGCTAGATGTGCCACATAATTTTTTTCTTCTTCAATTGCCTATATCCGATTAAACTGTATGTTATTTAATTTTAATTGCGAAACCTCCTAATATCGTTAATTTGGAGTTTTGGAAAACAAAAATTTAAATATTTGTTTAAATTTGGAGCCTTTGCGAAATTTGAATATATTTTTCTGCTTTTTAACAATTTTTTTATAATTACAGTTTTTTATAAGATTCATGTCATGCTAACGTGCGTATCATCTCGAGGAAACAGACTATACCTATATTACGAAAATATTTTGTTATATGTGTAGGTATTTAATATATCTTTAAAAATATCTTAGCTTTAGGTATATTTATATTTTTCTTTGTATTGTTGTACTCTTTTCTGTTTTACGGTGTGTATTTTTTGCATAGTTTATGGAATATTTTTCTCTTTTATGTTATATTAAAAGTATAAACTCTAGAAAATGTATACACTTATTACACTTTCATTATATAACTACTTACGTGTAAGTTTACATTAGTAAATCCGTAAAATACGTAGTAACATGTATATATGTTATTAGTAAATATATGTGTATATGTGAAATCTACTAACTTTGTGAAATAAACTCGTAATGAAGGGAATATGATAGATCTGTTTGAATGCTAATGTAGAATATGATACATTACAGTAAGTGCACTATCGTCTGATCTAGCTGAATTGCCAGAAACGCTTTTACTTACTTTATGGCAGGGCTGCACAACGTACGGCCCGTTGCTACTCTCATTATGGCCCGCGGAACGTAAATTTCTGGGACAATATTTGAAAAATCATTAATTCCATACTTTACTTGCGTTTTCTAGGTTTTTTTAGTTGAATATTTTATGAAAAATAATTCTAGATATTATTTAAAACTAAATTGTTTGACATCTTACTAATGAGAATAATTTGTGAAAACTATCCGTAGATGGCAACTTTGGACTTATTTTCACCGGTGGCGCCATTATCTCACACACCCACCATCAAACACTCCCTGCGATTGGCGCGCTTTTACACTAGTGTAGTGTTTAAAGTTATTACGTAAATAAATAAACATATAAATAAATAAATAGACAAACAAATAAACAAATAAACAAATAAACAAATAAACAAATAAACAAGTAAACAAATAAACAAATAAACAAATAAACAAATAAACAAATAAACAAATAAACAAATAAACAAATAAACAAATAAACAAATAAACAAATAAACAAATAAACAAATAAACAAATAAACAAATAAACAAATAAACAAATAAACAAATAAACAAATAAACAAATAAACAAATAAACAAATAAACAAATAAACAAATAAACAAATAAACAAAAAAACAAATAAACAAATAAACAAATAAACAAATAAACAAATAAACAAATAAACAAATAAACAAATAAACAAATAAACAAATAAACAAATAAACAAATAAACAAATAAACAAATAAACAAATAAACAAATAAACAAATAAACAAATAAACAAATAAACAAATAAACAAATAAACAAATAAACAAATAAACAAATAAACAAATAAACAAAAAAACAAATAAACAAATAAACAAATAAACAAATAAACAAATAAACAAATAAACAAATAAACAAATAAACAAATAAACAAATAAACAAATAAACAAATAAACAAATAAACAAATACACAAATGAACGAGCAAACAAGCAAACAAGTAAACAAGCAAACAAGCAAATAAATAAATTAAAAATAAATAAGTAAATAAATCATCATGGTATATTATCCATATTGCCGTTGAAAGAGGAAAAATTATCAAGGTACTGTACCATTGTGTGTCTGTGTTTATATTTTACCATTAGAATTGTAACTTCTTGAATCTTCAATTGTGTAATTAAAATTACTAGAAAGATTTATTTTTGGTATAGAACCACTATTTATATTAAATTATGCTTAATTATTAAGTTAATTTGTATTTTTTTCTCTACTCTGCTGAAGTAAAAAGTAATTTGCCAAAAATAATACCCTCGCGATTTTATCGCTCGTGAAGTTCCACTTCCTTCTCATCGGCAAAATTATTAAAAATTTGGAGAAGAGATATAAAGACGTAATGATGGCCTGAGCGTGATAAACAAAGACAGGCAATATGACATAGCGGTAGAAATAGAAATAAGTACAAGGTAAACTCAAAACATTTGTTTGTAAATAATATTATTAAGAAGTCATGTTTAATTAATTTTATTATTAAAATGAGAATCTCTAGTGATTATTTTTTTACATTTTATGATTCATTGCAATTCCATTATGGTCACTTACCTCATTCGGTTGTGATACTTACATCACATACGGTTATACAGTGTGTTCAATAAAATTCCTAAGTCGAAGTAGGCTATGAACAGAGAAACGTATGTCTGATCATTATTCAATTCAAAAGTCAAGATGCCAAAATTGATCTTAAAATGTAATTTTAAAGAGAAAAGACAATAAAGGAGGATACAGTTATTGACATTCGCCGTCTTCTAATTTCTTTCGATTTCTAAAATAAGATTCAAGAAGAAAAGCTTTGATTTCTTTAGATAACATTTTAGACAATATCTCATGTCAAATTGACATTAAATTAAATATTTTTAAATTGACATACGTTTCTTTGTTCATAGCCTACTCCGAGTTAGGAATTTTTTTGAACACTGTAGCATGTAGCACATCGCTTATACAGTGTGTTCAAAAAAATTCCTAACTCCGAGTAGGCTATGTACAAAGAAACTTATGTCAATTAATTAAATGTCAATTTGACATAAGATATTGTCAAAAATGTTTTGCAAAGAAATCAAAGCTTTTCTTCCTGTATCTTATTTTAGAAATGGAAACCAATTAGAAAACGGCGAATGTCAATATACTGTATCCTTCTTTATTGTCTTTTCTCTTTAAAATTACATTTCAAGATCAATTTTGACAACTTGACTTTTGAATTGAATAATGAGCAGACACACGTTTCTCTGTTCATAGCCTACTCCGAGTTAGGAATTTTTTTGAACGCACTGTATTAAACAACGTTGATAAATATTTTGACAATTAGAAACAAATGTAACAAGTGACATTACGTTTTTCTTTTATGACAGCCACATATTTTTAAGGAATAACATTGTTAGCTACGTCGTTATGTATAAACGATGTACTACATGATACAGCTTAGGACAGTTCAAGACAAGCAACTGATCAGATCGTCGCATAAAATTGGGATTAATTGTTCGTGCATTGGTAGTTTTATCCTCTTTTCCAGCCGATAAATACGAACCGAGGTATCCCAAATCCGATGTCTGAGAAACAACTGTTCGTTTCTAACACGCCGGCGCTTTATTAATATAAATTAATTATTTATAAATAATTTTGTGTGAAATTTTTGTTCTTATTAGTTTCGGAATTTAAATCTGCTGCGACTATCTTCTAAGAAACTGCTTTAAATTTTGTTAAAGGCCCTTGTCAAACTGAATAATATAATTAGAAGTGAAGTGAGGATCTTAGACATCGTTGGCGTGAAACAAAACACTATTCAGTTATTTTAATTAGCGTAAATCCGAGAACAAAGCACTGGCTTAGTAACAATGCTGGGGCGGCTTTGGAAAAATTAAAATTGCCGTCTAAGATTACTCTAAACAAGTGAACGTCAGACGCCTCGAGACGACGGCAAACAAATGAAGTTCACAACCAGAAACAAACGCTAAACATCAAACATTAAAGCATTATAAATGATGCATTATAATTAATAACAAGTATAAAGATACAAACACACAAAGGTCGTTATAGTCTTTAATGTGTGTTTGTTACATCGTTACATGTCTTTGTAAATGATATATCACTAATTTTACTATATGTATATGTAACAGATAATCCCTGTGTTATTGTTTTTAGATAATTATCACATCTGCTTTGGATATTAATATATCAATTAATTTTGTTGAAACACATTTTGTATATGACACAATCACAATAGTGCGATACACTTTTAAATTAGTATTAGCTCAATAGTTTATTATTACTTATTAAATAATTTTAGTGTGTTTTATTTCCTTCATCATACAATAATTACTTAAACATTAAATAAATCTACATATACACATAACTTGAATTGTATTGTATTAATGCAATATGTGAATGTACAGACTGAACACTGAACTTTATTGTTTTGTTACACAAGTTGTTGCTTTTACATATGTACATATGATGGTGTTGAGTGTAGTGTCTGGCGTGTTGTCAAGCGTGTGTTTTTTTTTAGTATAATTTAATTCAAGCGCTAGATCTAGTAATACTGGTCTGAACAAATAGTTAATTACAAATTTTTTAACTTTATTAAAATAATATTTTATTGGTACTAGCTATGAAACAGAATAATAATATTTACTTTCATCATGTAATCTGTTCAACAGTTAAAGATAAGTATTACAACTGGACATTGTAATATGTGATTTTCATAGTATATTCTTCTATTTCACATTAGTTTAGTTTATTTCAAAATTATTATTAAAAAGAAAACATTAAAATTTCAAGCTTTGTAACGCTGGCAGTTTCAATAAACATTTGAAATTTAGTTTGCTTCGGAACAACAGTTATTTATATTATAGAATTTAAGTTAGAGTTAAAATTTATAGTAGTTATTATGTTATCAAACTAAGTATAAAAATTACTATGTAGTTTATTGTAATTATTTATTACAAAGAATATAATTGCAGACATTTTGTCTTTGTGAAGTTAGTCTATGAGTATTTTTGTAAACCATCTCATATCTTTGGCTTCAAACAAGAACAGCCAATGTCGACATTTCGTAATTTTAGGAATGAGTGATTGATATAAAATCAACAACAACAATCAACTTTGACTGTGAAACTCGACGTTCTGCAGTACAAGTAAAAAACCCTTCTAGATTTCACTTCCTTATCTTTATTGCGGTTATTATTGCAACAAATGTTTTTTTTTTATATCACGGCATTAGTTCCATGGATGCCGATTACTACATGGTGTAGATTCCTTAACAGATAGACTTTGGTTGTTTGTCAATCTAATTTTGGTCAAATATTGACATTGGTTGTTCTTGAATTAAGCCACAGATGTTTTCATACCAATTCTTATAGATCACTGATGACGAAAACCGGATTCGTTTTTCAAATAACTATCAATAGCTGAACAACGTAACAGATATATTATTGTTTTTATTTTCGTTTTAATGATAAAGATGAAAATAATTTTTCTATTTATAAATTTTCGTACTATAACACAAACTTTAATTTTTTAAATTGAGTTTTAAAGTGCACGTATTATCAGAAACCGCAAAAACTTCCATTTAACATAATATCTATTTTAGTTCTGGTGATTTCAATATGTAAATAATATTTTGTACTGTTTATTTGATGAAAAGCAAATATTGAAAATTGTTTTTGTTTGCAGAACCATGACGACTGCCCGATCGAGTTTTCTTCTATTTCTGGTGTTTACCTTGACAACAAGAGGTGAGTTTACTCGTATTTATTTATGAATCACTGTAAACAGATCATTCATTTCGAAATTTCAAATCTCAATTTCATATTTTAGATCGTTCCCTAGATATTTTCAGTTTAATATGTATGCATTGTTGTGAGAGCTAAAATAATTATACAAATGAAAAACTATAAATCACATTTAGCAAAGATAATTTAATTTTCCAATGTATATAAATTACCCACACTTAAAAACGTATTATCTAGTTCGCATATGCATTTATCAAAAAATTCGTTCAATATTTGAACAACGAGTAATAAATTCGCGCCATTATCAATGATTGCATATGTTAAACGCAATTTAACAGACTCATTACATAGGAATTGGTGTATTTGTTCACCGCTAGTCAATATGCATTCGTGCCTTCATTTTATCCCTGTTTAATTGTAATTTTGCGCTGCATGATTTAATTAATATATACACAAATACCACGTATAATTATGATTTCATGTAATTATATTCACTAAATTTCTGATTGTTCTTCGTAAACTATTAGATTTATTAAAACTCCGCAATGTCAAAATATTTATAAAATGTATAATTAAAACTTCATTAATAAGTAAATATATCGTCATGATTTTGACGGATATTGGTCCTACAGGGTGTTAAGAAACCAAAATAATCTGTGCATAAAGTACAGTGAATTATAATGAAAAGTGCTTAATCAACATAGGTTCGCAAACTAACCACTTCAGAGATATGAATTATATAATATTTGCAAGTGTACTTCTTTGGAATTTATTGACACTTTATCAATTTTCCTATGTAACATATACTGCGCGGTTTTGCGAAAAAAATGTTATAAATAGCATATTTGTTGTGCTTAATAGTTTGTATTCTAATGCGTAAATTGCCGACTTGCATATTACGTTCGATATCAAAATGACTATAGAAGGCTTCTATTTCTTATTGCTTTTGTTCCTTTTTCCGCAGATTTAGTGCCATAAGTATTTTAATAATAGAATAGGTAATAGAAAATAGTCCATATTCGTGAAAATTTTATTTTGCGGACTCATGTTGATTAAGTATTTTTTACTCATTTTGGTCTGTAAGTATTTGTACCTACTGCAGTCAGTCAAAATCGTGACGATGATGTTTTTAATTATACATTTCATTAATCTTATACATATGGGGAATTTTAATAAAACCCATGAGTATACATACAAAATAAATATCACCATTATTTATGCGGTGACTTGCATGCAAAATATATACATTAAAATGATTTACTAATTAAGCAACATTGCCCTAAGTCTAATTGAATCGACTACGTATATTTTAATATAACCTAATCTGTATGGAAGGGTCGAAAAATAGGCACCCTGTATAACTACGATTATATAGTCAATATCAAACTTTTGACTTTAAGACTCATATTTGGAGTATTTCTTTTAAAAAATGTATATTTTCTTATATTTTGCTGCTATTGCATCTTTACTTTTATATTTATGTTTTTTTTTTATGTTGTTCTGTTGTCCATAATGGGTATTGTTTTCCTTTGTTTTGATGAATTACTTAATATTAATTTTAAAATGCTATCCCATTTTCTTAACTCATTTTCAAAAATATCAGATGTGACTCATCAATTTTTGTGAAATATATATTTATATGTAACTGGCAAATTAGTGTAATTTTTGAAACACCGTTTTTTTTGCTTTTCCAATAACAATTAGTTTTCATGTTTTGGTACCCATCATAGGTATATGCATACAAAAACTTTCTCTATTGCGCTGCCTTGTTCCTTATAACCGAAAATTATAGCAAGTTTTCGCTAAGAATGTAATTGTTATACGCGGGTTTCCATTTAATCGGGTTCGTTATAAGCAAGCACAAAATTGGTAATTATTTTTGTTCGTTATTCCTCTATTGTAGTCAAATAATGTTTTTAAAAAAGGATAATTAGAACAGATGTACGCTAAAAAAATGTTCTTTTTACCCGACTTAAAATCCGATAATTTCCAGTTACAAATCTGTTATAGTATCTTAGATGAGATGAAGGTCTCCTGTTTAGTACTCATGTTGATATTAGGAGCAGTGAAGATATTATGTAGCTATACTATATGTGAATATGTAATTTTTATTCATTCCTATGGTTGCAATCGATTTCAGGATATCAAAGAATACCATCATCAGGCATGACCAGCGTTCATATGTTTGGCTGGAAAATATCTGAAAATTGACATCATTTAAATGTTGAATTACTTTTAATGTGTAAGACAAATGTAATCCAATATTTAAATGATGTCAAATTTCAAATATTTTCAATGATAAACATTTGAACGCTGGTCATGCTTGATGATGGGATTCTTTGAAATCTCGAAATCAATCGCAACCATATGAATGAATAAAAATATACTTATTTCCTCCACTAATATCAGCAAATTACAGTTACAGTTACGATGATGCGATTTGAAATTTATCTGCTAATACGTGCTGTAATAATATAGAGCTGACATTATAGTAGTGACCACGCCATATTTAATGCAAGCCACCAGAATGACAATTGTGTTGAGCAATAACCACATATATACATATCTGTGATATTGCTAACGTTTTAGGGATAAAGATTAAAATAATAGAATAGTAACTCTTAGAATATAAGAACTTTCTTAGAGGTGGCCGTTTAACCGGATCTCCGGATTATATGGATACATTTTGCCATGTCTGCTTGTTCACTTTATAATAAAAAAAAACATGTTAGGCTTCTTTAAGTTAATAATTTATAAATAAATAATACATAATTTTTTTTTTTCAGAAATATTTTATTTTTTATTTATATGTTATGTACGTAGGTATAAATATACACGTGTATACACTATATCTCCGAGTTGATCTCCACGTCATCAATTTCTGATTTAAGAATTACTAAACTTTTATTTAACATCTTTGTCGTACACACATGGCATATATGAGACTTTTATTCGCTGTCCTATTATCGTAGGTTTACCAGAGGGGTATACGCTATATCGTCTAACCAACGGCAATAAATTAAATAGAAACGGTATTGTAAACGCAGTAACGTGTGCTTCGTTGTGTGTTGGGAATTTTGTTAATTCTTGGGTTTATACTTATTGTGCTTTTTGCTATTGCAAAGATGGTGTTTCTAAGATTTCCGACAATTATTGATGCAACATATTGCTTTTAGACAATAAAAAAGGAATATTACATCCATTATACTTACATTTATTCAATTATAGTATATTCCGTAACTTAACCACGACCGTGGTTATGGTTCAAGTAGTCAGGTTATGGTCACTGAAAAGTGGTTGTGATTCGGAACATCTTTGTTAATTTGTGTCGGTAAAGCAGGGTACCACCGCGTCTTTCAAATTAAGTGACGACATAACTTTTGTCTATCCTTATACTAACGTAAATATTATACATATCATTATATAGTATATAGTAATTATATGTTTATACAGTATTATTTATTATATTATAAGAAATAAGAATATGACCACAACAACAACAAAAAATCTGTGGTCGTCGTGGTCACGAAAAAGTAACCAAAACTTTCAGGAATCACATTCCGAAATTGAACCGCGATCCTGAAATTATGCTTTGGTTACATTACGGAACGCATAACCAGAACCTTGGTCACCGCGGTTAAGTTACGGAATATGCTATTAGTTTATTATTGCTAAATAACTATTTATACTTCGAATTTTGATGAATAACGAAATTGACACAATATATGTCATTTTGTCAATTTTGACCAGTTTTAACATTACATCATAATTATACAATAGTGAAATAAATGTCACTTTCAATTTTGATGATTGATGAATAATATATTCACGCATAGTGAACAACAAAATTATTGCAAATAAAATATTGAAAATGTCAAACATGAAACAGTCATACTCTATCGTATATCAAACTAGATAATTCAATCCCTTTAATAAAACCATGGTAACAATATAACGTCATCAATTCCCTCCCTGCCCTGGCGATTTGAACCACATGCTTGTTCATATCTTGTCTTCTTGTACATACATAGGAATGAATAATTACATAGGTACATACAAACGTGTACATACACAGGATAGTGAGTTGAACACCGGAATTAATTTTGGTTATCGATTCAGATGTAGAATTTTATGTTCTACAACTTTTATTTGAAGCTTTTTTTTACCGAAAATAATTAGGGGAGCAGGATATTAAAAAAATCTGATTTTACATATAAAATGTAAATGTTCCGGTGTTCGAGTCACCACCCTATATATTATTTTAAATTTTTAATGTAATTAAATTAATTGATTTAATTTAATAGAGATATATTTTTATAATATAAAATGGTCTCATTTTCAGAATAATTGTGTATGATCCAAAATTACGGACATTCGATTAGCCACTCTACTATGTAGATCTAGAAATTATCTTTATATACATTAACATAATTCGATCATATTTTATCTCTCTGAAAATATGAGGGTCCTTAATGAATGTACTCGTATAAGTTGTAAACTTATTATATGTCCTCGTATAATATGTCTAATTTATATAATTATCAAACATATATTTCTTTTTTGTTGTATTCTTCAAACAGCTAGCTAATCTTATATGTAATGTCATTTTAAGGTGATATCGTATTTATTACATTTTAGAACTAACATTAGCCTATAAATCATTAAAATTTTGTTTTTATTCGTAGAGGCGTAAATTGTTTCATTATATATACAGTTGATGTACAACGAGTGTAACAAACTTTAATTGTTTTTTGGGGAAGTTATTTCGAAATTAACAGTTAGGCATTTATAAAATTTTGACTTGTGGTATTCTAGTAAAGAAATGGAATAAGATCTCTTTTGACGTATATGACATTTTATACTCAAAATAACGTTTAAAAGAAGCTGTTGATAGTTGAAATTCGCTACAGTCATTATAAATCATGCTGTACAGTGTAGGTACAACATATCCTTTATCCAGTAGTTAACAAATCCCTGGAATGCACACAATTTTTCGGAAATTATAATTACAATAAAAAAAATTGTGCCATTAAATTTCAGCATTTCAATTTGAATGTCAGGTAATGGTAAATTATTATGCTACAAATAACTTATTTCAGTGTGTAGGTTTGTGAAAAATTAAAGTATATTCATCAATCAATTATAATATATTTTCATAAATATAACCTTACCTTTTATTTTACAAACCAGACTATATATTTCATATGGCAATATTCTCTGGTTCAGAAGTTTAGAAAAAAATTATCAATTTTGTTTGGTTCCTACTGATTTCTATTTATTCGATGTATGCTTTCTCTTTTCTTATTTTCATTTTTAGGAAAATAGTGAAATGAAATATTTTTGGATCTGGTTGAGTTACTTTTACAAACCAGAACGCATCAAATTTCACCGGTCATAATTATTTGAAATACGAAACCAATAAAACAAAAAAACTGGAACACACAGAACTGTCATAAACAAGGATATAGGTACACGATGGCCCTAAAATTTTGTTGCAGTCTAACATTTGGCAGTTCGTCTTTAAATTTTTGAAATGGTCTATTAAAATTGTTAGGAATGTGTTGTCAAATTATTTATATTTCAGACTGAAACATCTTGCGGATGCAAAATGATTTTTCTTAAATATGATAACCTACCACTGCGTTAGTATTTACACTATTTATTCATCATGGTTCAAACACATCTTTGTTAAAGGGATTGGTATGCGGGTCACGCAGCCATTGGCATTAGTAATAAACAACGATGACATATTTATTGTACGATTATATATAACAGTTTATGAATTTCGAAATGAATTTACACTGCCCTGTGCAATATATTTTATTGAAAATATCGGTGAATATATGTTTATTTATTTACTGCGATGGCTACTGCATGAAATTGGTCCCTATGTGTTATGATTTCGGTGAGGATCTCTGTATTTCTTCATCTGTGGATTGAAAGCTTAAGTCCCGGCGCGAACTCACTCCGTAATGCAATTACCTAAGTTTATTTGATCGCAGAAGTTTGCTTCTGATGCTACGATGTTTTCCAATTCTTCTTTCTACATGTTGACACTCAAAAACAAGGGATGGTTTTGTCCTGGTAACAAAGAATAATATTACTGAAAATCAACAATGAGATTTGTAATTCAAAAGTCATCCTGGTTCGAATCCAAGCGAAATTATGGTTTTAAAGGTTTAAAAATGCCGTTGTGGTAAACTCTCCCCAGGATTCTTTAAATTTAGTAAACTCCTTTTTTGGTATAAATAATTGTTAGTTCCCGAATCTGTAGTATCTTTTTAAGGTTATAAATTAATAATTAATATCGATTTAATACAAAGTTAAATTTTATTGGGCGATTTAAAATATAATAACTCATTGTTATTGAACCAAATTTATCTTGGTATGTAGGTAATCATCCACCTGTGACTCCCATTCCTGTATAATCCCAGCTTTCTCCCTTGTTTTTCAGAGTTGTTAGGACCTCTGACTTGTTGAGTAATCTTGACTACTTTAATTTTCCCTTGTTGTTCTGCTGTTGATGAGAACTTGGTTCTCGAAATACGTATTTAGTTTTTATTAAAATTAATTTTAAGGTTAAAGGGTAATTTTATTAGTTGTACTTTAAGGTTCTATTCTTCATGTTTAGTTATAATTTAGGTACTCAGTAACCGATTCACACATTTTCCAAATTTCGTTTTGAATTCGTCACTTCGTACTATGACTTCCATATAAAAATGAGGGAGAATGAAATTTTAAGAACAAAATTAGGATATTAGCTATGAAAGTAAACAATTTATAAAATGTAATTGTTACCTCCCGCTACCCTTGGTAAGGGGGTTGAGGGATTGTGCTAAAAATCGCATATCGAGATTTTAGTAAATGACAACGTTTTAAGGTCCCTAGAATCCAATTTTAACATTTTCACGATGTGTGTGTGTGTGTGTGTGCGTGTGTGTGTTCGTGTGCGTGTGCGTGTGTGTGTATGTGTGTGTAGGTGTGTGTGTGTGTGTGTGTGTGTGTGTGTGTGTGTGTGTGTGTGTGTTTATATGCATTTTTCTGCAAAAATCATGTAAGGGAATAAAAATATATTTTCATTTAATTCAGAATTAAATTCTCTAATGAATGAGCAAATAAAAAATATATGTTCTCATTTAAAATAGAAAATAATATTTTTTTTTCTTTAAATTTTTCTTGTGAAATAGAAATTGTTTGCCTAATATATATATATATATATATATATATATATATATATATATATATATATATATATATATATATATATATATATATATATATATATATATATATATATATATATATATATATATATATATATATATATATATATATATATATATATATATATATATATATATATATATATATATATCAAAAAAACATATAAATTATTCGTCGTTGAAAAGTAAAAAAAATATGTTCTTCATATTTTAGCTACACGTCCATATAGAAATTATTATACTTTTTCATAACTCGAAATCCATTGGAGATAAAAATATAACCATTCAAAAGAGCATAAAAAAGTAGGTACTAATGAAAAATCAAAATTATTTTATACTTATGAAAGTTATTTGCAAAGATATAGGAAAACTGTAAAATTCTCAATTTCGCACAAATCTAACAAATGCATTGTTTCCGTAAATACAATAAACTTTTAAGATGGCCTCCAAATGGCGCAACTTTTGTCTGATTTCACCAGCATCGTACTTCTTATACTAGTAGTTCTCGAGATCCCAACACATTGGGACATCTGTGTATATTGAATCGATAGATACAAAGATAGAAAGACAGTAGATATATATTTTCCGCGTAAGTTTATTATCAAAAGTGTAGTTTTTTACTCATTTTCGACTCAAATATTTTTCTGAGTATACAGGAATAGGCGTTTAAGATGGGAAACAGGTTTTTTTTAAATACTATCTGTCCCATACCCATAAAAATTTATGTGATGCATGCAATGTACGAGTACATTGTAGAAAATTTTTGAATCGTTTTGATGTAAAAAATTTAATTTACCCCTTTAGTGACTAAGTAAATAAAAATAGATCTGGGGGCGGTATTATAAACGTCCTGTTGCCGGGATATATTCTTTTTATGTTAAAAATTCGCGTTTTATTTGTTCGTTTAATTAAATTTGCTATGGAACTAAATTTCGAAAATTGAACGTCGGATTAAATTTCAAACCAAGTTGCAAATATCTTAACAAATATGTAGTGGTATTTGATAGTTAACCAATCAGACATTTATTTTTTAAAACAACATATAGGCTACTTTTCCATACATACATACATACATAAAATCGCGCATGTTCCAGTTAGTGGATTAGTACAAACCCAAACAATAATAATAACAACAACCACAAAGATACTACTACATACTACTTTTAATACGTCTTATTAAGTTTATTCAATTACTAAAGGCGTAAATTCAATAATTATGGAACTAAGAATTTAAATTTTACGCTCTATATAAATCTATAATGCATCCAATAAATATATGTATTAGAAACTGATTTTATACTATTATTCACTAAAGATGACTATTCAAGGTCATGTGTTCGATGAAAGAATACACATCACTTTATAGCAGTAGGTTAGCAACATTCTGTTTTAGAAGAGAAAGATTATTTGACCTACGTCTATTTAATTTATGTGGTGTGACAGATATACGTAAATAGTGGCATTACTTTCTAACACACTATAAATAATAATGACATATGTCGTAGAATTACAGATACGTAATTATCTTCTACACTGCCCTCTGTGCTAATATTTACCCAGTGGCGTTGACGTTTAAATCAAATTATTATTCCTTGGTTTATAAGTTAAGTCTATGTTTTTGTATTTTGCAAAAACATAAGTGAAGAACATAAATCTTTCAGAAAGACATTATTATAAAGAAACATAATTTTCATATGAATTATTCGTATTTTTTCAGTTAAAATGTCTCCATAAATATTTCATGTTGCACGCCTATGCATATGAAATACAAATGAAGTTATCTGCAAGTAATATTGTATCAGACGGCTCACAAATGACCTTGAATAGTCATCTTTCGTGAATAATAGTTTATACAATTATTTTGTAACATTCAGAACTTCACTGGGGCTTAAACCCAAGACCATTGAATAAATAATCTATTAGTAGATTATATATTCAATGTCAAGACCTTTATATATCTGTTAGGATGCTCTACCAACTGCATAAAGTTTAACGGAACAGATAATATTTGCAGTCACGGATTCTCCTTTAAAATATAGGCACAGGTAAATTATTATAACTTTCAAAATATAATATATTCGTACGGTCATGGAATGTCGTAAAATGAATTTAAATAGAAAATACTTCATGACTATTAGCATTCGAACCCAGGTCGTTACCATGCAGGCTTTCCTAATTTTACATGGATCTCATAACTGTTAGAAATTTTTGTGAATATTCTATCATTTATAAATTAACCACAGGTAAACATGCTTGACACGTAAATAAGATAAATGAACTTAACTATTATTAAGCAATTTAAGAAAAATACGAAAATATAATCTATTACATTTGTCTATATATAATTTGTGATTAAAGTTATGTAATAGGCATAAAAAGCTGTAAGTCTGTGCTATACGAATTTTCATTGAAGCATACTCGTATTTTCTTAAATATCTAACTTATAAATAAATTTTCAATGTTAATAAAGGAGTTGATGAAAATATTGAATTCGTTAGAATATCCTTTGAAATTCGTTCCTTATCAAATTCTTAACAAAACTGTCTTGCATTAATTCGATTTGCCGTTAATGTAATTTCGGTTTGGATGCTGTACAACTTTTTCTTATTCCGCTGTGTTGCTGTATTAATTACTGCACACCAACAAAAATTAGATTTACTCTGGCTCCGGGCTTCACAAGACCTGAATTACAATTTCGGAAGGAGATAAATATATCATCACGTCGTATTCCGAAGTATAGCTTTGAATATAAATAAATTTATACATTTGTACATATATGTGTTTATATAGTCATATATTATAAATTTAATCCTGGAACAATTTACAGTGAAGGATTTTCGAATAAAAAATTAGATAAATTTAATAAAAACGAGTATCAATTTGTTGGACAACATAGTTTAATAAAATATATACTTTTTCAAAAAATTTGATTTTAAAATTTTGTCTAAAAATTTTATAAAACATTCAGTACCTAAAAATAAAAGTATAATACGCCAGGTGTAACACAAAAATCGGACTACAGCCAATTAACATTCTGAAACATTTCCTTGCGCAATTGTGGCATTTTAATTTTAGAGAGTCTGGTCGCGAATCTGGGGAATCGGGTTCGATCCCGATCGACGCCAAATATTTCGAATTTTAAATGGCACAAAATTGACCTCTGTGGTGCACTCTCCACGCCAGCAGTAAGTGCCCGTGAGGTGACGCCTGGTAAACGCCCGCACGGTACAATTATATCATTACCGAAATCTGCGTACAAAGCTGATTGGCACACCCAGTAATGGGTAATATGCCGTGATGATATATTTATTTATTTATGTTTCAAATAAATTGCAGAGAATTAAATGCTGCACTCAATTCAATTCACATTTTATTTTACACGTTCTGCAACGGAGCAAATAAAAGTTTAACAAATTGAAATAAATGTAATATTATTTTATCAATACTCTGTTGGAGTAATCATTATTGCAAAGAAAAGTTACAAATTATTAAGTAGTTATAGTAGTATTTTTTTGCTGCAAGGAAAAACTGCTTTCCCATGTTAAATGCTTTTCTTGTTGCACCCGGTACAATAAAATAAGTATTTATTTTATGAAAAAATATCTAAATATACGTATTAATTTTAATGCGGGTAATTCAGTTTTTGCAAATAATAATATGAAAATTACCTACATTTGTAACAAATTTTAAGTAATTTCGAAAAATTTTATTAAATAGGTATTTCTATGGGGATATGTGGCTGTGTGACCTTCGTCGGATTAAGTTCAATTTTCAAATAGCACAAAATTGATACTGGTGGGTTGGTGCTATCTCCACGACAGCTTTGAGAACCCGGCCGTGAGGTGGATGCCAGGTAAACACCGGGACAGATGTATTGTCATTACTCATTACTGAAAATAGAATCGAATTAGGGCACCCAGAAATGCATAATGAACCGTGATGATATGTTATCATTCCTTACTATTATCTATGTTTTCTTCGACAATGTTTTTATGAAAATTATCGGACTTTTCTTCGACAGGGAACCATTTTTAGAAATACAAAAATGAGTATAAAAATATATTCAGAAAAGTGATCATGTGCGTTAGATGACCGGTTGTGATTCAAACGCCCTAGGTTCGGTTCCGGCCAACGTTAAACTTGTGATTTAAAATTTATTTCCAATTTTCAAATAGCGCAAAAGTGACCCCTGTGGTGTTCTCTCCAGAACAGATTTGAAAACATGTGCGTTGACACCTGGAAAACGCCATCAACGGTACAGCTATATCGTCATTACCAAAATCCGCTAATAGAAGCATTTGCACTCACAGAAATTAGTAATAAACCGTTAATAAATTTATATTGTTATTGAATTGTCAATGTATGTATACTGCTTTCAAATTTTGTTAGATACCTAATCATATTTTACTAAATCAAATCGTATCGTCTTTTATGTATTATTTAGGATGTACTTCGGCATGAAATGTTTTATTCATTACCTACTCAAATGAGAAAAAGTACAAAAATTTAAAAATAAGCTCATTAAAATGATTATATTCTAATAAAATTCAATATATTTTTATACTCACGACATATTGCAATGAGCCGGTTTAAAATTTTTTAGAAAGTATTTTGAATGAGAGTTTATGCAATATTTGTCATAGTAATATAAAAAATAATAATAATTTATTATTATTTTCGTAAATAATTAAACAAAAAGATTGGCGCCAATAATAGTCATGAAAAACAACCCCCCAGTTTTGTGACGTCGGAACACATACAGGGCCCTATTCTGTAACTCGGTGGTTAATTTTTAACCACTGGTTAAAATTTTTATCCAATAGATATTGACTTGACAACTAAAAATTCCTTTTTTTGTTATATGTCAACATACTTGATTGGATAAAAATTTTAACTAGTGGTTAAAAATTAACCACTGACTTACAGAATAGGGCCCACAGTACGTCATTCGTAGTCAATAGAAAAACAGTTTATGTTATTTTTAATAATAAAAGTAGGCGATAGTTTGTCACATGTTAAACTGTATGTGCTCTGACGTCACATTCTGTTTCAGATCACGTGAATTTTTCAAAATAATACACAAATTTCAATAATTAATTGTAAAATATCTAATGGATATTTCGTGATATTTTCAAATTTGAGGCTATTCAAGAATAATGTCTTTCAAAATTTAGTACTTAGAAGTCATATAATTTTTTTTTTGCAACAGTCCTATTTATATAATGTCGAAAAACTCCACCGTATTTTCTAATAAAATCATTTTATATTTTATCTATATTTTTTGTTACAGCTAACGACAGAATAGTAGTAATATTTTAATAAATATATTTGGAAGTAGATAATAATATGTCAAAATACCTATACAAATTTATATTTCAACATATGATTTTCTGATTTACTGACAATGCATCATGTATACACGTACATAAAATTTAATCGCTATTAATTTTGACAAATTTATAGCAGCATTACTGTAAACTAGCGCTTGTAATTATGATATAGTACCCGATGTATACTATAAACGTTCCACAGTATCTCTCAATCTAAAATATCATAAAACTTTTTCAGTCCAGTGGGTAAATCGTGCTCATTTCTTTAAGAAAACACTGGTTGTCGGGTTATTAGAATCGATGGTCTGGGAGCGAATCCGCGCACGCGTCTTTGCCGAATCCCTCAGATCAACACTGAATAAATTTATTTGTGAATCGGGCTTTTCGGATTTGGCCTAAGTCCCCGCGCGAGATTGGAACTGAAAAAGGAATCGGATCGTGGATTTTTTCATGCTGAAAATACAATTTCAGTATCGAAGTTTCTTTATTACTAACCAAACGTTCAAGCCAAGATTTACTCACTATATTCAATATATTCACCGTTTAAAACCCAAGCAATATATAAAAGAATAAATACTCGTACATGGCTAAATTATTTTCATTTAATACGTTAAGCATTTACAAGGTTATGAAAAACGTACAAAATTATATTTGCAGACAACAATATTGTCAAAGTAAGCTCCATTGTTCTGGTTCTGGAAATAAAACTTTTATATTTCTTGAAAGAGTACGCAATCTTCTAATTTAGTATTCCATGTCAGAAGTAGTTATTCCTAACTACTTTATCCAATTTGAAATAGTTTAATGCTTAAACTTAAAATTGTACCAATTCTTAATAAAGTGGCAGCTTAATTACATACGAGTTACGAATATGTATCTTAGCAGTTAAAGTATTATTCTCCAACTAAAAAAATTTAAAAAAACATTATGTATTAAACTAGCGCAATATTTAATGTTCGTTAATTTTTAATCATCAAATACTTTCTTCCGCATTTATACATCACCATGACATTCTACCAAATGTTTGACATTAGCAGTTTATCTCTTAAAAATGTGTAAAAACAATAAGTACATATATATATATATATATATATATACCGGGTGGAACATCATACCTGTGTACATAGGCGATTCATATGAGAAAAACAGTTTTTTCGTGCGCATTGCTCCCCAAATTATTTTAGACAAAAATGCTTCAAATAAATGTTGTAGAGCATAAAATTCTGCATCTAAATCAATAAACAGAATTACTTTTACATGCTTTGTAACGACAGAAATTAAATAAGAAAATATTGAAAATTACGTTGAAAATATCAAATTGCCATGGAATTGAAACAAAAATAGAAACAAATAAATGTCTGACGTTTGACAGATAAATAACTAATTTGACGGTAAAATATCAAAATGAATTCAGTTTATTCTAACGAAGAAAGGGTTTTTATAATAAAAACTTTTTATAGTGGAAATTGTTTACGTATAGTTATAGATTTATTCGCCGTGAAATTTCCAAATAGGCCAATTCCAAGCGCTACAACAATACGCGCGTATGTTCAAAAATTTGAATCCACGGCAAGTGTTGCGGCGGAAAATAGTACAGGTAAATTTAAATTTGAATATTTTTTAAGAGATTTACAAACAAATCATATCTTTATTTATAGGAAATAAAAATAATCGCATTAATTTAGAAAACGAACAAAGAGTTCTGGAATTAATAAATTTTAATCCTAAATTAAGTTCAAGAATAATAGCGCAGGAATGTGAGATTGCTCATTCTACTGTATTGCGCATTCTTAAAAAACATAAATACCACCCTTATAAGATGCAATGCCATCAAGACATTTCGCCCATTGATGAAGAAAGTAGGCGAGTTTTCTGTGAAGATATGCAAGAACGAGCAAATCGGGATCGTGATTTTCTTCCATTTATTTGCTTTACCGATGAGTGTACTTTTACATTAAACAATGAACCAAACGTTCAAAATGATAGGCACTGGGCTCTAGAAAATCCAAGATTAAATGTTACCACCAGAACGCAATATCCTCAAAAAATTAATATTTGGGCAGGCATTTTTAATAGCAATATTATTGGACCATTTGAGATCGTTGGCAACTTAAATTCTGAAACATACTTAGAACTCTTGATTAATGAGATCGGCCTTGCATTAGACAGCGTAGCGCGCGAAAATCAGGAGGTTTGGTTTCAACAAGATGGCTGCCCAGCTCATTTCGGAGTAAGTGTTAGAGATTATTTAAACCAAGCATTTCCAAATCGCTGGATTGGTCGTGGTGGAACTTTAAATTGGCCAGCCAGATCTCCTGATTTAGCACCTTGCGACTTTTTTTATGGGGTCATCTTAAATGTAAAATTTATAAGCAGCGCCATCCAAATATTAATTCATTGAGAGAAGCTATCATGGAGGAGAGCGCCTTAATCACAAATAGGCAGCTCGCTAATGTAAGAAATTCATTCTACAATAGACTTGGTTATTGCTTGGCTGAAAACGGAGGATTATTCGAATATTTGTTATAATAATAAATTGTAGTGATTATTTTATTCAGAGAATTACTGTTTGAAATTTGAATTGTAGTAGATAGGTCTTAATGTTTACATGAATTATTTCCAATTTAAAAAGATTTTCAATAAAAATCCTATAAAAAATAAATATTTCATTGAAATGTACAATTGTCGTAATAATAGGTATGGAGATTTTTGTATGAATTTAATTTACCTATTTATTTGTTTCTGTTTTTGTTTCAATTCCATGGCTATTTGATATTTTCAACGTAATTTTCAATATTTTCTTATTTAATTTGGGTCGTTACAAAGCATGTAAAAGTAATTCTGTTTATTGATTTAGATGCAGAATTTTATGCTCTACAACATTTATTTGAAGCATTTTTGTCTAAAATAATTTGGGGAGCAATGGGCACGAAAAAACTGTTTTTCTCATATGAATCGCCTATGTACACAGGTATGATGTTCCACCCGGTATATATATATATATATATATATATATATATATATATATATATATATATATATAATGTGTAAAAACATAAGTATATATATATATATATATATATATATATATATATATATATATATATATATATATATATATATATTTGTATCGCAGTCGCAGAGAAAATTTGTAAGGCGTCACTTGACGGTTATTTAAACGTGTTGCGGTGTATATCTCCTTTTAGTATTAATTTTAGCGATTTAAGCTACCTATATAACATGAGTTATATTATAGTGTGCATATTAACATTAACCTCTACATAATATCGGAAGTACTTCTAGTTTTCAAGTAAGTGGTAGCTATTACATTTAATTGTCGAATGGTGAATGGAATATCCTAAAATGCATGGAATTTGATATCCAATAGTATAAAAACAATCACGTATATTAAATTATTTAACATAGAATGACGAGTGATTAGGACATATTTTTATTAAGTTTAAGTCTTTGCAATTCCTTATTTAAGATGACATATATCCTTATAATATTACATTACGAAAATGTCCAAACTTATATTTAAATATGCTGATTTATGTAAATGTATTTTTAGACGAAACCACCATTATAGAAAATAGCAAAATTTACACTATCGTTTATATAACACATAATTTTATATTTATGCTATATATTTTGCTAAAAATTAAATAAGAATGTAATGCTATTACCTTTATGTCTCTAACAACAAATGCATGTGCACTATTTGCAGTTTGATTATTCTTTCAACATGTGAATTGAATTCAAATCCCTTGTCTAGAGAGAATTCTTAAATCTATCAATAATTTGAATTTGTATTAACTTTATATTATAAGAGTCTTTCCTTTATAAAACACATAATTTGGCACTTATACTTAGAGGCAATTAGTTTGTGTTGGTGCCAGTCACTGATAATTTAAAAGTTTTCTTGAAGTACAAAACAGTCTTTAAGTTAATTTCTCCTTCATTAGATCTTGAAAATATCAAAACGAAGGTTTGTGAAATTTATTATGAACAAGTTAATAAATAATAGGGTCATTAACCACTTTTCTGTTCTGAAAATTCTACTATAAATTGAGTCTTTGACCGAGTTAAAAAATATTTATAGTAACAGAAACATATTTTTTAAAATTATTTTTATATTTGAATAATTTTCTTATAACGTATGGCTACTTCTTCAGTGTTATGATATAACGGAATTAAGTCGACCAAAACCGAATTTTAGTAATCTTTACAGTGTAAAGTTTACACAATAGTATTTAATTATGACTTGACAACTTGGTGACATATTGCTTGAAATTGTATCGAAATGGTACCTAAGAAGCATTATCGCAACAAGGTACAAAAGAACGGTATGTTACAGACATATTAAACCATATTTGATCTGCTCAAAATACGTGCTATCTTCCTTGTTTTTTCTCCCTCTCTGTCTCTCTCTCTTTCATTCAGCGAGTATTGACTACGTCTCAGCTTTCAAAGACATTCTAATAACAGTTTTTGGTAATTAATTTAAAAAAATTGCAAATAGTATATTGTGTACCAAACGCGTAAAGCGGAATTTTTTACAAGAGAGCAGAGACTGCAACTTGAGCCTTAGGCAAGTGGTGCAATCACACTAGTCTAAAAAAGGTTTTTGCTTCTGACATGTGTTGCATATTGTACTTTTTTTCTGATTGGTTCAATAAAAGTATTCAAAATTCGAAAATACTTTACTTGTGCTTTTCAAATACAATGTCTAAAAACAGTCACAGCAATGAACAATTTAATAAGAATATATTCGTGCCAATAAGAGCTATTATTGGCGTAATGCGTAAAATAAACTCAATAAGAAATTCATTGCATTTTACGCATCGCTATTAAAAAGTCGAACTTTACGTACTGTAATCCTATGTGTGAAGCTGCTGCATACTTTACGAATGGAAGTAAAAAATAGCTATTTGTGTATTAAGAGCGCAAAATGAAACATTGTCGATTGAGAGGTTGTTGACGCGCGACGCAGGAGCGCGGCATTCTCTCGAAATCGACAATGTCCATTTGCGCTCGAAACACACACAAGATTTTTTCTACAGTCGTCACAATGGGATCCTCCACCATAACAAAAATTTATTTGTTTCAAGTACATTAAACTAGTACAGTGGAAAAGTGGATGTCCATTGGGAGCGTTCACGCCAAACTTTTGCAGGTGGCAGCACAACTGTTCACACAATTTATTTTATATTTAATTTTAATTTATCGTTATTTTCCATTTTTCTTGAGCTATTGCTTCAATCTAATCTAAGCATTTTATACTTTCGTTTTTGTAAATGAATACCATATTTTATTTTCACAGCAGTGCGACATTTTATTTGGTTATGTAATATACCGACAGAGCAGTTATAATATGTCAGATTGACTTGTGTTGTGAAGATGGTAAATGTGTAACTACAGTGCCATTAGTTCCTGACTTAACGTTTCCATTAAGAATGTACACAAGTGAAATTTGGACAGCGAGCGTTTTTTCTACTTTGTCGCGCTAGAGCGGCAAAGTAACATTTTGCGTTGACAAATGAGAGCGCAAATAGCTACTTTGTATATAGACTGTAGAAAAAATATATTTCTGTTTTATATAGGTGTGAACTAATGAATTTTGTTATTAGAAACAATAATTCTTTTTAAGATTAATACCCCTATATAGAAATAGTTAGCTGAAAAATGGTATAATTATTGAGGTGCTAACTACATAACATTATTTTAATTTCACTATTATGTTATACATATGTACGTAATAAGCAAATAAAGGGCCGGGGGAAAGTGAAATCTGTGTGAATATCCTCTGGTCATAAATCAAGCTTTGTTCGGGCGTCGCAGCCAACAGATTGCACGAGAACTCCCACGCAAATCTCTACCATTATCATACAGACACTACAATTGGAGATTTCACCACAATTATAATAAAAACCCAATTTAAATATCATTAAATTTTGTAAATTTGTATTCATTGTTTAATTTCATGCCATTATAGTTTAAATTTTAATACTATACAATTATTTTAATTGTTCATAGAGCAAGAAATTAAATATATCTCCAGGACTTTATTTCCGGGGGCCTAGAAATCTATTGCGAATGCATTTCATACAGAATAAGATATCTCCCTCGATATCTCCCTACCCTTCCCAACTAATTCGTTTACAAATACGAGTAGGTACGTTTTATTTTTTGTTATTTTTATAAATGTGCATTTTCTTATTAATCAATTTGTTTTACCAATGAATTTGTGCTGGTATTTGTTATTGTCACGCGCTTTTTCTTTTCAAGATCATATTTGTTATCTGGCTTGCAAAAAATTGCGTACACCTATTTTTTACTGTATTGAGTTGGTCTTGAATTTTGACTTGCTAATGTTACTAGTGTCAATTAAGATGTCAAAGTTAACAGAAAACGAGAAATACATATTTGGTTGCACTCTCATTTTTCTGGAATTTATATACATGTAATTTAATAGTAACTTAAAACACAATGAAGAACTTGCTCTAAAATAGATAAAATAGTGACATGATAGCGACAATAGTGACAACTCCATTGACAGTTGATTAAAAATCGTATTCACCGTATTCACATAGCTACAAAAAGGTAAAAACTCGGTTACTTGATTTTTAAGGTGTACGCGATTTTTTTTTTGCAAGCCGATGTACATATAAAATATATGATAACATTACATAGTGTTAAAATTTAATGTAATTAGCATTTTATTTAAATTAATGATATCTTGTACTTCAAACGTATGTTTTCAGTTATTGCTGTCATCCATTATGAGTGTAAATATAATATGTTTGATATTTAAAGTTTTAATTCATTCTTAAATAAATATAATAGTAAATATTAATAATGAGTCTTCCATTACTAGAAAAAATAAATAAAATAAATATTCATTTTGTTTACGTGTATGAAATAATAATAATACAGAAAGCAAAGAATTTCAAACAAATGAATATTTTGCAAAGAATATATATGCGCTATATTTCATGAGAAATAAAGTTCTAGCACGGGATATTTAAAGAATTATATTCCTACTAAATAAGTACTGCTACTATATGTAGAAATCCGTCATATTAATCCAAAGAAAGATGACGCTTAATCAGAAAGCCGCCATATTAAATTCATATTTACGATCGCTTTCTTGTACAAAATAGACCCTTTGGCCTCTGCTCAAACCGACATTTTAAACATATGGATTAATTTGTTATAAAAGAAACTTGAAAAGTTCCATTAAAAATATTTCTTGGGTAATTCATTTATTAAATATTTATAATTGATGGGTGCCCCACAAAAATAAAATTAGACCATTAAAAAAAATTCTGAGTTAAGGCACCATATGTTGGAAAATATTTTTGAAAGAGGTTTGAGATTATTTTAGCAACTATGTTGAAAAATATACCTAGCTTTATTATTTACACATCATTTACTTCTACATTTTTATAATTTACGTCGGGTAAATGTAAATTTTTTATAAAAACGCCTAATTTTTATGCTTTTAATTTGCACGCAGAAAAATTGCCACATTCATGCAATGAACAGTTTTAAAATGAAAAGATTTTAGTGACCTAAAAATTTGAATTTTAGAAAATGTTTGCTTTATGTAAAAGAACTCGTCAATTATAATTAATAATTAAAAAACAAAGGTATTTTTATTCTTTTGTTGAAGGTTCTTAGAAGTTTTAAAGATTTTCATTTCTGTGTAGTACCTTTACTCGGTTAATAATTAAATATACCATTTAAGTTTTCTTTCTAACGATAATTTATTTACCATAGGTAGATATTTGGTGAAAAGTAGAGCTAATTAAAGTCTCCGTCTCAGGTTGCGGATAATATTTAATCCATCGATCTAGTTCTAGTTCTCTGAACTTTATTCATTAAAGTTTTACAGGAACTTTGGAATAATTACTCGCTGGCTTAGAATGGACAACGCGTAACAAGACTGCGAACTATTCAGATATTTTTGCACATTAAATAACATTTCAAGTGTAAAATTCTCCGACAAAAATTCTTTCTCTGGAAGACAGTTAGTTCTGGCGTATGTAAAATTTGAAAAGTTTTATAGAGCAATTCAAGATCGAGGAGGGCTGGGTGTTTTGTAGACAAATGCCGCGCGCCATCCAAGGATACTGCGATGTAATGCAGGGATTTATGACAATCTAAAAATGACGTCGTTTTTTACACAAGCGTGCTGGGAATGCCAGTTTGTTTGTCGGAATCATTTTCACGAATGTGAAGCAACGGACATTATTCTTTTCCAACACCATTAATTCCCATTTCATTCTTCGCTAACAATTCATGTACGGAATTATCATGCACAAAGAATTTGACTAAGTTTTTAACTTATTTAAAAATATTTTACATATTTTATACTTTCAAACTATTATAATGGTTCAATAAGTTAAAAGTTTTATAATTTTATTAGTTTTGAACTTTTAACACGTTACTTTAAATTCTTTCCTGAGCTTAGAGCAGGAATTCCACAAAATTTTAATAATAGAGATCTCGTATGAAGATAATATTTATAGCCAAAATAATATAATTATGTGTTTAGTTTTTAAATAATATTTTTTAATTAATAATTTCATGCATCTAGAAATTTATTCCTATAGGTAAATCAGTGTAACTGACACATATTATACAAGTTCCTTTAACTCTTTCTTGTATAGGTACATCATGGTTCAAAACTTCCACCTATTTTAATATAAAAGTACTAGATTTACATGGATATATAATAGACATAATAGATTTTTGTATCACTAGTCTACAAAATGTCCTTTTGCGAGTGAGGGTATATTTTGCCAAATACGGGCACTCGCAACGCTGTTTCCGGGCGTGTAATACATAAGAAAATATATGCTAATTATCCATATATTTATTAAATGAATTTGATATATTGTCCAAATATTAAATACTAGGGATTTTTATGCCACTAAAGTCAGAATATTTGAATTTCAAATGACATGGATTTATAAACATAACCTGAATAATCAACAAACTATTTTTATCGGTTTCACATTGCATGTTCAAATTCTGTAATTACTTACATGTAGCTTGAAATGTGTTCATTTAAGTTAGAAATATCGATAGTCCAAAACTTTATAACAAATATTGTAATTCTTGTGCTTCAAATATTCAAAAATATCTTGTAACCATAAAAGTCCCTCTATTTTTCACCTTCTAAATCGTTTCTAAAAAGAAAAATGCCACATATCTTAGTCTTCTACTTTTTTCTAACTATGCATTTAAAAAATTCAAATAAGGTATTTTTAGAATAACACGAATGAAAAAAAATAACTGTTGTAGGAAACACTATGTAAATAAGACTTTTATTGTTTACTGAATGTTTTTATTAACCGGTATATTTAACTAGTGAATGTAACTGATTTAAAAACTGGTTGAATAAAGATTAAATCGGTTTTTGAAGAAAAACATTTTAAAAATACGTTCTCGATTTTGGTTAACCAGTAACCTTTATTTTTATTCTTCCATTTTCTCGTTCTTCTTCTACAGATCAGTTTCCTGTATGCGACGCTGGTGCCGGATTTGAGGCTTATTTCTACGAGTTGGTTCTTACTTTGAGAATCACTAATGTTTATATTTATCATGTTACAACTATTTTAAAATTCGGTTTTTCTTTCTTGAAAATTTTTGACAGTTCTGCACCTTCGCATGCTTTCTGAACGGGTCAACTCTGTTATTATGTGTTATTTACAATGTAAATATAACTAGGATAATAAATGTCTGTAAAACATGGAAATTATGATTAAATTTGTGCTGTCTGTATTTCTGTTTTACACCGTCATAAATCCTTGTAAACTTCACTTTATGATCATCTAAACTGGATTTAAGTATTTTTAAGAAATTTATAACTTTATAACAATTTATAAATACCTATCTGTATTGTTGGTTACGAAATGTTAAGGCAAAATAAGTATTTAACTAAGTAATATTTCATGTATAGGTATATTACTCAACAGAATTACAAGGTATAGTGCCCTTCACACCACGCACATATTTCTCTGGATATAAAACTGTAACGATGATTAAATGAACAGTTTTAGTATTTTCCTGGGGTTTATAAATAAAATGAATTCCATCTCTATATCTGCCATATAAAATAGGATAAGCTATGATGAATATTCATGGCATTAACTGACTGCTCGCGTATTTTTCTCCGCTCTTATTGATTACTGGAGGTAATTGAATTTAATAATGTTCGTTTGGGATTAGTCGCAAGGCCACAATGCTCTCTATTTCTCTGCATAATTTTTCTCCGTCAATTTACTTTTCTGTCGAGCCGCGTAATTCACTCTTTCAGCAAAAAACCAAATAAAAAAGACTATATTCTAGCCTTTCAGCTTAGCGCATCGATTCAGCGCTCTGAATCATTCATTATACAGACTGGCTAATGAAAAAATCTAATTAAAATATCAAAAAGAACTCTATGTCTGCCTTACAACATCATCAAAATGATTATTTACTTATAATTTGTCACAGAATACAAATGGCATTAGTACAATTAGGGCGCGATTTTTTGCTGACACCAATTATTTAAATGGAAAGTGATTCGAATATGTCCATTGCATTAAATTTATTTTGGAAGTAAAGTTAACTAAACTCTGGTTATTTATAATGTAATAATTTACTTATTTATACCCATTAGTAGGTAATTGCTGAGTGACATTTCCAATAAATTCCTGATATCAAAATACGCGGGGTGTTTTATAACTTATACACAAATCGTTAACGGGTTATATAATTTGATATATTGATTCTTTACAAAAAAGAATGTTTCGAAATGCGATAAAATGAGTGTAGTTTATTTGAAGAAAACATTTTTTGTACTATACTAGATTGCTATTCTTCCCTGAGTAGAAATGTAACTAATATTTCGTTAATAATCAATATTTAAATGTAAATTTCTTTATAATAGTTTCTATTAGAGAAGTACAGTGTGTCCACTGTAAGCCGGCCAGCATTGCTAACTTTCTTATTTGAAGAGATAGAAAGACGGTTAAATGGACAAAGTTATGCGATATTATACGACAAACTTAACGGTGAAAATTGCAAAACAATTAAACATCAAATACGCGATTTATTCAACAAAATAACATTTTTTTAAAAAATGGAATGCCATATTGAAAATGGTACCATTTAAAAAATCTTTTTACCTGATTCATTTTCACTATGCCTCTGAAATTAAAAACAAAAGAGTTATTTTAAGTTGAAATTTACGTATTCTATCTTTTATTTCAATACAAATATAACATTTTTGCTATGGAAAGAAAAAAAAAACTAACACTTAACAAAGAACAACTGACATCAAAACGAATGTTGACCAAAACAATGAAGTGTGTGATAAAAAGAGCATATTGTAACGTTTTTATTTATTTGAGTGAAGTGTAAATATTAGACAATTATTATTAATTAAAATAAAAGTTTATTAGAAAGATAAATAGATATTAAATATAATTAAAAGATGATAAATATAAGAAACAACGATTAAACAAATATGAAACATTAATTAAGACTAAGAATATTATAAAACACTTAAACACTAAGATTATTTATTTAAACAATATATAGATCACTTATTTATTTATACAATTATATTTATTTATATTCACCACTTGTCTACTATCTGTTTATATCACCAACTGTTCAACACGCGACGCTTATTTATATCAGCCTGTCCAGTGCCTTCGCTAACGGTGCTTATATACCCTAGCCGAAAATTCCAGAACTCACAAGAAGGCTTCTAGACAAAACACAATAGGTTACATCAACCGCGTAATTAGGCAGGCTCCGACCAGTCGCTTGCGTCATCGCTAACAATAGACAACCCGTGAAAGTTTGCAATGGTGGCCCGCGTACAGTGGACACACTGTTTAGACCGGGTATTTTTTTTATTTATTTATTTTCACGGTGTAGATAGGAAATTAACATGAGGAATTTTTTTTGCAGACTGTTGTCCCCCTTTTTGAGTTTTGACTCACAAAAAATCTGCATTAAATGACACCAAACACATGTACATTATGTAATATTTTCGGCCCATAAATAAATTATTAAATTTATTCAATTTCTTAGAAATAGCATTATCCATGGAATTTGAACAAAAAGATAAACAAAAGTTTTATATTTTATAGGTCAAGATTCGTTATAACCTCTCATTTGTGAAAAAATGCCATGGCTATTGCTATTATTACAAAATTCGACGGCGGGATAGCACAGTGGTAGAGTGCTAGTCTTCGAACTCAGGGGTCGATGGTTCGAATCCAGATCAAATCGAAAATTCTTCGAGGAATTTTTCTAGACTGGCCTTGATTGGTACCTACCCCTGTTGCCTTTCCAAGTTGGGATACAATAGAGGATTTTACTGGTAAAATCGATAGTTGCGCCACCGGCAAAAATTAGAACTAGCTGGACAAACACAACCGTTCCTAACGGCCGTAAGGTGTGCATATTGTTTATGCAAAAATGATATAATATATAAACACAAAGATAACATGGAAAAAGTGCAGTTTATACACTGAGAAAAATGACTGGTTTTTAGCAAATAAATATTCATAATTAAGGGGTACTTCATTCATTCAATTATTGCAACTTTGGAACAAATACAATTTAATCTTTAATATGAAATATATTTTATTCATTCAGTTATATTATTTATTTGACCGTCATTTATTTCATTTAAATTAATTTAAATTTTCTCAAATAAACTAATATATTTATGTTTAGCATTTAAAATTGAGATTTTTAATAAATAAATTTATAATTTTCTGAAATATTTATTTGTTTCTTACAAATATGTAATTGTTTAGAATTAAATTCATAATATATTTGTGTAAACTTTATCTTAATTACAATGAAAAATAGTTTTCATTGTATGAATCTATATTTATTTGTCACAAATAAATATTATTTGTGGCAAAATAATATTTTCATTGAGTGAACTATGTTCTATTTGTCAAATGACGATTTTAAGTGAAGTGTGACTTGTATGGACTTGTTCATTTGTTGTACGTTGCATCTTGTTTATGGTGGTGCTCATTTGTGACAGTGTTCATTTCTGGCGATTTGTTTTTCATTCGTGTGCTAAAAAGTAGTGAATATGGGTGACGGAACAGTAAAAAATATACTACTTGAGTGGAGTTTTGGATATTTGCTTTGCATTCAGTGTATCTTTTATACCAAGCCAAATGCATCGGTATCTGTACAGATTGTGTATTTATACTTTTATAATTTTTTATTATATATACATTAATATACTTACGGATTAAATTTGTGTGTTAATAAAAATATGGTGTACGAATAAATTAAATGTACTAGTCTTTATTTAATTATTTTGCTTCAATTTTAATCTATTTAGAGTGGACAGGTTATGAGAGGTAGATATTCAAATAAATTATTATATATCCAACAATAATGTAATAAATTTAGCGCAATTAAAATAATTTTTAACGTAAATAAATGCATAGTTCTCATGAAAGAGAAGATATAATTGATGTCAATATATATATATATATATATATATATATATATATATATATATATATATATATATATATATATATATATATATATATATATTTATTTGAGACAAATAAATGCTTCAAATAAATAATTACATTGCTTCAATTGTAGATATATTTGGATCTATTCAAGCTTAGGATTTATTTGTAACAAATAAATTAACAGTTCACGTAATTATATCTTTTTCTCTGTGTACCGTTTACAAAACCCCCCGCGAGAACCCTCGCGAGAACCTTAGAAAATGTAAGCGAAAATATCACAAAATACACATATATTTGTACATAGTATGTGGTTGATAATGATGCAACAAAAATATACCCACATCTTATTATTTACACACAATAAGTAGAGCATAAACTACGATATCAAATATTAACCTCAAAACTTTTATTTCAACAGATATTAAATACACCAAAACAACGATTAGCAAAATTGACAAGAAAACAACCTTTATTCAATTCAAATATGAAATTAATAATTATTTTTAAAGCTTGAATTAAAATTTTGAAAGTCTTTATTATTTGAAAACTAACCTGTCAATCAATTCACTTTTTCTTCCTGTTTTCCTTACACCACGACATTCAAGCCACTTTTTTAAGTCAAATATAGTTTGCTCGTCAATATTTTTATATTTGAATTTAGCACCTGGTACATCATCTTCATTTAAACTCATTTTTCTTTAATTAGTCATATTATCACAGTTCAAAACTTTTAATGTTAGATAGTTGCGCCATCGGCAGAAGTTAGAACTAGCTGGACAAACGAAACCGTGTGACGTCACCAGTAATATCCTCTTTTAACTTTGCAACCACAAAGCTATCTGGTACCGGCTTCTGGTAGTAACAAGGACTTGAACGGGCGGGCAACACACATGACATCTAAGTAAGAAACATCGTGGCAATGTAAAAGTAAAATTAATAGGTGTTGTATGTGTAGCCACCCTAGGGATATAACCCGTAGAGGTTCAAATCCGGAAATGCAATACAATGCAATTTATGCAAAATTCAATAAATTTAATAATTAGTTACGGGACCAAAATATTACATAATTTATTTGTATTTGCTGTCATTTGATGAAGAATTTATTATCTCTCTACTACTGATACCACAACCATATAAGTTATCAGTAAAAATGGGGAGCAACAGTTACTTTCCTATCTACGCCATGAAAAAAACTTTTTAAATCTTATGTCATTTAAAGAAGTAATCGTGTTGTTTTGGATTATTTCGAACAAATCCAGTGTTTTTTAAAGATTCAATAAAGAGTAATAAGATTAAATTAAATTGAATTAATAAAGTTTTTTTAATTCCTTTGCCAGTTCAGTAATTTGAAGCAAATAAATATTAGATAAACATCAAAATAGATCCCCAAACAAAGAAGCTATACAAATGTCATTGCAAACTGATAATGCATTAAAGTTTTATCATTCTGAAAAATATATAACTAGGTTAATTTTTGATGAAAATGCAAGTATTTCGCAACAATATACAGCAAACTTAAATTACTTTCAAAAAATATAAAAATGCCTTTTTCATTCCATTTAAAAAAATCAACGATAATATCACTTCCGCCAATATTTTGTAATTTATACTATATCTAAATTAATAATAAAAAATTGCCATTTGTCTCTATTTTTTCAGACACCTATATATGTGAAATCGTATGTGCACAAAAATTAACTGTTTGACGGACAGATCATAAAAGGCTCCACAGACTATCAGTTAAATGGAAGATGAAAAGAAAAAAGGGAAAAGAAGAATATTCCTTTAACATCTGATGAAAAATGATATTAAATTGAGTTGATTTTTTTTCTTGACAATATGCTAATCGCGCAAAAAATGCTGGTTGATGTTTATTATTAATGTTGGCTACATATTGCTCAGTGAAGTCAAATTTAATCTTCCACGTCAAACTTCTTGCTGGCGTTTTAATAAATCCGTAGAAAAATGCATGAAGTAATAAAAAGGGGAAGAAAAAAGGAAAATAACAATTAATTGAGAGAGTCATTTATCTTCAACGCCCAAGTACAACCTGCTATTTACCAATTTAATCAAGAAGTGAACGGTTACTAATAGATTAAGATATTTCAAACGTGTGCAGCGGCACAGCTTATCCAATATAACAAGAAAAATCATAAATAGATAAATCATATAAATATATCACCTCTCTTTTTATTTATATTTTTGTGTGTTTAGTTCCATTCTTAAAGGATCTTTGGCGGATAATGTATCTTTTATTCTTGGAGTAACACAGGACAATATTTCAAACACATTCACATATGGTACTGGCGGATTCAGAAAATGCCTAAAAGAAGAAAGAAGGAATCTCGGATGGAATTTAAAATAAAAATGATAAACTCACTCACAATCTATTCTTTTAATTTATTACTCTTCTCATAAATGCATTCTAGTAATTTAAAAAATAAGAATTGTTCTAAATTTACCCATAATAAAAAAATATATTTAAAGCAACAATTTTTTTATTAACAAATAGAAATAATAAATGAACCTCAACTTTTACTATTCTCTGTTTTGGTTACCAATGGATCCACTGTTCAGTAATTGCCCTGTGCCGTCCTATTGTTTGTCTAGCGATATTATTCTAAAGCTTAGGTGAGGTGATAGTTCACCTCTCATTTTAAAATATGTTTCGCGTGTAGGTACTGTGATTAAAATCATTTAGTAAATCCATTTCTTTTTTGCCAGACTGTTGGTATGGCATGATGGCTTTTTAAATTTAACACAGAAACATTTAATTTTCATTACCTTACGTAGAAAATCAACTACGCATTGAAAATATCTCACTTTTTATTATCTCTCTTATTTTGTGCAATGAGTCCATAGGTCATAGCTTACTTCAGCATCAAGAATAATAAACGAGCACTGTATTACTGTTAAACTATGTTTATAACGTGAAATAATAAACTAGCAAAAATAAAAATTGAGCTTTTTATACTAGGTACCTGAAAAAACTAATATTTTGTGGGGGTGAGTTAAGTTTAGTTGTGCTGAAATATACGATGCATATTTAGGGCCGGTATTTCAAAGTTCGATTAAATATTTTTATTCCCAGAATAAATTTTATTCTCGGGTTAAGTATAAAATTCTGTATTTCCAAACTTGTTTTACGTTTATTCCTGAGGTAAATACGTAATCTAGAGAATAAATTTAATCATTCGATCGGGCAGAGGATAAATATTTATTCCGTGGTTCAATTTGACATTTATCATATTTTTATAAATATCGACAGTGATTTGAAGATATATTGACGATAATGGCGAAGAAAAAATTAATTCTTCCAATTTACATTTTTATCATTAATTCCTACTTCATCGGTTTTTCTATTCTCCACTATATGTTTAAAATCAAGAACTACACGGTATATTACCCATTTCTGATTTATACGCAGATATCGGTAATGACGAGTGCATATTCGTACCAGGCGTCACCTCACAGGCACTCACGGATGGCATGGAAAATGCTCCGCCAGAACTATTTCAATTAATATTTTTATTTCAGTTTTAATAAAATTAGAATTTCTTTCTTACTTTACTTCCATTCTACCTATTATTACATTCTTCAACTGCAATAAAATTATAAATTGTTATCAATCTGTCAGTTTTCCAATTTTTTATTAGAATGGCTGTGACAATTACGTTATGTGTTAGCCACATAACATTTTAACTTTGGAATAACAATCCATGGAATAAAAACATTTGGAAATACAAATTTTAACTTATCCCAAAATTTATTCTAAGAGTAAATTTATTCTATGGTTTATTATTCCACAATTTATCCGGGGTTGGAAATACCAGCCCTTAGAAAATTTTATATGGAAGTAAAGAGTATATATATATTGTAATATAATGTATTGGAGCATTCGAAATCAATTTAATTTTTTTTTTTTACTATTTCTGTTTCATACATAATGTAGAGTATATATGATTATAACGTATTATAAATTGATAGAAATGTATACTAGTATTTAAGATAGTTTTCCAACACTTATTTATAAAGTGGCATTTTATCCTGAAATTGAAATTTCACTGCTAAATTATCAGGATCCACAAAATCACAAAAATAACTTACAGGTCAAATCTAAATCAACACAATTTGCGTTGATAACTATAATAGTTAAATATAAATATCATTCATACATCTTAACAGTGTTAGTAGTAAATTTGTATGCCACTCGAGAATAAAGACATTTTATCCACTCGCGGAAATTAGCACGCTCTCCTACCAACTGAAGTGAAAATTTATCACCATTCAATTTTCCAATACATTTTAATAATCAATATGAACATTGAACGAATTCAATAGAAATATGCTTCAATTTTTAATACATTTTTAATGCAATTAGAATGTTCAACTTGTTCTATGCTCTCAGTGTAATTTTCGAATTTATGTTTATCAATGTCAATGTTGTTTTCATAGACAATATTCATATTTTATTATAATAATTATTTTTATCTTTGCGGATGCGTGGCTGTGTTACTTGGGTGACCTCTTACGATTCAGACGATCCGGGTGTTACTCGACCAAAGTTAAATTTGAAAATTATTTCTAATTTTCAAATAGCCCAAAAGTGATCCTCGTGATGGTCTCTCCACGATACCTTTGAGAGTCCGTGAGATGAATATTTTCTAAACACCCTCAACGGTATATACGAGTATGTATCGTCATTCTAAAACGAAAAAGTTGATTTTGACATTTAGAAAACTTTAGTTACTTCAAACGTAAAATAGATCAATAATCTTTATTTTTATTTAAGAGTAAAATTAAATAAAAATTAAAATTATTGATGGCGGTTAGACAAATAAGTATATTTAAAACTGAATATTAAATTTGATTGCGGCAAACGGGTTGAAGTTCTATTATTTACGATAATAGTTCATGATATGAAATCATATAGATGATTCGTAGTAATATTACCTAGAATTGCTAAGTATATCGTTAGAATTGTGCCGTGCCGAGATCTCATTATTAGTAATGTGCAAGCATCTAGTGATAAGGGCGTAAAGAAGCCACCATTTTCAGGTCTCAGCTTTGAGTTGAGCTTCAGTTTCAGATGGCAGCATTGTGATAACTCGGTGAAACCAACGCGATCGTCGATTGTTGAACAAAGGAGAAAAAACCTCATTTGGAGCGTGCATTTCTTTAATCGCATTATCGGTGCACAGAACAAAAAACACTCAACCCCAACCGATGTCTTTTGTTTACTGGAAAAACAAAAGACACACGCCTCACTTCAACCCCTAACGAACAGTTGAAAGCAGATAATGGAACGGAATGACTGTAGACAATAGAAAGTGGGTAATGCTATTAGAAATTTTTACCTTAAACACACATATATTCGAACATCATTTAATGATAAGAAATCCTTTAACTCTTCAACATGTGCAGCTTAGGTAGAAATTCCATATTCAGTGCTCCTTATTATGCAAAGTGATTGTGATAAGTCGTAAATAATAATAATAATAATAATAATAATAATAATAATAATAATAATAATAATAATAATAATAATTATTATTATTATTATTATAATAATAGTAATAATAATAATAATAATACTAACCATATGTAATGGATATTTATGATGCTTTTTGATGTTCTTGAATGTATGTGAATAAAGTAAAGAATAATAATAATAATAATAATAATAATAATAATAATAATAAAAATAATAATAATAATAATTATTATTATTATTATAATAATAGTAATAATAATAATAATACTAACCATATGTAATGGATATTTATGATGCTTTTTGATGTTCTTGAATGTATGTGAATAAAGTAAAGAATAATAATAATAATAATAATAATAATAATAATAATAATAATAATAATAATAATAATAATAATATAATAATAATATAATAATAATATAATAATATTATAATAATAATAATTATACTAATAATAATAATATGATTTTATTGTAACGGATTTATTTTTACCTATATCAAATATTAATTTATTTTTAACACACTAGTATTTACACTACTTTAATACTTTACACTTCATAAATACATTTTATAACAATAAACAGAACAATAATCATATATAATATCCTATGTGGTAAATTTTTGCCGGAAAAATTGCCAGATTGTTACGAGAGCTGATTACCTAGCAATTTATTGAGTGGCATTGACAAAAAAATCACGAGTTGTCAAACAAGTGATTTTTGATCAATGTCACGAGATAAATTGGCAAGGCCCGAGTAAAGTAATCGGAAAATTTTTCCAGGATAAAATTTAACCACGAGCGGTATTCGGATGACTATTTCCAAAATAAAAATCTGTGTGACAAATCCTACGACGAAAATATAATTTTTATGATTATGATATTATTTGCGACAAATCTTTTATTTACTTTCATTAAACATAAATAAATATATCATCACGGGATATTACCCATTGCTGGGTTTGCCAATCTGCTTTGTACACAGATTTTGGTAATGATGATGACATATTTGTATCGTGTGGGCGTTTCCCAGGCGTCACCTTACGGGCACTGATTGCTGGAGTGGTTAGTGCACCACAGGGCTTACTTTTGTGCCATTTAAAATTCTAAATATTTGGCGTCGGTCGGGATCGAACCCGGTTCCCCAGATTCGCGACCAGACACTCAGGCAGGCGGCCACTTTCATTGACTGCAGTTATTGGAAGCGGGTGGGAGGCAACTGCCCCTCCTTGACTACACCTATGCATATACTACTGCCTACGTCAGGGTAAAAACATGATATAAATAACAAAAAGAAAAGCAAACAAGTAATCAAGGTAACGGATTACAACATTTTTAATGTAGGAAGCCATACTCGACAGTAAGTTCTAAACCGTCACAATGTGAGATTGTTATTCTTGAGGTTTTAAAAATCTCGATGGCTTCTCTAATTTATTAATCTGTTGTTAAGACGTTCAGATCTTGAAATGATTCAAATTTTTTCGAATTTTAATCTAATTTGATTAATAAACAACAAAAGTAGGTACGTAGGTATTTTGTAATTAAGATCTAATTATAATAATTGACAGTATGAAATAGTATTTCGTATTTGATTCAAAAATACTGTCCTAAACATTTTGCTAATTAAATTTCTTTTCAATCTTAAAAATTAAAGGTACTACTTAACTTTCGCACAAGTTTTAAATTTTTACGATTTATTTGTAATGTAAAAAATTGAAAATCGTATTAATTTTTAGACTGGGACTATAAGAGCGCCGCAGACTACCGAGTTTTGATCGGCCGACAGTTTAATCATTTGTTTAATTACATTGACAACTATAGTGATTCCGAATCGTTGGGTGTGTACACTCACTAGTGTTTATAGTAATTAAGCAACCGATTTTTGATCGCCCGATAATTTAATCGGGTGCTTAATTACTGTGAAGACTGTAGTGAGTCACTATAGTCGTCATTGTAATTAAACAATCGATTAAACTGTCGGCCGATCAAAAATCGGTAGTCTGCGGGGGCTTTTAGGAATTATTTTCATTGAAATTATAATAAAAAAGAGGATACTCATATATTAAGAGTTTTTTTTTTCAATCACTCTGTATGTACATAGCTTTGAATAAAAAGTATTGCAGCGAATTATAGTTTTATCTAAATAATTTATACATAGCTGTCTTGCGACTACTTATCACAAAACTACCACTGTATATTCAATGTATTAACATATGTAAATGTATAAAATCTATGCATCATAATATTAGCATATTACTATTTTACTTACTTTACTGTATATTGCGTGTATATAACTGCTCTAAATAATGTCAACTACAGCCAACCAATTATTCAAATTTATTGTTTCCAACGTTTTGCTACTTGGAGACATTTTTCAAAAATGTAGCTCAGCTTGAGTGAGTTTTTCACAGAACATTAACATCTTTAGGCGCCTGAAAATCCGAACAGATGCCGCCAAGAATCTAATTATGTTCGACAAGAGATGCAGTAATCCTGGATTTAATCGAAAGTTTGACAGAAAAATATTTAAGAATAATAAATGATATTTTAATACCATACTCAACATAAATTACATGTGTGTTGATACGAGTATAATGATGTATTATATATATATATATATATATATATATATATATATATATATATATATATATATATATATATATATATATATATATATATATATATATATATATATATATATATATATATATCTTTATAACTCTTTTATTTTAAGTCAGATAGAAAAACTCTTCAAATATAATTTATATGATATATTATTGTCTACGTACCATATGCATTTGTATACAGGATGCTCCGTTTAAGCGCAACAATATGTAACTTTATATTTCTTAATGAAACACTATATTTATTTATTTATTTTGACAATAAATTAGATTCTCTTTAAAAAAGTATTAACTAATAAGGGATCTAAAATTATAAATTAAGTAGTTATTTACGTTCATAAAAAATAGTAGTTCAGAGTGGAAAAAACCATAATATAATACAAAATTTTGATCCTTTTTTATTAATACTTATTTTAAACATTACACTAATTCCAAAGAAGCTATTAAAATTTAGTGACAGACTAAATAATGCAAAATTATAATAAATGCTCGAAAACTTGTACTTCAACTTCAATAGATTTTTCTATTATAAATATTATATTAACCATCTCACCTTTACTAAAATTTGTATTATTCATTTTGACATCAACATCAACAATGATAAACTAAGAGTATTTGGACAACTTGTTTGTTTAAATTTGAAACAATTGATCAAATTATCCATAGCTTACTTTGTTAATAATAATATGATAGAAACATATCATTCAACGAATAATTTTAGACCCCTTATTACTTAATACTTTTTTAAAAGGAATCGAATTTACTATCAAAATAAATAAATAAATATAGGATGTTCCATTAAGAAATACAAAGTTACATATTGTTGCGCTTAAATGGAGCACCTTGTATACAAATGGATATGGTACGTAGATAGATAATACTATATCATATAAATTATATTTGAAGAGTTTTTCTATTTGACTTAAAATAAAAGAGTTATAAAGAGAGGACAGACCGATGAATCACCCTTACATATATATAATGTAGGACATTATAAAGATTAATTAGTATTAATAGAAAACAAATAAAAATATTAAATGTTCATCTCAAAAACTCAAAATAATTATTAATACACTGATGGGCAAAAAACGGCTATTTTAAATATTTAATGTTTTAAATAAGTCCCCAGAAATATTACTACTAAAAAGGGAACTGAACTGATTGTATCATAAAATGAATTAAGTATTTTATATCATTGATAACTAAAAACATTCAGCTCAGTTTCCTATTTATTGTAAAATATACTATTAAGGGAGCTTTTTTGCCGGTCAGTGTATCAATAATTATTTTGAGTTTTTGAGATAAACATTAAATATTTTCAAATACTATTTATTTGCTATCAATACCAATTAATCTTTATAATGTCCGAGATTATCATTTCCATCATCAAAAACCAAAGTGGCCGGTTTTTTTTTTTTTTGCTGATCCCTGTATTTTAGAGCAAATATTATGGTATAAGCGTCAGTTCGCCATACGTAGAAACAACCGCAATATCTTAGCATTCAAATGTGATATGACCTCCGGCGCCTCCGTCATAGATGTCAGATGTCATTGCTCGTAAACATCAGTCGTGTATTTATTCAAACTGTACCGACATCACTGTGCAAAAATACAAAAAGTTTAACAATGTTATATTGTTTTTATATAAAATAAAAATTCATAGATTTAGTGGGACTTTATAGCTTCATACATGGACCCTTATATTCGATTACTTTTTCACATGACCATGTATATCGTATACCTAGTTATATGCATCTGTGCAAAAATCTAAGTTGTATTTTAATGGGCTGCATTACATTGTATTTTAGAACATGAAATTTTGGACTTTTTGATATCAAAATTTTTAATTTTACACCTTTTTGTAATCGAGTAAATTTATATAATTTCTATACTTTTTATATAAAAAATGAGCATCGGATTTAGTGACAAATACCACCATTGTCTTGTACTAACTGGCGCGCGTTGAGTTGACCTTGTTGACCTTGTAAGCGCAGAACATGAAATTCGTACTTCGGCGAGTCGAAATGTAGAATGTAATAGTAGGGGGGATTAGATCAGGTCTTCGTAGGTCATAGGTATTAAATACTTCTTATGGCCGTATTATAGTCACAACTGAAAGTTTTAAATCTATAAATAGTGAACAAAGTCGTAACGAAACTGTCACTCTTATCTACAATTTTATCCCGGCGTTAGTCAGGTGGGGTGTGGTAAACCCCAACTGTTTTGTTTTACTTGCAAATGTTCTTAAAAGATATATCTCGGTTATGACCTCCTCTCTAGCTTCCTAAATAACATCAGACTACGATATAACAAGCTTAATTCAGTTCTTGTTTATCACCGAACAGTGTAAGACGTGTTCAAAGTGACTTGGGGTGCGTCACACCCCACCTGACCAATAACGTTTGTAATTTGTACGGGACAGGTATAAATGCCCAAGTTATTTATAGAGAAAATAATAAAGATTTCAATACACCTAGACGAAAATTTATCAAAATGTTAGACTTAGAATTAATCCGGGACCATATTAACAGCAGAAAGAAAAATACAAAATTGACTAAAGATTTACGCCAAAAGATTAGTAATATAGCCGGTGAACCTTCTGCAGAACCTCCAGTTAAGAAGCCTAATGTTGTAGGGAGGTGTACAGTATGCTCCAGAACTAGAGATCGCAAAACAAAGTACTCTTGCAACACGTGTAATAGATTTTTATGTTTAGAACATTCTGTTATTATGTGCCAAAATTGTTTAGATTCAAATAGCGAATAAACTTATATAAATGTATGATTACCCCCCAATTTAGGTTTTCTATTGCTGATAAGTCCTTTATGATGCCTTAATAAATTTATATTAGTTCTTAAAGTGAATATTTCTTTTGTTATGGAATTTTATTGTAATAAGAATTTTTTTGTGTGCACAAAATGTACTTTTTTATATTTGCCACATTTTTTTCTAAATAAAAATTACTTTGTGAAATATTTTATTTTTATTTGCATTAAATATGATCCTAAAATATAATAAAATTAAAAAATACTAAAAAAACTTATACAGTAATTATTTAAACAATTAAATATCATGGGGTATAGTACACCCCACCTGACTAATGGTGTTCTGAATTTTCACCTGACTAACGCCGGGATATATTAATCAGCAAAAATAGATTTGCTTTTTTCAGTGTTTTTACAAATTTAGATTTACAGTTTTGACGACAATACTGCCATAATATTGTTTATTTTTAACTGTGTGGAAATTTTGCATGAAAAAATTAAAAATAAGCCGATTTGCAGATGTTTAAAATTTTAGAGGGACTTCATGTGAGTTTCAGTTTTAAATTGTTAGTAATTTGCAAATCGTTCATTGGTAAAGATAATGATATGAAATATAATTTCATGCTGGTGGATGAAAAAATAAAAAATTGCAGGAAACTTTACTATTTAAAAAAAAAATCTTTCATAATTTACTTCTTTCGATACCACAGCGAATGTAAACTGTTATAAATAGTAAAACCTATTAGACTAAGTATTAAATACGTAATATTGTTTGTTTATTGAGTAATTTAAATTTCTTTCCTAATTATTATGAGCAAATGGCTAAAAACCTAAATATGCCGCCATTTTCTCAATTGGCGGGAGGTTTCCATGTTCCGACTTCCGGAAACTTTTGATATGTTATATCGTAAATTTCTTGGACTATAAAACCGGTCTCGTGGCCGCGTGCCTGAGTGTCTGGTCGCGAATCTGGGGAACCGGATTCCATCCCGACCGACGCCAAATATTTCGAATTTTAAATGGCACAAAATTGACCCCTGTGGTGCACTCTCTACGCCAGCAATGAGTGCCCGTGAGGTGACGCCTGGTAAACACCCGCCCGGTACAAATATGTCATTATCATTACCGAAATCTGCGTACAAAGCAGATTGGCACACCCATCAATGGGTTATATGCCATGATGATATATTTATTTATTTATAAAACCTCTTTAGACGGAAAAAAAGTAACCAACAATTTATATATATATATACAGGGTGTTAATTAAAAAGCGGGCCATAGGCGTTTAACATGGGAAATCAGTTTTTCCTTGCGCAAAACTTCCCATTTAATTTTAAACAAAAATGTTTCAAGTAAATGTTGTAGAGAATTAAATTCTACACCAACATCATTAAACAGATTTTGTTTTGCATGTTTAGTAACCTGTAAAATCCAATTTGAAATTTTATAAAAATTACTCATTTGTAGTGATAGCCATGAAATTTAAACAAAATTACATAGAAATGCATATTGTTTGAATTGTCAGAATTTCGATTTTGCAGGTTACAAAATAAAAATAAATAAAATCTAAGCAATAATTTAAATGTAGATTATAAAAACAAAATATTTTTAAGGACTTAGGATAGAATATAATTATCAGTAATTTTTATTTGAGAATCGAATTTTTGACAGTTCAAACGATATGTATTTCTATGTAATTTTGTTTAAATTCCATGGCTATCATTACAAATGAGCTATATTTATAGAATTTCAATTTGGATTTTACAAGTTACTAAACATGCAAAATAAAATCGGTTTAGTGATGCTGGTGTATAATTTAATTGTCTACAACTTTTATTTGAAACACTTTTGACTAAAATTAATTGGGAACTTTTGCGCAAGGAAAAACTGATTTCCCATGTTAAACGCCTATGGTCCGCTTTTTAATTAACACCCTGTATATATATATATATATATATATATATATATATATATATATATATATATATATATATATATAATAAAAATTAATGAATAATAATAATTTAGAAAAATATAATAAAATAAGATTATATGAAGCATTATGTAAATTTTCAAAAATGTGCTGTTTGAAGCGCTGTAGCTCCCTATCTAGTGTCTGTTTAAAGGTGGTGATGGAAAAAAATATTTTAGATGAAAGTTATAGGGAATTTTATTCGCAATAAATTCAAAAATAACTATTTTTGTCCTAATGCTTATTGGTGAAGAGATATTTTGAAGAAAACGAGTTTTGGGGTTATTTTTTTAAAATGACGGCGTTTGCCGAAGGGCCCCAAATTCGAAAACTTCTATTTTTTGTTAGGATCCCTAAATATATAACATCCAAAAATCAAAAATACCCGACCTTTTGCTGGGTAAATCTGCTCAATGAATGGGCTAATACTTGGTTGGACAGTGAATTTTCAATAATTGTGTACTTGATCTTTTTTTACCACGTTTTTCAATGTCTATGACACCGATTCTCACTCGTAATTAGCATGAATCGAACTTTCATAATATAATATTATTGGAAATACCTAGGTAGGTATATTAAAAGTGGCTTTATTATGAAAATTGAAATGACGAAAGTAATCTGCTTCTGCTGATTGCTGACTACATCAATTTTTTTATTTGTAGAAAGAAACATTCTTTTTTGCTTCGTATTCATTTTAAAAATTCTTTTTATTTGTTCCGGTGGTATTAATGAGTAAAGTTGATTAGGGCGTTATAGAGATGTCATTGGTGACATATAGGCTTCAGCAACTATATCACCACGTCGTTTGTTTGTGTGACAATGTGGTGTTCGGTCTCGTTGCCTTGGAAGGGAAAGAAACAAAAAAACACACGCAACAAAGAAGCAATCTGTCTGTCCCAACCATCCCGAGCTGAAAAACGGCATAAACACACAGAGCCGGCACAGGGGGGAAGCAAGAATTTTATCCAAAAACTTTTCATTAGTCTCAGAATCTTACCCAAAATATAATGAAAATTGATATTAATAAAATACAATTTCAAATAAAGGAGGTATTGAAATCGTGCTAATAATATTGTAACGTGTGAGCCCGCTGCTACGCTAAACAAGCGTCTAAGTATAGCGATAACGCAATCGCGGTAGTAGCCGGGCGACGTAAACAATCAAGCCGCGACGTGTTTAATTACTTCCGGTCGCCTGAACCTTTTGTATTCATTGTTATTATACGGTCGAACATTCTAGGGCTCTCTGGAAGTTAATGGCAGCTGTATAAAAGGGACACAGCTATGCTCGGGAGTTAGTTAGTTACATGGAGAGACATATAGAGACATTCATATAGAGTGTTAGTGAAGCACAGTAGTATCGTGGTGAGCGTATGCAGTATAATGTACAGTGGAGGACTCGGGAAGTTACTGGTTAATTGGGATAGCTGTGGATGTGAATACTCGGTAGTGTTGACGAATATTGGGAAGCTATAGTATACAAGGGCAGTAACGGCAAGTCGGGAAGTTACTGGTATACCGGGATAACTGTGGAAGTGAATACTCTGTAGTATTGAAGATTATTGGGAAGCTAGGTATACGAGGACAGTAACGGCAAGTGGAAGTGGATACTCGGCAGTAGTGGTGAATAATTGTGGCATACGGACAGTCGGTGATACTGAAGCTTTTGAAGTTAGACAGTTACATAAATAGACAGATAGTGAGGTGAAAAGTGTGATTTCCGTCCGAGCAGTTGAATATACAGACGCTGCTGAGTCAGATGAGTATATAGACACTGTGGAGGTTGGTAGGCGGACAGTTGAATGTGATATAAATAAACATTGACATAAATAGTCGGAACAAATAATAAATAAGATCGTATAAATAAATAGTTGTGTTAGTTGTTAAATCAATAAATAGTGTTAGTGCTATCTAGTTAATTATAGTTTTAGTTTTAATTAGTTTTTAATAGTCATTTTCATTATACTTCAATAAACACTTATTTTAATTAATAATAATTGTCAAATATTTACACTTCACCCAAATAAATTAAAAAAACGTTACAATATTATATAGATATTTTTGTAAATAACCAAGGTTTATGTTTCTGTAATGACTGTAATGTCTATACATACAACTTAAGTCAAAAAAATTAATTCTATGAGTATACTGTATCGGGTCCAGCAGTAAAACTATAAATATCCGAGGGGTTCGTCACTCGACGTTTAAGTGTACAAATATTGTAAATCTTTGAAGATTTACTAGATTTTAGATGATTTATAGGGATTTTATTAGATTGTCAAAGATTTTTAATCAGATGTTTATGTAAGTGTACAAAGATTTCTTAAATTAGTAGCTATGAAATTGCATAGACTTATCTAAGAATATAAGATTGCAAACAAGATTTCTGGGATTTTACAAAGATAGTAATGACTTTTGGGATTATAATGTTGATTGGAAAGATTTCTGGGATTTTACAAGATTGTTTTGGGGATTGTTGATTACTAAGATTGCAGTATTAAAGAAAGAGTTTCAGGATTTTCAATCGGATTTATATGTAAATGTACAAAGATTTCTTGAGATAGTTACCATGAACTTGCATAGACTTGTCTAAGAATATGAGATTGCAAGTAAGATTTCCAAGATTTTAATTTTTTTTATAAAGATTGTAATGATTTTTGGGATTGTAATGTTGATTGCAAAGATTGCAGTATTAAGAGAAAGATTTTGAGGATTTTCAATCGGATTTTTATGTAAGTGTACAAAGATTTCTTGAGTGACGGACCCCTCGTAAATATATATGACAAGCGAATCCATTCAATGCATGTCTTCATTTCAACAGAGCGGCACAATATTTGTTTTGAAATTAATTATGTTATGGTAAGTTGTGCTAAGATTATCAGTAGGTATCTGTTTGTGCATTTTTTCTATTTTTGTCTAAATTTTAATGTGTCGCATTTCGTGTGTGTTCACATGTTAAAGTCCTATGTTCGTGAATTCCAGTCACCACTTTGTATGCAAACCAAAATCATTTTTGAGTACTAACTTTTAATTATTGGTTACCAAAAATGATCTACTTGAGAATGAAAAATAATATATGAGCAATTGATTGTTGTTACCAGAAATATATTTAATAAACATAAAAAAAGAATTTTACCCTACCAATATTTTGTTTTGATAACCACAAATAAATAATAAACGAATACTAACAATAATTGGACCTAAATAAGTACTAACAGCTCGAATTTTGTTGGTTCAAGGTTTGTGTTTTAGGTTAGGTTATGTTATGTTAAAGTGAATGTATTAAAAAAAATTACATAACATTTTAACACCAAAATTAGATATTTGGTGCTCATATTGATAAACTTGTTACCAGATTCTGTTATTCTTATTAATATTATTTTTCAATGCGTAGGTAGAAATAGAATTTTCTCTGTGCAATTGATCAGTAAAATTTTATGCAGAATTTTTTAATAGTATATTACTAAGCGAGGTGGAAAGTGTGTCATTGTCGAGGGCGAAGATAGTTAACCAAGGCGCGGAGCGCCGAGGTTAACTATAGCCCGAGACAATGAAACTTTTCACCGAGGTTTGTATACTATTTTATTCACAATCTGAAATAAAAAATTAATATTTGATATTTAAATAATAATAACCTAACATAAATAAACGAATGGTCTGAGATTGTTCATTTGTCACATGAACTGTCACTTTGATTTCTAACCTTAAATACTGATTTCATTCATTACTTGTATTATTTACAAGTTTATTCCATATTTTTAACATATAAATTGTAAAGATGCTTTGTTTATATGTAAATACCCATCATTGATACGCATTGATCTCTCAAAGCGGGGGGCAGCTATTTCCTGCCTCGAGGTTGGAAAGTATAGCGTGAGTATAGCTGAGGTTGGAAAGTGTCAACTTTCCAACCCCAGCTATCTTCACGTTATACTTTCCAACCTCTTGGAATATGAGGTTAACAATAACTAACTGAATAACTTTTTAAAAGTCAGAAATCGTCATATTACTAACCAATTGTGAATAAAATATTTTTTGGATGGTATGACATTCAAATAGTAATATTATACAAGTACTTACAGCTTACACTTTAATACTAAATTCTGTAACAGTGTAAGGTGTCGTGAGCTTTAAAGAAAAGAGGACTTGTAATCTTCTAGTTAAACCATGAATAAAAACAACGCAAATAACTGATTCACGCTTTAATTACTATAATCCATAGAGCTGAAAAGCAGCTATAATTTTTCCATGATCAACCGGCTTATCAGTACGACAACCTGTGTTTAAAAATATTTATTCCAATTCGTGTGTTGTGTTGTGCATTGTATATATCAGATACGATACATGCGAAGAGAATTAATTATACCAAACACACAGCACACGAAATATGAAATATGAACTGGAATTCAATCTTAAATCAGAATATATAAGAAAGATGAATAAATGGAGTAAAATACACGCATAATATATTGCATAAATTATGTTAACGATACTTGAAATTACCGAAATAAAAAACATTGACATACATCGGTAAAAATTTATAATGATATACAGGCTATTTGTCGCAATCCCAAACATAAGGATTTAACATTATATTGTAACGTGTGAGCACCGCCATGCTGGGCGAACGTGTAAGTTAGTCGATGACGTAATCGTCGCGAGCAAGTAGCGAGTAAACAAATGAGTCTCGACTGTTTAATTACATTCGGTCGCCTAAAAGTTTTTGTATTCGATGTCATTTTCTTATCGAAAGTTCGAGAGCTTTCCAAACGGTAGTGACAACTATATAAAAGCGACACAGATCTCCCCGACTTAGTTCAGTTGTGTATACAGACGGTGTGGAAAACAGTTAAGTATACAGACGCTGTGGAATTTTGTTTCTCCTTAAAACATGCGCGAATTTTTTGTACATCTTCAATAATGTACAGATCAAGAAACCTATTTTTAAGTTCGGGATTTTTAAACGAAACCTATCATTTTATTTACTTAAGAACCGATAACTATTGACCGAACAAATGAAAACCGTTTTTTTAAACCATTTCTAGAACACGGAGAATAATGTACAGTTGTTTTAAATGTTATAAGAGCAACTACTTTTACGCTAAAATGAATGAAATTAGTTACTTTAGACAACCACTTCAGAAAATAATAGATATCACGACAGTAGCCTATTTAAGAAAGTTGAAAATATCGTAAACTGGCATGACATGAATATCGTACTAGCACAATATAGTTACATATATACAGTTTTGCATAATTGTTGCTATGGTTGAGTGTTTGCAAAAAGGTGGGTATTGTCATACATAATACCACGCGTGTGTTCAGGTATGTATTATCGAATATGTTGAGTGTATCAACACAATATATTTTTATAATACTGAAGACATGAGTGATATCCGTTATGATTAATGAATAATTTGATGACAAAAATAAAGTAAATTTTTGTCGTTCGTTGATAAATAAAACAGCGTGTTTACTAGTGGTTACTGTGACTACATTACATTTCTGACCCAGCGACCATACAAAAGCGAGAATATAATTCATGAGTCACGTGACATGTTTTCCACCAATCAACATTCAGAATCTCCCTAGTTACATATCTATCACAGCGATGATAAAAAACAAAGAAATTATCACCTTATTTATATTCGTGATTAAGGGATTTGTTTTCTTTATTTGACATTTACAGTTAATTTTGAGTATAAAAATGTGCGATAATCGTTGGGTTCATATCAACAATTGTCAAATTAACCATGTTGTAATACATATCAAAAGTTAGGTTAGCAGCACACACAATGTGTCACAAAAATTCATTATATTCTTTCATTAAATATAAGCTCGTGATATGATTAATAATCGAAGATATTACTCGTGGAACCGAAGCAGCACATTTCACTCGTCCTTCGAACTCGTGAAATCTGCAATTCGGTTTCACTCGAGAATATCATCGATGATAATCATATCTTTTGTTATATTACGTATGATTATATCACGTCGTCAATGGTATATTCGCTTACCATAATACATGGTAACTAAGTAACATCATTAAATGCCATGAGCTGAATTAATTATAAATTGTATAATTATTTGAATAAAATTCTTGAAAATACTTTGGATTTATTTACATTAGCGATACTTCTTGCTCCAATGTATTTTAATGCACCCATTTACATCTACATATGCTAGTACGTAATTGACACCTGACATGTTTCTAACTTTTTGATAGAAACATATGCACTACAAATCGTCGTAATACATAAAAGATAAAATTATATTGTCATGTTATTTTATTATGATCGTAGCGTCGTGGTATCGTCCTATCGTCTAATGTAAATGCCACGTGTAATTGACGTACCGTTATTGTACCGCAAATGTATCGATAATGTAGTTGAAGCCTTTAGTATTCTTCACGGTAGAATGGCGTTGCGCAATAATATTTCGTCTATAGGTAGTTCAATTTGCTCTATAATCTGTTCTGACATCATGGGCGTCCGCAGACTTTTTTAGAAGGTGGGTCGATATTTTTGTTGTAAGAAAAAAATGCGCCGCAGACGAGTTTTTAATAATTTTCAAGGTCAAACGTGTTTTAAAGCAAAGTAAGATAATATAAGAGTTCTTTACAATGAAGCAAATTTAACAAATTCTTAAAAAATTTAAATCAATATTTTATGACGAAAATGCGTATGTACGCTCTAAAAGCGTAGAAGTGCCCCTTCTACTAAGCTTTAAGATGCGAGATGCGAGCATAAGCAATAACTACAGAAACAGACAATCTGAAAATACAATGTTGCATTAAATTAAAATATATTACTGAGTAACAATATAATTATTCTATTGAACTGCTCAAAATAAAATGTATAATAATTAAATGTTAATTAAGTCGCGCTCCTCACAAAATACGGCAACCCTAATCATACATAGGTACTTTTAATATAAATAAATATGCAATGTCTATTCATTATTTACTTTTCTATTTCTTTATTTCTATATAACAGTAAAATCGATAATTGTGAAAATTTTGAGAAGAACATGATCATAAAATGATTAGAATAAACTGCGGCATATTAACGAAAATAAAACACAGAAATAGACCATCTAGCTATTAAAATTATAAAAAAATTATAATTTTATGTTTAAAAATGGATACAGTCCATAAATGAAAGGGGGGTCAATCGACCCTTTCGACCCCCCCTGTGGGCGCCTATGGCTGACATCGACTAGGAAACTATTTGTTTCTGCATCAAGAAACGTACAAGCAAACATAAAAATTATTCTAACCTTCTTCGATAGTTTTTATGGCATTATGGATAAATCACGTAAAACAATAAGCACCACAAAAATTCTAAAATACACGCCAATGTATTCGAACTATGTTAACAGTTCCAAATTATTTCCTGAACAGAATTACGACACACGCCGCCTTATGGTCAGATTCTACAACCTGTGTGGCAAAAAGAAACTACTTCAATTATGTATGTCGTCAAGAATCATACACTTTTTATTGCGCACTGCCATCCTTATGTCAATAATACTATTATTTTTTGTGGTTGTCTAAAAATGGTATTCATAACTCGCTCGAAAGTAACATCATATTGCTCGTGTGTTGATTCAGTTGGTTGCTCCTCCATTGTCAAACTTCACATACACACGATATTTTTCAATTTGGATACTCGTTATGAAATATATTATTGTGTACCATGTGCAGAAATGCATGTAGTGCAAGAGACCATTTAAAAAAACTTCAACCTCTCTTGAAATCTTGTCAATACAAATGATGACAATTTTGACGCATTTAATTTTTTTGTTTAATTTTACACAAATTTAATACAAAATTTATTAAATTATATACATTTATTAATATTAATAACATTTTCATAATTTAAAATGCAAGTTTTTGTGTAAAGATTCACGGGCTAGGCACAGTGTACGAAATAATGCGCACATTGTGCGAAATACACATTGTTATGATTACATCATTAATGAAATAATGATATATTTCACATACTAGAGATATCAATGCACAAACTTCAACTTTTTTGACGATTTTATAAAAAGTAAATTTTGTAATATAAGTAAATTATGTTTTTTGCCTGGATGATTCTACAGTGTGTTCAATAAAATTCCTAACTCGGAGTAGGCTGTGAACAAAGAAACGTATGTCTGATCATTATTTAATTCAAAAGTCAAGATGTCAAAATCGATCTTGAAATGTAATTTTAAGGAGGAAAGACAATAAAGAAGGATACAGAACATTGACATTCGCTGTTTTCTAATTTGTTTTCATTTCTAAAATAAGATTCAAGAAGAAAATCTTTGATATCTTTAGATAACATTTTTGACAATATCTTACGTCAAACTGACATTTAATTAAATATATTTAAATTGACATACGTTTCTTCGTTTATAGCCTACTCCGAGTTAGGAATTTTTTTGAACACACTGTATTATACTATTATTCACAAAAGTTGACTAATCAAGGTCATTTGTTCGAAGAAAGAATACACTGCACTTTATACAGCAGTACCTTAACAAAATTTTGTTTTAGAAAGAGACAGATTATGTGACCTATGTCTATTTAATTTATGTGATGCGACAGATGTACGTAAATGGTGGCATTACTTTCCAACACATTAAAAATAGTAAGGATGTATGTCACAAATTTGCAGACATGTAATTATCTACTACACTGCCCTCTGTACAAAAGTTTTTAAATCAAATTATTATTCTATGGTTCACGTCAAGTATATAATTTTGTTTTATGCAAAAACATATGTAGGTGAAGAAGATAAAACTATGAGAGAAGCATTATTTAAAAAGGAACAAAATTTTCAAATTAAATACGTTTATTTTTTCAATTTAAATGTATCCATAAATATTTCGCGTTACACGCCTATGAGTATTAAATGCAGTGAAGTTGTCTGCAAGAAATAGTACCTATATCAGACGGCTCATGAACGACCTTCAATAGCCATCTTTCGTGAATAATACTATAACCGGTTTATTTAACCAGTCAATTTAACCGTTTTGAAAACTGGTTAAATAAATAGTAAATTGATTTTGACACAAAACCATTTTTAAAACTATGTTCTCCATTTTGATTAACCATTTTTTATCGATTTTTTGTCCAAATAAAGTTACAAAAATTTTAAATAATTCTTATTTAGGAATCTACTAATGGGTGAGAAGAAATAAAGATCTTACTATGAATTTTATAATTATTTAATAAATACTGCGTACCTGTATATTTTTTGTTTTCAGTTTTTAATACTTCTTTCTTTGTAATTAAATTGTCAGTAACAGACAAAAAAAAAAACATCGTATATTATGGATTCTAAAACAAAACCCACATTCGTGTGTGTGATTGGTTGTCGCTTGAAAACAAATGAATGAAGCGGAAGCGGAAATACTCTGTTTACAGCACCATCTCATCTGTCTGCGGCCCTTGTTGTGTCTATCTTTGTTTAGCTAGTAGACGTTGTAAGTTGCTCTTTGTCTTACTCACGTACAGAAGGTGTTTGTTCGAACAAACATGGAAGTTGTGCTGCATATTTCCCAGATATCCAAACATCGTAAGATGAGAATTATATCATACGCAACGAATCTGTTAGGAGTTGTAGTTTATTTTGTACATGCTACATTTACCTGGAGTTAGGAGACACAATCGGGAATTTAGATACTGGGGTAATTTAATATATTGCAGTTCAAATCACAGAAACAACATTGAATACTTAATGTACCTTTTATATAAAACCTAGGAAGGAATTTAATCAGTTTTGTAAAAAATGCGATATTTATCGACTGCCTCAAAAGGAAGGTATTCTAGTGATGACATTAGTCCTAATTCAGCACTCTTCTTTAACTATAGAAGCTTATCTAAAAATAACAAAATAAAGACAGAGACATTCATGTAATAATTTATTTATTTATTTGCTTATTCCACAGGACGAATCCCAATAACATAACAAATATATATATATATATATATATATATATATATATATATATATATATATATATATATATATATATATATATATATATAAAACAATGAGTTGTTGCAAAAAAAAATTAACATATCTTTTTTCTTCTGATATTCGAATAAGTATGTTCTACAGTATTATTAAATATGATTTTCTGTTCAAATTACTGTATATATTAAGCATAGTAGCAATTTAAAAATTTACTTTTTGAATTGGCGCCAAATTACACTGCCTGTGACGTCAGAATCACAGTAGCCAATGACAAAACTGGAAAGATGATGAAAAAAAAAACAAAATACAAACTAAAATTTACTCTTGAAGTAAAATAGTTTATTCCAGAAATTTTTGTCAAAACACGAATAAAAATACTAGCTAAGTAAATTTATAGAATAAATTACTCCACCAATGTTCGAGGGAGTAAATTTTATTCCGTAAAATAAATTTCACACATGTCAACATTAATTAAATTAAATTCGTTATACATTTCATCCCATGTATTATTTTTACATTTATTTATCTCCAACATGTTTGCTTTATCTATTTCTAAGTAATTTTTCCCCGTTCTTTTTTCTCCATTTTAGTTGACACCTGACACTTTATAACACGCACACACACTTTATTGTCTATTTTGACTTTTGGATTTATTTCGTGTTAGGAACATACATATTGTTAAAACATATTCCAGCGACACATTAATTGGAACAGATCCTCTTCAGTTGGAGATTGACATTATCGCCAGTTGTGGTCTTAAGAAATACCGTCTAGTAATGTTTTGTCCTAGATTTATCAATCTCTCTTATGCTCCAGTAGTGCAAAGATTAGCGGGTATAAGAAACCGTAGCCTGAGTGCATCATTTTCCTGCTAAAAAATTAAATGTATTCAATAGTTTTTATTTAATTATAAATATATTTTATATTTACATCAAAATGATCTTTACAACAAAGAAGTATTGATTTTATGTTTTTATCTTTACTTGCGATAACCATTTCATTCTTCTTTCTTCGTTTTGAGGCACTGCTAGAATAGCTATTTGTGTATTAAGAGCGCAAAATGGGACATTGTCGATTGAGAGGTTGTTGACGCGCGACGCAGGAGTGCGGCATTCTCTCGAAATCGACAATGTCCATTTGCGCTCGAAACACACACAAGATTTTTTCTACAGTCCTCCACCATAAAAAAAATAATAAAATGTCCACTTTGTACTTACAGTACTACTCAACAGTTTTGCAGTGAAGATAGGAACGTATTCAAATATGACTTCAAGATATTGTTTTGGCTTTCGTTTTTACAAAAATTTAATGCCAATTTTGTAATGAATATTATGTTTTATATAATTTATTTGTTTCAAGAACATTAAACTAGTGCAGTGGAAAAGTGGATGTCCACTGGGAGCGTTCACGCCAAACTTTTGCAGGTGGCAGCACAACTGTTCACACAATTTATATTATTTAATTTTAATTTATCGTTACCTTCCATTTTTCTTGAGCTATAGCTTAAATCTAATCTAAGTGTTTTATACTTTCGTTTTTGTAAATAAATGCCATAGTTTATTTTCACAGCAGTACCGGCAGAGCAGTTATATGTCAGATTGACTTGTGAAGGTGGTAAATGTGTAATTACATAGTGTCATTAGTTCCTGACTAAACGTTTCTATTAAGAATGTAGACAAGTGACATTTCTCAACATTGTATAGTTAGAAATTTGGACAGCGAGCGTTTTTTCTACTTTGTCGCGCATGAGCGGCAAACTGACATTTTGCGTTGACAAAAGAGAGTGCAAATGGCTACTTTGTATATGGACTAGTAGAAAAATATTTTTCCCTATTATCAGTTCTATTTGAGCACACTGCACAAAACACATTTTTACAACTATGTTTGATTATTTCCACATACAAAAATCAGTAGTAGTTGACAGCTGTCATGACTGTCACTCGTTTAATTTCCGTCGATGGTAAATGTAAGCCACACCCTCATTGGTTAGGTAGTTTCGAACGTCATCAGTCGAAAGGGGAAGAGGAAATTCAAACATTATAATTTCAAAGACAATTTTTTCTTAATCTTTCGATTAAAGCAAAAAAAACCCGTGCAACACCTCATTGTGTAGACAAACAATATAACCCATAGATGCAAAAAATAAGATAATTATACACTCTACAATTCACATAACAAATAGTAAATTTAGAATATACAGTAGAACATAGAAAAACAAATATAATAGATCCCTAATGTAATGCTGAATACGGCCTCGGCCCACTATGTTTGATAGTTTGAATTCAAATTTTTGTGTACAAATTTTAAATTGGTTCATTCATATCATGGGATCTCGTGGCCGCATGCCTGAGTGCTTGGTCGCGAATCTGGGGAACCGGGTTAGATCCCGACCAACGCCAAATATTTCGAATTTTAAATGGCACAAAATTTACTGCTCTGGTACACTCTCCACGCCAACAATGAGTGCCCATGAGGTGACGCCTCGTAAACGCCCGCACGGTACAAATATGTCATCATCATTACCGAAATCTGTAAACAAAGTAGATTGGCACACCCAGCAATGGGTATATGCGCCGTGATGATATATACCTACATCGCGATATCCATACCTATATGTGAAATCATGTACAAATTAATTTTGAAAACATCAAAACTGATTAAACACCAAACAATAGAATTCAATCATGTTTACATGTCGAGATATTTTGACATTCTTAATTTGTTTTTAACAGTTTTTTTAAAATTAAATTTACACTGTTATCAAAAGCGTAAAATAAAATAGCCAGCACATTACCCTCGACATTACCTCTTGCTAATTAATTTTTATTTATATAAATAAATGAAATAAATACATATTTAGATGCTGACTAATATACAGGGTAAATCTGAAGATGCCCACCTCTCTTAACTTCTTTTATTATAAGTAATAGAAAAAAATAGCTCATATGAAAGTTTTATTATTTGAAATATACTATTTGATTTACAAGATACAACTATCAATTTTTATATTTTTAAGTAGCTACCAATAATTATTTTACTAAATTATAAACCGCCATTTTATTGTCTTTTCAACGATGTATTAGTTTTTATTAAGGCTTCTGAAAAAAATCGAGAAAAATAAGAAAATTAAGAATATATGGAAAATAATTTTTATTCAAATATTATCGGTGGCTGGCAAAGTATACATTTATTATTACTTACTGATTATTTACTTGTGCATTTGTTAATTTTTTTATTTGTTATTTATTTTCACATAGCCCCACCGATAGTATTTGAATAAAAATTATTTTACATAGTTCTTAATTTTCTTACTTTTCTCGATTTTTTTCAGAAGCCTTTATAAAAACTAATACATCGTTGAAAAGACAATAAAATGGCGGTTTATAATTTAATAAAATAATTATAGGTAGCTATTTATTAAATATAAATTAATAGTCGTATCTTGTAAACCTGTCTTTATAAAAAATGTCTACACCTCCCATCAAATAGTATATTTATAATAGTATTTTTTTTCTATTACCTACTTATAATAAAAAAGTATTTTATTAATTCATATTTCTAATATTTTTTTCTTAATATTTTAGTTGGCAGTATTAAATTAAAATAATTAATATTAATTTGTCAACGCTGGAACATTTAAATACTGAAATGGTGTATCTTAAAAACATACATATAGGCTGCAGAAAAATTCAATATTTAATTTTATTTTATTGTGCACTCTTCACACCCGTAATGAGAGCCCGTGAGGTGATACCTATACAAATGTGATAATCATTACCGATATCTATATGCAAAACAGATCCAGTAATAGGTAATATTCCGTCATGATATACAGAGTGATCAAAATTAACTGATTTTTTTGGCAATATGATTCTGGGGATCTTTTTATTCCACAGTTTACACAATACCAGGTAAAGGCGGATATACTATTTCATATGTCATTTTTAAAATACATACATATTGGTTATATCAGAGCAGGAAACTGACTACTAAGACTTTCGAATGATTTAGATTATTGCTTTGTGCCTAAAGGAAGAAATAAAAGGATGTGAGTAACGGAAACAACGACCATTTTAAAAAAATATTGTAAATGTAGTCAAATTAAAATTTTCAAATGTCACTGTCAACATCTTAGTTACCATGGCAGGAACTGAAAGATTACACACTGCGGGTGATAAAGTAGCACACGCGGGCGGTAAAGTAGTCATGCGGGTGATAAAGTAGCACAGGTGGGTGGTAAAGTAGCACACGCGGGCGGTAAAGTAGAACAAAAATCCGGCGACTGCTAACCAAAACATCAAAAATCCAATTGAAATCTATTTTAAAAAATAATTTGTACACAGTCCATTTGATTGCAGCAGTGCGTAAAAAATTAAAGATAATCTTTAAAAATAATATATAATTTTAGAAGAAATTGGCAGTAAAGAATTAATCATACGATTTATAAATTTTAACAAATGAAAGATGTAATTTTAAATGTTTCTGATACATGAAAATTTTCTCCATCTCAATGATATATTTGAATATAAATGAATATTAAAGTATTTTTCCTTAACGGACTCAGTCAATTTCTATTGCACATTACAACTGGGATTCCGATAGAAATAATGTAAAAATATCGGGGAGATATCCTACATCTTGCATATAAACTCGAAAAACAAATAGAATTGTTATCACTTGCTCCACAGAGAAAATAAAATAATGACTCTATATATTAGCTAAGAATGATTTAAAGACTATTTTAAGAGTTAAGTAACAATTTCCGTGTGTTTCAATCAAGATTTTTATCATTAAATAAAACGAATCCACTAGTGAGACGTTTTTAATCTTCTTAAGTGTATTTCATTTGTCTAATACATTATTTTTACTCTCGATCTAGATTTATTTACAATCCCATCCAGTAACAGTTAAACAATTATAGTTTCTAAAATTGCATAAAATTGAAGCATTAAACTAATAGATTAATGCCAAAAATATTATACTTGATTGATATAAAAAAATTGAATGTAAAGCTCTATTATAGAAATGGTGTAAGCGCCATAAAATAAAATACCACACGTTATTAAAGTGTAAGAACAAAGTTAGAAATAGTTGAAAGAGATGACACATATTTTTAAGTACAATGGGGTCCTCCACTTCTATTTTTTATTATTTTAAATTAAAGTTCGTTTAATTTTGAAGCAGTTCGTAGCATTAGAAAGTCTTAGTTGTCTTTAGTTTAATAGCATTTGAATTTTAAAGTGAATATGACAACACGGCGACACCTATTGTCAATCTATTTCTCGCACCAGTACTCTATTGGGATTTTCAAGTATCAAGAGATGGCGCTGATCGCCTTAAATAAAGGTACACTTTTGGTTGACATTTATAAGTGTCGCATTGTTGTCATTTGTGTTTCTTTAGTTTTCGTATTATTTTCTCATTTATTTGTATTACTTATTTATAATTCAGGTATGTATAATCGAGTTTTTGTAGTCATACAGTTGTAGTTTAATGTAAATGTCAAATTTGTACCAATGTGTGTAGTTCTAATATTCGCCGCTAGTTAGCGTTTTCTTATTTGAAAATCCCAATAGTAGGCTGCAAGAGAATAAAAGCAATAGTGTGACGTCACAGTGACACTGATAACAAATTTCAAATATATCTCAAAGTATTTATTAAAGAAATGGTGTTTTGAAATAATCACTTAAGTTCACAAAAATCATCGTTATTTATTTATTATTAAAAAATGTAGTTACTTGGATTAGATTGGACTATATTTTATCAAATAAACTGTCAAAATTGGAGTATAATTCGCTAATCCAAAAATAAGGATTAGCCTAATCTTTTGTACGATTCGGGCTGTATGAAATCGGCGCTAAAGTATTCCATCATACGACGATATCATACAACTGCAGTGTTGCCAACCTTATGATAATTATTGCACATTAGATAATTTGGGTAGATTTACGATGTGCAAAAAATATATGCAAGAAGAACGAATTAAATATTTCCGATGAAGAAGATTGAGATAACACAGCTTTGTTCATAGAACGATTTGAAACCGTCAGCAACTGTCAGAATCATGCGCAGTAACATAAAAGCGTCCACAGAATCACAAATTTCAAACTCTATTACTAGTTGGATGTTTACAGAAGTTTTCTGACTGGTTGTATAAGTATAAAAATAATACTGGTTTACGAAGTATTTATTAGTTCTATGTATTAATGACTGACCTCACTTAAGACGGTTCGAATCCAACCGACGTCAAATTTGAAACTTGAAAATTATTTCTAATTTTTAAATAGCACAAAAATAATTTTTGTTGTGAACTTTCCTTCACAATTTTGAGAGATGTTATAGCTACTATCAGACGTCACCTTACAGCTAGCAAGACCACGCCTGGTAGACGCCTTCAACTGAACAGAATACAGGTAGGTATCATCATTACCGAAATTTGTGAATAAAAATAAAAGCAGATTGACACATCCATAAATTATAGGTATAATGATAGGTTTGTTTATATTTCTAATATTTATAAAAGAAAAATATGAAAATATTGTTATCGTTATTGCTTCCTCTACAAAATGATTTTTTAATGGCATTAAAAAATAAATAACGGTACATATCTACGAGGTCTATTTGAAAAATATCCGACCTTATTTTTTGCGAAAACCTAATGGATTTGAATACAACGCTCTTGCATGAGCCGAGCTTGAACCTTCGTGCGCATGCGTGAATTTTTTTCCGCCTGTCGATAGCGTCTGTTTCTGGCAAGCAGCATTTGAGTGAGGTAGTGTGCAGTGCTCTCGTCAATTTTTCATTGCTGGGAAAATGACTGGAGCAGCGCTATTGTCTCAAATTTTGCCTGAAACTGGGCAACAGCCATATGGAAACTTTCGGAAGATTCAGACGGCTTTCGGTGACAATGCTATGGGCATCACACATATTAAGGAGTGGTACAACTGGTTTAAAGACGGGCGCACATCGGCGAAGAGCGTGCCACGTTCGGGTCGGCCATAAACATGCCGAAATGACGGCAGGGTCAAACAATCACCAAAGAGTACTACAGGGACGACCTCCGTCGCCTACGCGTTTGTGGTCAACAGGAAATTGGTGCCTCCATCACGACAATGCTCCAGCACATTCCTCGCACTTGATTCAGATTTTTTTGGCGATGGACAAGACTGCTGTGGTTCAACAGGCTCCTTACTTTCCTGATATGGCCCCCTGCGACTTCTGGCTGTTCCCCAAACTTACAGGCCATTGAACGCGATTTCAGACAAGAGAGGACATTATGGCTATGGCTGCAACGACAGCCGAGCTAAACCGCATTCCGAAAGAGGCTTTCTCGGAATGCTTCCAACAATTTCCACCCAAAAAATTGTTAGATGAGCTTGTATTTTTCTTTAAAATAAACTAAATTAGTTTTCTTTATAAATTGAAAGACGTAATTTATTCATTTATACAAAGAAAAAGAAGTAATTTCACATTCCAAGTTTCTTTCAAATTCGTAAATTTGATATTCTAATCAATTGCAGTTACATAAGGAATATTCTTTTGATACTATGAGTACTATGTGTAGAAAGCAACAGTGCTCAGTGAAAATATCTTTCTTCTTCTAGCAGGCTTGTGGATCTGTAATGCACAATGAATAATACATGGAGCTGAGAGCATTTGAATAATAATTAGGTATTCCACGTAAGTGGATTGAACTGAAACTGAAAGTAAAGTATACGTTATTTCAGGATTGACATTATCACTTTCAGGATTTCACGATTGTCGCTAAGGAATTAATGCAAAGCTTTTACTTTTCAAGAAAGTCTATTCTTTCTTTACACTTTTAAATTTATTTCACGGACTTTATATATGACTTCTTTTTCTTTTAAAAAGCTTCAAGCTGGAATTTGTTTCAGTGACAATTTTATAAAGAAAATTAGAATGTAATGCATTCACACGACGATTTAATAAATTCATTGTTGTAATTAAGAAAATATTATTGTAATTAATTATTCTTGCCTGCGCGTTTTCTAATTTAATCAAATATGAACTATAATGATGAAGCAGGATATATAATCAATAATGAATGCTTTAATAAATTTTGGAATACATCTTATATGGTGTCGCGTGGCTGTGTATGTGTTAGGTAACCGACCGACGTCAAATTTGAGACTTCAATAGTTATTTGTTTACCAAGGGTTGAAAGTATATATCTAGCTCTTTGTAGACCGAGGCTAGAGATAGCGTATTTAGGGCTGCAAGTTGCATCTAATTGAGGTTTGCAGATACTTTCAGCCAGAGATATACACATTTTTTCTACGCTTAAGCTTGAATTACATTATACTATTTTCTCATATCCTCGAACTAGATTTTTCATTCGATTTTTATCCGAATTTAGTTCGATTTTTGTAATATATAGTGGCGCAGTACGATTAATTCCTTATATTTTTGTACACGTATTCTGTGTTTTTGTAAATGACAGGTTGACAAACAAAAATATATAAACATAACCACGAATTACACGTTTTTACCTTTCAAGTCGTTGTTAACTGTTGGTAACACGTGGGTAACACTGCCTGTAATATTTTACGCATGCGTACTTTGAATCCAATATGAAACTCGTGGTGCGTTCGGCTTGTTAACTCTAATGGAGTTGGAGTGGAGTACGGAGCGTTGTCACGTGACCTTAAATCTTTCTGAGCATGTAAGCGGTCGGCTTGCATAGGAGTGTGGTAAATTAACTGTCAGCTGTCATTTTAAATTTACAAAAAAAGAATTGTAGGTACTGCATTTAAATAATAAAATATTTAATAATTACCTATTTATTTATTTTATAATCCAGATAACATATGAATTATATATAAAAATTAAAAATAATACTAAATCACTCTTCCCTATTTTCTCAGCATGAATACAGAGTACCTATTTTTTTTTTAAATACAACCACAGTACCGCTAAGAAAAATAGCTAAACAAACGAGGCTCTAAGACACATCACGATTAGCACAGAACCCTGTAAAAATTAAAACTCAAACTTTCTTTTAGCCGTCAAAAAATAACCTAATACGCATGTGCACTCCTTGAGTCCCATGCTAAGAGGTAGAGTAAATGGAGTTAACTCTTTTAACTCCACTCCGTTTACCCGAACGATCAAGGAGTGAGATCTATTTACTCCATCGTACATACCCGAACGGTTATAGGAACACTTGGAGTCAAAAGAGTGAAAAGCGTTAGCAAGCCAAACGCACCATCGGATGAAAAAATAGGGCAGACCGTATATTTCTGAACTAGAATCTAGTATGAAAATCGAACAAAACTCGAATGAAAATGTTTGATATACATTATACTAGAAATGAATAGAAATTCTCGAATGAGAATCAAACTAAAATCTAGACAAAAACAGTGTAATGTAATTCAAGCTTTAGAAAGAATAATCGATTAATAACAATAATAATAATAATAAAACCAATATAGTACCGTTAATAAAATATATTAAAAAATTCAAATATATATTAAACGGTATTTTATTGGTTTATTATTATTTATTATTATTATTATTATTATTATTATTATTATTATTTTATCTTTTTATTTCACAAACTGCAAGTACATAATACATTACGTTAGTATACTAATTACTATTGGCCCTGAAATTCTGGATAAACATGTATTCCGCAGTTCGGAGGACCCACTCCATTCGACTGCTTATTATTATTAATATTATTATTATTAATATTATTATTATTATTATTATTTTGTAATTTTCCGCTGATAATTTTGTCTGTGGTCTACAAAGTCTACTTTGTACACACCGCTACTATTTAGGATGCTATTAGCAACGGTCTGCAAAGGACTTTCGTCTGCAATGAGGTCATATGCACGATTTTTCATTTCTAACTTTAATCGTTAGAGTAATGAAAAATAATAGACCCGTATTTTTTATTTATCCTCAAATCGGTCTTTAATAATGAAAAAATTGCAATTAAAAATGACATTGTTCAAAACGCGGCTGCTTTTCCCGCCTTGCCCTTTGCCCAGTGACGTAAGATGTTCATCAACGCGGCCATTTTAATTTTCACATAAACGAAAACGTCAAAGTGACATTTAAAGATAACCTGATATTTACGAAAGTAAACATGTCGGTGAAATTAGCGAAAATAGTGAGCGCAGACAATATACACTATGTATAATGAGAAACTACCCAGAAAGAACGAAAGAACAAGAAGCACAGCTGGCAGCTATAAAAATGAATAGAATGATGTTATATTAATTATAGGATTTCAATCAAATATTTAGATATGTAATTCTCAATATAGTCTATATATTTTTTTCTTTTAGTAATTCTGTGTCGATATAATAAGTCTGTATGAAATAAGTCTAAACTTGCAGTGTGAAGTGAACGTCTGACGTAACGACATGGCTAGTTCTTGCAACTTTTTAAAAATGTCATAATTTAAAACGATTTTATAAAACAAAAATGTAAATAAGAAATAATTTAACCATACAGAACGATAAATTAGACTATGCTTATTCGACTTAAACGAACAATTTTTTTTGTGACCTCATTATTCACTTTCTGTAAAATGACATTCGTAAAGCCTACTTTTTTATCGATCGTACATCAAACAGCTCAGAACTGATGCTTGTAATGCTCTCTTTACGACTGAGCCCACGAGGTGACGCCTGGTAAACGTCCTCAACGGTACAGATATATCGTTATTACTGAAATTTGTAAATAAAAGCAGATTGGCGCACCCAGAAATGGATAATAAGTCGTGATGATATATTTATTTATTTTATTTATATTTTTATATTTCCTGTTCTTAACTTAGCAAATTTACATGTTTTTACAACTTTTTTTATGAAACACTTCATGCATGTAATGAACAACATTTTCATAAACAGTTACTGTGACACAGAGGCTGTGAATGATGTCGTTTTTGAGACCTCGCGACTAAGATATGTAAATTCGTTTCTTTTTACAAGTTTGTAAAGTTTCGTCAGGCGTTTTATGCTTTGTTTTCTTGGAAATTCAATTTAAAATCGGCATCCACTTGAAGCCTTTGTTTTTGGTTTTAATGGCCGTTTATTTTTCTTCTTCTCTTTTTATATTTTTCTAAAGTTTAGCCACTAAGAATTGCTTTATAACTGGCCTAATCACCAATATAATAATACAGAAACTACAAAGTTAAAAACTTATTTTTTTAACTTATTATTTTTCCTGCTGAAACAAGTAGGTCGTATTTGGAAAATAAACTACGAGTATTAGATTAAGAAAGTAGGGCAAATTGTAGAATACGGAATTACAATGTATATTAGAGCATCTGGTGTATTTGCGAAAATCTCCGGAACTAATAGAGTTAGTACTTTTAAAACTACACCATTGTATTATAAGGAAAAGATTAGATGAGATTACAAAGTTTCGAAATATCTTGGTTTGGTCGTGTTTGATTTACATGGTAATTTTAGTGTTACTAGATATTGAAATAAAGTATAAAAGAATAGTATCAATTTTTTCTCAAAAAATATATACTTGTAAATAAGTTTTAGGAATAAATACATACAAAGGTGCGTGTTTAAATTTAAGATAATCCATTGCGAAATCGTTGAGATTGTATTTTACACTCTTTCTAGCGTAAGTGTATGCGATTATCTCTGATACTAATACTAAGAAGACCCCAAAAAATCTGTTTTACAAAAAAAATCTGAACTTCTTGAAAAGATGAAACAACCTTATTTGTCTCATTGGTCTATAAACTACACTTCGCGAGTGTGAGTATTTCCAAAATACGGTCGCAAAGCAGTTTATGGACATATGATCAATATTTTTTTGCCGTTTTCTCTATAATTTTTTTAAAAATAAATTCTGTTTAATATTAAATACCTAGGTACAAGGGATGTTTTACGTTGGTAACATCAGAAAATTTTAATTTCAAGTAAAATGGATTTATAAGAAACCTGAAATAGTTATTTACATTCGAGTGCGTGTAAGTTGTGTTTTACAACTTTATTTAAGGTACGAGTCCTTAAGGCGAGTGCCTTATTAGCTGGAGCCCTGTAAAATACTTCACACGAGAATTGTATCAAACTTTTTGGCCGACGATAATGCAAATCACTTTTTTTAATGAAATTTATGCAGTAATTTTTTCAAATAATTTCCGAAAGATGTTTACAATAGGTTTTAAAACATAATGTGCCATGCTTTAAACAAATGAATATCAAACTGTTTAAGAAATTTGACAGTTGGTTGAATTGTGATTAATTATTTAAAAATCACCCAAAAACCTATAATATAAAATGAGTGACAGCGAAGATGGCATAATTTGAACGCCCCCCTAAATAACAGAGTTGGCGCAAATCACAATTATTGCCACCAAAATCGAAGCACTGGTAGATACTCAGAAAACGTAATGTTGCCTATTTCAAGGAATTAGTGGAATAGTGAAGAAGCACACAAAATCATTATGGGATGGGCCATCGACTCCATGTTAATCGAGTCAGTTTTCAAATTTGATTTTATTTACCTTCATTAGAGTTCTTTTCCTAACGATTTTTTTCAAACCTCGTAGACATGGCATTTTTTGTGACTTGATTCACAAGGTAAAAGTTTCATTTCTACGCCGCTGGATGCCGGCGTCATAGAAATAAAATAAATAAATATCCATAGAAACTAAATAGAAATAGTGAATAAAAAAATGTGCGTTTGAAAAAAAATTTACTGTGTCACTTGGAATAAAAGTGTCTGTGTGCCTCGCATGTAATTGTCCGACTCGCTTCGCTCGTCGTGCAGACTTCCATGCTCCCCACACAAAGTATTACTTTTACTCCTAATAACACAATGTACTATTGTAATAATAGACGTTGTTTATTCTTAATAAATAATAGGTAGGTGTTGATATTTGACATTTGAGCAGGTGCGTGAACTTGGCACATAAAGTGTGGGTGCAAATTCTGAAATTTTGCAAATATTTTGCACCCAATTTACACCTATTTGCACCCTACAATTTTTTAATCTACCTTCATTAGTTCAAAAGTTATAAACAATTAAAAAAAATTGTGCCAACTTCACGCCAACACAAAAAAATATTCGGAATCATAATTTTTATTTACTAATTATTTGCACCCAATTTGCACCCATTTGCACCATAAAATTTTTTTTGTTATCTTTTTAAACAATAAAGTTATTAACACTTATTTTTTTAAATGCCAGCACAAAAAGTGTTCAAAATTGATAATTTTTTAAATGGAATAATTAGCACCCAGTACAACAAAATTTGCACCCTAAAAATTATTTCCCTATCTTTATTATTTCTAAAGTTATAGACAATTACATTATTTTTCTGATAACTTCCCACGAATGTAATTACAGTGCATCAAAGTCATTTATTATGGATTGTTATGAGGGTGCAAATTACTAAATTTATTTATTATTATTAACTAGGGTAGGATACAATTTGCACCCTAAAGATAATGTCATTTCAACCTGTATTTATTTAAATAATAACGTTCAAACAGAGAAGTATAAAATACATCGGTATATATTGCAAAAATGCCATTTATTGTGGATTGTTATGAGGGTGCAAATTACAAAATTTATTTATTATTATTAACTAGGGTAGGATACAATTTGCACCCTGAAGATAATGTCATTTCAACCTGTATTTATTTAAATAATAACATTCAAACGTAGAAGTATAAAATACATCGGTGTATATTGCAACAAAGCCATTTATTATGGATTGTTATGAGGGTGCAACTTATGAAATTTATTTATTATTATTAACTAGGGTATGATACAATTTGCACCCTAAAGATAATGTCATTTCAACCTGTATTTAATTATATAATAACGTTCAAACATAGAAGTATAAAATACATCGGTATATATTGCAACAATGCCATTTATTGTGGATTGTTATGAGGGTGCAAATTACAAAATTTATTTATTATTATTAACTAGGGTAGGATACAATTTGCACCCTAAAGATAATGTCATTTCAACCTGTATTTATTTAAATAATAACGTTCAAACGTAGAAGTATAAAATACATCGGTATATATTCCAACAATGCCATTTATTATGGGTTGTTATGGGGGTACAAATTACGAAATTTATTTATTATTATTAAATAGGGTAGGATACAATTTGCACCCTAAAGATAATGTCATTTCAACCTGTATTTATTTAAATAATAACGTTCAAACGTAGAAGTATAAAATACATCGGTGTATATTGCAACAAAGCCATTTATTATGGGTTGTTATGAGGGTGCAAATTACGAAATTTATTTATTATTAATAACTAGGGTAGGATACAATTTGCACCCTAAAGATAATGTCATTTCAACCTGTATTTATTTAAATAATAACGTTCAAACGTAGAAGTATAAAATACGTCGGTATATATTCCAACAATGCCATTTATTATGGGTTGTTATGAGGGTGCAAATTACGAAATTTATTTATTATTAATAACTAGGGTAGGATACAATTTGCACCCTAAAGATAATGTCATTTCAACCTGTATTTATTTAAATAATAACGTTCAAACGTAGAAGTATAAAATACGTCGGTATATATTCCAACAATGCCATTTATTATGGGTTGTTATGAGGGTGCAAATTACGAAATTTATTTATTATTAATAACTAGGGTAGGATACAATTTGCACCCTAAAGATAATGTCATTTCAACCTGTATTTATTTAAATAATAACGTTCAAACGTAGAAGTATAAAATACGTCGGTATATATTCCAACAATGCCATTTATTATGGGTTGTTATGAGGGTGCAAATTACGAAATTTATTTATTATTAATAACTAGGGTAGGATACAATTTGCACCCTAAAGATAATGTCATTTCAACATGTATTTATTTAAATAATAACGTTCAAACGTAGAAGTATAAAATACGTCGGTATATATTCCAACAATGCCATTTATTATGGGTTGTTATGAGGGTGCAAATTACGAAATTTATTTATTATTAATAACTAGGGTAGGATACAATTTGCACCCTAAAGATAATGTCATTTCAACCTGTATTTATTTAAATAATAACGTTCAAACGTAGAAGTATAAAATACATCGGTATATATTCCAACAATGCCATTTATTACGGGTTGTTATGAGGGTGCAAATTACGAAATTTATTTATTATTAATAACTAGGGTAGGATACAATTTGCTCCCTAAAGATAATGTCATTTCAACCTGTATTTATTTAAATAATAACGTTCAAACGTAGAAGTATAAAATACGACGGTATATATTCCAACAATGCCATTTATTATGGGTTGTTATGAGGGTGCAAATTACGAAATTTATTTATTATTAATAACTAGGGTAGGATACAATTTGCACCCTAAAGATAATGTCATTTCAACCTGTATTTATTTAAATAATAACGTTCAAACGTAGAAGTATAAAATACGTCGGTATATATTCCAACAATGCCATTTATTATGGGTTGTTATGAGGGTGCAAATTACGAAATTTATTTATTATTAATAACTAGGGTAGGATACAATTTGCACCCTAAAGATAATGTCATTTCAACCTGTATTTATTTAAATAATAACGTTCAAACGTAGAAGTATAAAATACGTCGGTATATATTCCAACAATGCCATTTATTATGGGTTGTTATGAGGGTGCAAATTACGAAATTTATTTATTATTAATAACTAGGGTAGGATACAATTTGCACCCTAAAGATAATGTCATTTCAACCTGTATTTATTTAAATAATAACGTTCAAACGTAGAAGTATAAAATACATCGGTATATATTCCAACAATGCCATTTATTACGGGTTGTTATGAGGGTGCAAATTACGAAATTTATTTATTATTAATAACTAGGGTAGGATACAATTTGCACCCTAAAGATAATGTCATTTCAACCTGTATTTATTTAAATAATAACGTTCAAACGTAGAAGTATAAAATACGTCGGTATATATTCCAACAATGCCATTTATTATGGGTTGTTATGAGGGTGCAAATTACGAAATTTATTTATTATTATTAACTAGGGTAGGATACAATTTGCACCCTAAAGATAATGTCATTTCAACCTGTATTTATTTAAATAATAACGTTCAAACGTAGAAGTATAAAATACGTCGGTATATATTCCAACAATGCCATTTATTATGGGTTGTTATGAGGGTGCAAATTACGAAATTTATTTATTATTATTAACTAGGGTAGGGTACAATTTGCACCCTAAAGATAATGTCATTTCAACCTGTATTTATTTAAATAATAACGTTCAAACGTAGAAGTATAAAATACATCGGTATATATTGCAACAATGCCATTTATTATGGATTGTTATGAGGGTGCAAATTACGAAATTTATTTATTTTTATTAACTAGAGTAGGGTACAATTTGCACCCTAAATATAATTATTTATTTAAATAATAACGTTCAAACATAGGAGTATAAATTACATCGGTATGTATTGCAACAATACCATTTATTATAGATTGTTATGAGGGTGCAAATTACGAAAGTTGTTTATTATTATTAACTAGGGTAGGGTACAATTTGCACCCTAAAAATAAGAACATTTCAATATGTATTTATTTAAATTATTAATCGCGTTCAAGGTCAGACACAATATTTATATTAAATTATATCGCTGAGTTTGTAAAGTCCCATGACAACGGTAGAGTTCCCAATCTATATACGTAGTGTATCTATTGTCTATGGTAAATAATAACGCTCACAAAAAAATTGAATGGGTTGTAATTTAATAGAAGCGGATTTAACTCTACGAAGTTTGGATGGTGTAATGATTTAATCTGTATTTTTATTGGGATTGTATATGGAATAAATATTATGTTTATTCTTATATTGATTATTATGAATCTTACCGAATTACATTTTTTTAATGTCGCCCTATTCAGTGTGTAATAATAAATAAAAGCCAGACGAATAGTTAGCGTTATTTTAGGATAGTTGCCCGATATTGCAAACAATAGCTGTAAAATTATTTAATACAACAAATTGAGCAATATGAATTTCAACTTAAAATTCGTTGTTCTATGTTTGAACGTTATTATTTAAATAAATACATGTATGCAATTGTACCCTACCCCAGTTAATACTAATAAATAACTTTTGTAATTTTCAGCCACATAACAATCCATAATAAATGACTTTGTTGCAATATATACCGATGTAATTCATACTCCTCCGTTTTAACGTTATTATTTAAATAAATACATGTTGAAATGACATCTTTAGGGTGCAAATTGTGCCTTATCCTAATTCATAATAACAAATAAATTTCGTTATTTACACACTCATAACAACCCATAATAAGTAACATGGTTGCAATGTATACCGATTGAATGTTTAATTCATACTCCTACATTTGAACGATATTATTGAAATAAATACATGTTGAAATGAAATTATTTTTAAGGTGCAAATTGTGTCCTACCCTTATTAACAATAATAAATATATTTCGTAATTTGCACCCTCATAACAATCCATAATAAACGGCATTGTTGCAATATATACCGATGTAATTTATACTGCTACGTTTGAACGTTATTATTTAAATAAATACAGGTTGAAATGACATTATCTTTAGGGTGCAAATTGTATCCTACCCTAGTTAATAATAATAAATAAATTTAGTAATTTGCACTCTCATAACAATCCATAATAAATGGCATTGTTGCAATATATACCGATGTATTTTATACTTCTACGTTTGAACGTTATTATTTAAATAAATACAGGTTGAAATGACATTATCTTTAGGGTGCAAATTGTATCCTACCCTAGTTAATAATAATAAATAAATTTAGTAATTTGCACCCTCATAACAATCCATAATAAATGACTTTGATGCACTGTAATTACATTCGTGGGAAGTTATCAGAAAAATAATGTAATTGTCTATAACTTTAGAAATAATAAAGATAGGGAAATAATTTTTAGGGTGCAAATTTTGTTGTACTGGGTGCTAATTATTTCATTTAAAAAATTATCAAATTTGAGCACTTTTTGTGCTGGCATTTAAAAAAATAAGTGTTAATAACTTTATTGTTTAAAAAGATAACAAAAATTTTTTTTGGTGCAAATGGGTGCAAATTGGGTGCAAATTATTGGTAAATAAAAATTTTGATTCCGAATATTTTTTTATGCTGGCGTGAAGTTGGCACAATTTTTTTTAATTGTTTATAACTTTTGAACTAATTAAGGTAGTTTAAAAAATTTTAGGGTGCAAATAGGTGCAAATTGGGTGCAAAATATTTGCAAAATTTCAGAATTTGCACCCACACTTTATGTGCCAAGTTCACGCACCTCATTTGAGCAGTGTTCGCCTCGCATATTTGACAGGTACATCTCGATGACTATGTCCGTAACGGCGGATTTTTACAATAATGACAGATGCCGTGATTTTGGTTTTTATAAATTAGTTTTAAATATAGAAAATGTTAAAATTAAAAAATAACTTATGTAACTAGTACATTTTTACATGAAGTTGTAATTGTAAAGTTCGCATTACACTTCAGGAGGACAAAAAATCATTTCTTTATCGATTATTGTGAGGTACGTTCAATTATAATTAAGTACTTAACACCTTAACCGACCGAAGTAGATTGGTGGTAGCGTTCTGGGTTCGAATCTCGGATAAGGGATTCAGTGTCTTTTCATCATCTCATCTCCATCAATGCAGCGTATAAGTACAGTTACAAAATTGTGAGGAAACAGTAACTCACCCCCATAATTCATCAATTGTAATGTTGTAAGAACTTCTAATAAAATTAATAATAATAATAATAATAATAATAACAATAATAATAATAATAATAATAATAACAATAATAATAATAATAATAATAATAATAATAATAGTTATTATTAGTATTATTATTATTATTATTATTATTATTATTATTATTATTATTATTATTATTATTATTATTATTATTATTATTATTATTATTATTATTATTATTATTATTATTATTATTATTATTATTATTATTATTATTATTATTATTATTATTATTATTATTATTATTATTATTATTATTATTATTATTATTATTATTATTATTATTATTATTATTATTATTATTATTATTATTATTATTATTATTATTATTATTATTATTATTATTATTATTATTATTATTATTATTATTATTATTATTATTATTATTATTATTATTATTATTATTATTATTATTATTATTATTATTATTATTATTATTATTATTATTATTATTATTATTATTATTATTATTATTATTATTATTATTATTATTATTATTATTATTATTATTATTATTATTATTATTATTATTATTATTATTATTATTATTATTATTATTATTATTATTATTATTATTATTATTATTATTATTATTATTATTATTATTATTATTATTATTATTATTATTATTATTATTATTATAATTAAGTATTTACATTTGATCTTAATATTGTAACGGACAATGGACGTCGCCGTCGCTGTAGCGGTGAATCAGTGGGCGCATTCAGCAGATTTCTGTGGTCACTGAACACCTGACCGAACGGTCACCGCATAAGTAGGTTTCTGCTGAATACACTTTTCACATTCAATCTGATTCATGCTGTTCAAAAGTCAAAAAGATCTGAAAATAATAATTTAAATTATGCTTTAAAAATATTACGTAAAATAGTACTGAAGAAACTAAGCCTTAAAACACAACAGCATATTAAATAATAATGCCGAAGTTCTAACATACCGTTAAAATAATAATTATGTTCTTCTTCTGGCGCAGGGGTAGTATATATAAAATTATCGACAATATAATCTTTTTTTGTAAGCCATATTAAGAAAATTACATTCATTTTAGCGCGCGTAAACAAATGACCACAGGACCATCTGACCGTATTTTATTTACGGTCAGCTGGTCGGTGACCGTTCAGTGAACGGTCTTTAGTGAACAGTGCATACAGCAGAAAAATGGTGAACATGTTCAGCGACCACATGCCTGCTGAATGCGCCCATTGTCTATTATAGCGATGACGTAATCGTCGCAGCGAGTAAACAAACGTGTCCCAACTTGTTCAGTGGCGTGATCTATTGTATTCGATGTTTTTATCGCGAAGAATGTTCTAGTAGTTTCTCGAACAAAGACACCGGAGTATATAAACTCTGTTCGGGAAGGCATTCGACTGTCTGATATAAACAATCGTCGTGAAATGAATAGTAGGTAATATAAACAAGCAGTTGACGAATAGTGAACATAAATAAATGTAGTCATATAAATAAATATTGTTTAAATAAAAGTACATTAAAATACTAGTTTCCTGAGACATGATTTTAGCACACGAGTGTCTGTTAGAAACGAGCGTCTTGCCGCGAGTTTTCTAAGAGAAAAGTGCGGTAAAATGGGTTATGGAACGTGTATACTATTTTTTCTATTTTGCTTCTTTTGTCAAGAAATATTTAAAAATATTCGTTATTTCATTTTCTAATTTATGAACATTGATTAGGAGTATTTAATTTTTATTTGATTGTTGGTAACAGTTATTGAAATTTACTTCATTTCAATAGTAGGTATTTGAGAAATAATATTTATTTTAAAACGACAATAGTTCTTTTAGGAAGTACTTTGTGACATCCGAATGAGTTTCATAAATTATACATTAAACAAACAAAATAGAAAAATAGTCTTTAGTATTTTATAATATTCTTAACTTTTAAATTAGTGATAATATTTGTTTATCATAGTATTAGTTAAATTTATTATTTTTTAATTATCTTTTTAATATTTAATTTTAATTAAAAATAATCCTAAAATTTTTAAATATTTTGCTATTTCTTGTGTTGACATTAATAAAAAATTGACAGTTCTTAGACAATGGTGTCAACTTATAACCATAAAAAGTCCCTCCATTTTTTCAGCTTAACAGTAACAGAGTGTTTGTTCAGAGATATAAAACTAAAGTCATACCGGACGGAGGCAAAAACTTTTATATTTATGCCAATTTCTGAACTTTTAATGACGGGTTTTGTGCACTTTTCAAATAAAACATATTTTTTGTTCAACTTGCGCAAAAAGTGACCTTTTTCGTGCCAGTTTTGCGTGCACATAGTGGCTCATTTCTTCGCAGTGCGTAAAGTAACAGAACCGTGCGCACTGCTAAGAAATGAACTGCGTACGCAAAAGAGGCAGTCAAAAGGTCCTTTATGTGCAAATTGGACAAAACATGTGTGTGTTACCTGCGCAATGCGATTAGTGCCCGGCTGAGTTGCAGCCCTCGTCGAACGCGACCCTCGGCACAAGGTAGAAGTAATCTATATAAATATCCTTAGAAACCATAAATAGAATCAGTAAATAAGGAGTAACTTGTACAATAATAATAATAATAATAATAATGTACAATAGAAACTTGCAATGTCGCCCTAAATGTCACTATAACACGCTACATAGCATAAGATAAATTTACAAAAAACCATAAACAGCTGTCAAATTTACTTTAACGAAGTATCACAATAAAGAATAGCAGACATACATATTAAAATTACAGGGAGGGTAATGATAGTAAAGTGATAGAAAAGTTTATATTTACTGAGTTTACATGCAGTTTATAAAACCGTTTTGAAAACGTTTTTAGTTTTGAAAACGCCATGTATACAGTATCAAAACGGTTTTAAAAACTGCATGTAAACTCAGCAATTATTTTGCAGTGATTCCTCGATATACCCTTCAGCCACACTATTGGTCTTCCATCCGATTGAACAAATTCAGGCGACGTACATTTTAAAACTTTAGTATTTGACATAATTGCACACAAGAAGGATATAAAATTGCATAGTTTTTATTTAAACGTCGAAATGTGAAAATACACTTTAATTTTTATTGCAAAAGAGTGAACAAATACGAAAGTATCCAGAGCTACAGAGCAATGGAAATCAGCAAACATAGTCAAGTAAAATGTTTTTAAATATTGTAACATGAAATAGTATTTTTTTAAAATTATCTACGTTTGAAGGAAAAATATAATGTGCCATTCTGAATAAATGTGTCTCTGTGTGCCTTTCATTCAAAAGTCCGACTTGCTTCGCTCGTGGTGCAAACTTTCACGCTCGACATCACCTTTAACTCTTATAACTAAGGTTTCCATACGACCTTTATTTTAAAGGACAGTCCTTTATTTGGAAGCACTGTCCTTTAGATTTATTTACTTCGTAAAAACTCAATTTTGTCTTATATTTCTATATATCGTCCTTTAAAGTTTTAATTATTTATTTTCAAGTTCTTTATTTATTTGAAGTTACAGGTTCGTTCTTCTTTTCAAAAAAGTAAATATGGTCACCGTACCCATAACACACTTAACCATCGCCCAGTTATCCCTCGCCTAGTTGTCGCGTACCGCTCGGCATTCGCCTAGGCCTACCTCCTTTACCAACAAAAATATCTTACGCAACTTCTATTGTAAAAACTGTTATTTTGGCATTATTTTTATGCAACTTATTATAAAAGAAAAGTACCTGCTAAATTATTCGCTAAAGCTTTTAATATAAATTGTACCCATGAATATATAAGAAAAAAATTAAACACCTAGGTTATGTATTCGTTTATCACATTGCTAATTCCAATCTTAATGAACTGTTCGTCTAATAGCTCTTGTCCTTCATCCATCTGTCTGTCTGTCTGTTGGCTTCTTCTTGGCTTCATTCTGGGGAAATAATAGCGAGATTTGGGGATAAACAGGGAGGCGTTCGAGACAGACACAGACACAGCTGATAACGCCAACGCAGTGCGAACAAAAACCCTAGAGGTGTGAGTTAGTGCTGGATTACTCGAATAAATTGTCTAGAATCGCCTACTAACTAATAGCCTACCCTACATCACTCTAATACACTCCCAAATAGATTTCATGCAGGAAACGAAAAATTCCACCAATCACACAGAAAGAAACTCATTTACACAAATGCTACCATAGTTTTTTTACACACTTTTATTTGAAAGTATGATTACGTATGTGATTAAGTATAGATAGCGCAGTGTATGATATATTTTAGGCTTTGAGTGACCCAAATGATGTAATGATATAGATAATAAGATATTATTACATTTATGATAAATTTACTTACAATGATCGATAACAAAGTAGATCTTTTGGATAAAACATATTTTACTAATATCTCAAGTATAATACTTCAATTCACATACTCTGAAACAGTGGATTTTGCTAATAATTGAATTCACATATATTGACATATTTCAAAACTTTTAAAATGTTATCTTTTTAAAGGTTGTATACAATGCGAGTCTAACCAGTTCTTTTTAAAATATGTTAGTAAATATGTTTAAAAAAAAACTCGTGGTCAATAGTTGGAAATACGAATGGAAATATGTATGCCAATGGATAATAAGCAGTTTAACAAAATATTTGAGTAATAAAAAACTAAGTATAGTATAATATAAGTTTTGATTTCGACTGGTAGACTGTAATTCAAGATATTTTTGTTTTTCATACCAACGCAAGTGGTTTCTATTTTTCCGGCGTGGCAACATAAATCCAAACAAATATATATTATTTGTTTTACTTTCATTGTTTCGTTATTTTCTGCATTTACTTGAAAATAGATTCCAGATTACCAAATTTCAAAAACGCGGTGGCACAGATTTGAAAGAAGAAAGAATTTGGAATAGAGTAGATGTTAAAAGCATTAAAAACTCGAATAATTTACAAACTAACAACTTTTCACTGCAACACACCCACTACCGTCCCATATGTTCTACTCAACTGCCAGAGGTACAACGATGAAAGATCAACACACCAATTAAAACAAAACCTGAAAACAGGACTAGCAAAAGAAGAATCCAATAAAATAATCGAATACATTAAAAAATATAAATGTATATAGGCAATGAAATGTAATCTTACAGATATACATATCAGCGCTAGTGGCCTAGAAGCTAAAGCGCTGAAACAAATAAAAAACAATATTTTTTATGTGTCTGAAATATAGGTACAAGTTCCGAATTATATTTATGAAAAGAGATTTCTGATTAAATGATTAAAATGACATGAATACTGATAGTGTGATAATTGAGCATATACGAGTACATAGCAACCATGAATCTTGACTCCGTACAACTTTTACAGTATTGACAATTTCGCGAATAAAAATCATGATAATTGGAAGGACAAAATATTCTTAATATATATTTTTTTATTTGTATTAGGTTGGACTGCGAAAAAATCATGCAAAACACAGCGGCCAGCATTATGAAATATTTGGGAAACGCTGGCACTGTACGTAATTAAATATTTACAGGTGTAGGGAACCACTTCCGATTCGGTTCTGGTTCCAAAATGATCCGGGTACTCGATTATTCGAATGTGTAACTAGCCTGTTCTCTGTTCCGAGTCCAAAACTACCCGGTTCTGGAATCGAAACTACCCGGTTCTCCGTTCTGGAACCAAAACTACCCGGTTCTCAGTTTTGGAACCGAAACTCATCGGTTCTGGAATCGAATCTCCTTGGTTCTCGGTTCTGAAATCGAATCTCATCAGTTCTCGATTCTGGCAAGTAGCTGCCACAATTACTCACAGCGATTTCAATTGAATGTTAAAGGTATCTGGTATCCAGTAATGGGCGGATCAATGCTCATGTGAGTTACATAGGGATGATTTCGTTTCATATGATAAGATAAGAGATACATGCTAATGGCTACTAGAATACGTGCCCAGTGGGCTCATAATCCAATTATTATTTTATTATCTTGAAGATCAAGATGTATGAGTAAAATGCTTATACCATATGTGTTACTTATATCTCTACATACTCGGGTACAGGGTGTCTCATTTTCGATGTTTTTTTAAGGTATCTCGGGTAATATTAATGGTAGATCAAAACCGTTTGCACATTCCAGGGTCAACTTTTCCAGAAAAGTTTAATAGCCGCCACAGGAATTTTCGATCTTTTGTTTCTGAGCTACAGGCAAAAACTCGTTTTTCGTTCATTTTGAAAATATATCATATATTTATTATGATAGAGAAAAATTGTTTTTACAAAAATTTTACTGTTTTTTAGATAGAATAAAATGGCGTAATTATATATTTTGAAAACTTCATAATTATTCTCGAGATATAACACAAACTTATGATTTTTTAAATGGGAACCTATGTTGAAAATAGTCTCGTCTTTTTGCTTAATTTATAAGCTTTTCAATGATATATAACAAGTCTACATTCTTTTGTTTTAAACAATAATAAAAGACGAATTATTAATTTATTGGGGTGAAAATATTGGAAATTATTAAGAAACAAATGAAAAAAATTATTACAGATCATCATTTGTTTATTTTGATTCTATATGTATTAATTGTGTTCTCAAAATTATTCTTAACTAATTATTTTCGGGTCAGTTAAATTACTATTTATCTACGTTATAGTTGGCTTTGACACAATCCTGAAAAAACGGTTTTTAATATGCCTTTGAAGTAAATAAATTTAAAAAATGAGTAAAACTGAAACAAATACTATTAGAAATATGCAAATGATGATGTGTAAGAGATTTTTTTCATTTGTTTCTTAATAATTTCTAATATTTTCACCCCAATAAATTAATAATTCGTCTTTTATTAATGTTTAAAACAAAAGAATGTAGACTTGTTATATATCATTGAAAAGCTTATAAATTAAGCAAAAAGACGAGACTATTTTCAACATAGGTTCCCATTTAAAAAATCATAAGTTTGTATTATATCTCGAGAATTATTAAGTTTTCAAAAAATCTAATTATGCCATTTTATTCTATCTAAAAAACGGTAAAGTTTTTGTAAAAACAATTTTTCTCTATCATAATAAATAAGATATGATACATTTTCAAAATAAGCGAAAAACGAGTTTTTGCCTGTAGCTCAGAAACAAAAGAAGATCGAAAATTTCTGTGGTGACTATTAAACTTTTCTCAAAAAGTTGACCGTGAAATGTGCAAACGGTTTTGATCTATCGTTAATATTACCCGAGATACCTTAAAAAAACATCGAAAATGAGACATCCTGTACTTTGTAGGAATCTATACGTGTGTTTGTTACTACTAAATACAGGACTGATTTTTATACGATTTTCACTATTTTATTGGCACTCGCAGAATACGAGATATGAGCAGGTATCATGTCTGTAATAAGACAAGGGTACGTGTAATTATCAAATATATAACTAAATTATAGTTCAGGAATAATATTTCAACTTATCGTAGTCATAATTCTGTTTAGAAATACCTTTAGTTATCATTTTCCCATCGCGGGTTTTTGTTTAGTCTGGATGTCACCGATTTTTGACAGTTACGTGTTGATAAGTCTTGAAATTATTAAGCATACGAGCGTGACTTTAGGTGCTCTAGCCTAAGCACCCTGCACTTTGCACCCCTAAGATAATCCTGTCCTGAAGATAGCGCTTTGTTTTTAGTCTGCTTAAGGTATTCATGTCGATAAGACATGAGAAATCGGTGTTAGTTTCCCAAGTGTAAAGGTGGCTTTAGACGATCAAATAAATTGAACTTTTTATTTGTCAAATGTTTACAACATAATTTTTGATCAAATGGTTCCACTTTACACGTTCAAATTATTTTAACATTTTTGACTTACAAGTAGGCATACCATAGTGAGAGAATGAAAATGTAGATTGGTAGCACTGATATTTTTAAATACATATACATAATTTCATGTTTATTTTGGCTTGACATTTGACCTATTTGATTTGTGCATTTGACGTGCAAAGATAGAACTTGACAAAAAGACTTTATGCCAACATTACAAAATACAGCGCATGCAATCTAGGATAATATAATCCCTAGAAGTAACTAAAACTTGAAGTAAATGACCTTGATATTTAGAACATGCCCTAAGTTGGATTTTTTTGATCAAATGGTTTGAACATCGAACGTTCAAAATTCTTTGAACGTGTAAAGTTTCGGAATCGTATTGAACAATACGAAGTTGAAAAAATTGATGTAAATATTTGATCGTCTAAAAGCCACCTTAATATATGTAGTCTGAGTGTTAGGTTTGGGCGCTGGTCCACTGAGTTACAATGTAACAGTAATTTGTTTAGTATTTATTTCGTTATGTTTAGTTCAATCAATAATTAATCAAGTGTAATCATGTAAATAAAAGTTTGTTATAAATCAAAGAAATGTCCATGTCCATAATGTAAGTGTTCATCCCACATCTGTCATCAAGTGAGTGGTCCTTCCTTTTCACCAAGTCGTGGACGCCAATCATCCAAGCGTCCACCAGTTATAAAAAGTGTGTCATCGTTGATAAAGCATCAACATCTTTGGAAAAAAATCTGATGTGGCCAGCACATTACCTTCCGTCAGTTTTATGAGGTATTTACGAAAATTCTACCGGTGAACTGTTACCGGTAAACAGCTTTTTATCAGGTTATAGCTACCGGAATCGATATTTTAAGAACGTAATGAAAAAATTTGAAAATTTGAAGCAGGTTAGAAATTTGACGTAGTTAACAAACTGAGCAGAGTCCTATTTTGAACACTTTTAACGGGCGTGCTTCACTTTGCATCACTACCTTTTTTTGAGATTAGATCCTTGAACAATTTTCGAACACGGTAACCTTTTATCACTCGTGTTTTCGAACACAGTCGGTAGATGCGGTATCTACCGGTAGAATTTTCGTAAATGCGTATGTATTTTCTATAAAATCCATACATAAAGTTCCTTGCAAAAGATTCTAAATTTCTTGTATGTACATTACCTTTCGACAGTTGTATGTATTTTATACAAATTCCATACAGAAAGTTTCGAGCAAAAAGATCGTATATTTCGAGTAAAATTATGTCATAAATATACTACGAATATGTCAATTGCACTTGACACTGACATCTCTCAATCAGAATTTTCTTAATATAGTAGCTGTTTCTAGCATAGCTGGCTAATTTATGAAATTCAATTTCTTTATAATTTTATAACTCTATATCCATTTAATGTGAAGTATAAAATGCAGTCAAATCGTATAGAGAATACAATGTTCTTTAATATTTATAATAACATTAAATGTGAAAAAATGATATTTAACATCGTTTTTTCAAGAAAAACTGTTAAAATCTTCAAATGAGGGTACTTCCGGTTGACCAATTATAACCAAAATCTAATCAGCTCTTCATATAAATACAACGAAGAGGAATACGAAAGAATTATAATTTTTGGAATTGTAGTATTAGAGTTATCGCAGACGAAAATTTTGTTACATACACACACACACACACACACACACACACACACACACACACACACACACACACACACACACACACACACACACACACATACAGACGTCATCGTAAAAATAGTAAAATCGTATTCCAGGGACCTTAAAACGTGCTTATTCATTAAAAACTCACCACCGAATTTTTTGACCAAAGACAATACCTTCCTTACCTAAAGGTGACGAAAGGTAATAAGAAAGCAGTATTATCATCAAAGCTTCTTCGTAGCACCCCCCCCCCTCGTGTTACATTTGACACCAGCGGAATTTTAGGTATTTATATTAATGGCGGCTACTAGGACCTGTCAAATACCTACGATATGTAAACGTCGCAAATCATCGTTTCGTTTAACAGAAAAATACGTAAGTTAACATGCTTTTATTTTAAAATTCCATTTGAAAATACATATATTAAATATAGCGATTTAAGAAAATGGACATCAATAAGTGCTATGTTAAAGGATATAGAAGTGCAACGTATAACAAAAATTCAAGAAAATTTCCATAATTTTTGCCAAAGAAGAAAAAGTTGATCAAATTAATTAAGTTATAGATGGCAACGTATTCTAGCACGTGTTACACGAGCGCGCAGCGGCGAGTGGACGAACGAACGAGTGCTTGAATTGCCTTCTGTAACGTGTGTTTTATACTATTTTCTCTGTTGTGGCTTTCATTTACATTATTTTTTAAAATTAATATGACAATTTCTATTAAGGGAAATTTTTGGTAGAATTATTAGGTTGGTGACAGTGATTTGGGTTTTTATTCTGTCCATTGCCAAGATATTAAAGTGTATTTATTGTACATATGCTAATCCCAATTAACAAAATATCGCCAAATATCGTTTAAGAATAAAGCTCCTTCCAATATCAATAGCGTGTTATAGAATGTGACATTCTAATTCTGAAACAGGGAAAATATATTTGAATAGGTATATTGCAAAACTCTAATGTGATAAATAATTATTATATCAGCTTTCATTTCACAAAGAATGATTATAATACATATTGAAGATATGTAGTTTATTGACAATGTTAATAAATAAAATTTATATTTTTATTGATTTTACTAATATTTGTCCTTGCAAGTCAGAATTGTCATAACACGAGTTACGCCGCACATAGTAATTAATACCGAATTTATAATTTGTTACCCTTAAACTATGTTTTTTAATTAATGGCTGGTCCTACTAGGCGTCCTGATGTCCACTTTTAGCGCCGCAAACGGATTCTGCAAATGCCAATAATAAAGCTACTCGCGACCTGAAAACGGGGAATTTAAAGATCATATAAAGAACTCCAAAAAAAATTTTAATGTACTAAAATTCCGCAATCTTCATTAGATTCTATTGTAAAAACTTTTGATCCCATGAATACTGCGTTTCGTATTTCTTCTACAAATGTAATTATTTTTTGTGTCCATTTTCTACCTCCTCGTGAATCTCGTAAGCACTTGTACAGCACATACTAAGTATGTATTTGTTTACTTCTGGTGATTTCATAGAAATTTCTAAGAACACATTTTCGTACGAATTCTTATCCAATGTGAAAGCAGCAAGCAAAAGAACAAAATAGAGTCAATTTTTGGACATACATCTAACAACAATTAACTAAAAATACGACTACGTATGATTGTGTCTGAAGGTAATGTAATCTCTAGATCTTTTACTGAAACGTTGTTTTCTTAACTATTCTTTATTTAAACATTCTTTTATGAAATAAAATTCTTCTCTCTTTGTTTTTTCTGTCCGTAGCGTCAAACATGTTGGTTTTACCCTGCAAAGGGCACCGAAGGGCTATCAGTCGTACGGTTCACTTGCCACCCCAAACTACAATTACATGTCAAGCGAAAATACCACCACACTCACACCTTTTATGAAAAAATTCACTCTTATCTACACGACAAGCTAAATTAAACTTTATACAACTCAAACTTTTCAAATATCAACGCCCTTTGCCTCTACATCAATTGGAATTACATCAACCTGACTCACTTATAATTTTAAACAGTACAAATTTCTGTAAGAGATATACATCTTATCTGCTTGAATCACCAGCATACGGGGTCCGTATTCCGAAGGCCAGCATTGGGATCTCGGAAACTAAGTAATTAATATGATTTCATTTAAATATGGTACACCTTTTGGAGACCATCTAAGATACTGTTTTGTTTTACCAAAAATACTCAGAGCTCAGAGGCTATACAAGATAATGACGAAAAACTTTTTATTCGTATCCCTTGTATTTTCGGATGTTCCAATGGTGGCCATCGAAATCCGGACAGCCTATGTGCCGCCGATCAAAAATATATTTTTCTACACCAGTGTTAAAAAGTGATAGACCATTGTTACTTTTAACACTAGTGTTAAAAGCGAATTAATTACCTTGGTAATGACGAATGGAACAACAAATTAATATTTTTGACATAGTATGTCAAAAAAATGTTAGAAATATAAATTTAAAAGAAAAAAATCTGATGTGGCCAGCACATTACCTTCCGTCAGTTATATGAGGTATTTACGAAAATTCTACCGGTGAACTGTTACCGGTAAACAGCTTTTTATCAGGTTACAGCTAACGGAATCGATATTTTATGAACGCAAGTGGTAAACAGGGTAGATCCATAACCTATGAAAAAATTTGAAAATTTAAAACAGGTAATTTCTTTATAATTTTATAACTCTATATCCATTTAATGTGAAATATAAAATGCAGTCAAATCGTATAGAGAATACAATGTTCTTTAATATATATAATAACATTAAATTTGAAAAAATAATATTTAACATCGTTTTTTCAAAAAAAACTGTTAAAATCTTCAAATTAGGGTACTTCCGGTTGACCAATTATAACCAAAATCTAATCAGCTCTACATATGGATGCAACGAAGAGGAATACGAAAGAATTATAATTTTTGAAGTTGTAGTATTAGAGTTATCGCAGACGAAAATTTTGTTACACACACACACACACACACACACACAAACACGCGCGCGCGCACACACACAAACACACACACACACATCCACACACACACACATCCACACACACACACACACACACACACACACGCACACACACACATCCACACACACACACACACACACACACACACACACACACACACACACACACATCCACACACACACACACACACACACACACACACACACACACACACACACATACAGACATCATCGTAAAAATAGTGAAATCGTATTCTAGGGACCTTAAAACGTGCTTATTCATTAAAAACTCACCACCGAATTTTTTGACCAAAGACAATAACTTCCTTACCTAAAGGTGACGGAAGGTAAAAATAGTGTTTGTAGAAAAAATATTGTATGATATACGTGCTAAAAGTTATTTTATTTTGTTCGAAGATTTGGAGCATTCCGCTTCGCGTCGTGTTCCAAACTTCCTTCTCACAAATTAAAATGTCCCTTTTAACACTTCTATCATATATAACTATTTATCTCTACCTACTATCGTTTTATTTTTTTGCTAAATATATTATATATAATATTTTTCATTACTTAAGATTATAATTACCAAGTTCACATGCAGTTTTTGAAATCGTTTTCAAAACGTTTTTAGTTTTGAAAACGCCATGTATACAGTATCAAAACGGTTTTTAATACATTTTAAAAACTAAAAACATTTTGAAAACGGTTTTAAAATCTGCATGTAAACTCAGTGAGAGCAATAAATCAATAGGTACCATATTTTTTTTTGTAATATTTAATTTCGTTTCTTCTTAAAATAGTTTCTACTTTGACTAGATCACTCGATGTATTTCTTCAAAATTAACGCGACACTATTACAGAAACAGAATTATGAAATAAAATTTCCATCGAACATTATAAATGTCAAACTTTTTTTACATTCTCGCTTGCTCTTCTTTTACAAATTTAGTTTTTTTATGTGTATAGTAACTTACCTCAAAATAATTTTCTCGATAACACGACGATTTATTTCCTGACTGAACATAAAATCTACTCGCATACAATGCTTTTATTTAAATTGGAAGGGGTTTTACAATGATTTCGATTTTTTTTTTTTTTTTTTTGTAGAATTGAAGGAGGTGAACAATTTTTTGTAAACACAAAAATAGAATAAATAATATTTCTGGCTGTAAAAAAATATATAGGAGCTGGATGTTACAAAATAATTATTAAAAATCTGATGTGGCCAGCGCATTACCTTCCATCAGTTGTATGTATTTTGTACAAATTTCATACAGAAAGTTCCTTACAAAAGATTCTATTTCTTGTTCCATTGCCTTTTGGCAGTTGTATATAATTTATACAACTTCCATACAGAAAGTTTCTAGCAAAAGATCCTATATTTCCAGAGAAATTATAACACAAACATACTAAGTCAACTGCACTTGACACTGACATCTTTCAATTAGAATTTTCTAATTGTAGCAGCTGTTTCCAAACATAGCTGAAAATTAATTTTTTATAATTTTCTAACTTTATATCCGTTATTCGAAGTATAAAAGGCAGTTAAATCGCAAATAGAATAAAATATTCTTTAATATTTATACTAATATTAAATGTGAAAAAATGATATTTAACATCTTTTTTTCAAGAAAAACTGTTAAAAAATGAGGATACTTCCCGTCGATCAATTATAACCAAAATTTGTCAGCTCCTCATATGGATGAAACGAAGAAGGATACGGAAGAATTATAATTATTGGAATTGTGGTATTAGAGAGAGAGAGAGACACACACAAACACGCACGCACACACACGCGCGCTCATACACACACACGCGCACACACACACACACACACACACACACACACACACACACACACATATGTACACATACATATATATATATATATATATATATATATATATATATATATACAAGCACGGACCCACGCAAAATAGTATAATCGTATTCTAGGGACCCTAAATCATGCTTATTCATCAAAAACACACTACTGAATTTTTTAACCAAAGACAATACCTTCCTTACCTAAAGGTGACGGAAGGTAAAAATAATAATAAAGTAAAATATGAAAATACAAGTTTCCAAATGTGGAAATATCTTTGTAATCAAATAATATACAAACAAAGACACTTGAGGCTCATGTCACAGACACTAATTTTTCTAGGTCCGTTAAAAATGGCAGATGATAAAATGAAATCTTTAATTTGAATAATTTAATTTTTCTTGTAGCCGTGCTAGACCGTTTCCAAGACATTTTTTTTGTACTCTATTAGGAAAATTAACTTTTTTTACGTCTGTTAAAAAAGTACACATTTTTCATTAAAATGGGTTTATAAACTACCTGTCGTTTTTTAATACATGAATGTGTGAAAAAAGTGCACTTTTTTAACGTTGCGGAAACGCTATGGCACTTTTTTTTTACTTTTATTGCAGACGTAAAGAAAAATTGTATGCAACTCGTGAAAAAAAAGATATACTTTACTCAATTGTTAGATAAATAACTATTAAGCTTCTAACCGAAAAAATTGCAAACGTCAACTTTCTATTTTAAACTAACAGCTTGAAAGACCTACTTCCAAAATGGACGTAGAAAAATGGTTTGTTTTTCAGATGCAGTGTCTTGATTAACAACAATTAAAAATTAACTGTTACTATTTATAAAAATTTTACTTCCTACATTTCGGTGATACTTGTTATTTATAAATCACACCGTATAACGTATAATAAAATTGCAACCATTGTATTTATTTAGTACAATCAAGTATATAATAGTGTAATGCATTTAATGTACATAAGGTAATGAAAATATAGGTACAATTTTTTATTTTACTTGATTTTTATAATTATGCCAAAAAATCATAGTTTAAAGTACTTCTACCTCTTGAAACACTTGTACAAAATTGTGTTTATTTAGTAGTTGTTTTGTGCGCGTTTTAAATTCACAAAACAAATATATTTGAGAGAATGTTCTTTCTAGATTGATGTTACGTGGTTATAAGTTGTTATGTGTGTGTATATTGTGGGGGAAAAAGAGAAAATCTCATACACAAATCGTCTAAATGTCTCCTTTTCGTCTTTGTCGCAGTTTTTGTTGTTTGCAGCAATCACCTTGACAACCAAGTTTATACGACAAAGCATAAGCATACACATTCCGAATACCTTCCACCATTTTTAAATTAAATCAAGTATAAAAAATCGGCCTAAACATATAGGTACATTAAATTTAATTAATAAGTTTAAAACCTGTAAAACTTTGTAATTAGATTCTGGACTATGACAGAGGATTAAGATAATTCATTCCATACAAAGTTGAAGAGACAGGGACCTTTTATCGTAAAAATGAGAACAAATTGATTAATGTGAAGTTTTCAAGTTTAATTTTGGATTTTTTGACGTTGTTTCACAGCCCGTCGTTTTGTTTTACACAAAGCGTTTGTGTAGTACTGGTAGTAGAAATATGATCTTTGATTTACACATTGAAATTGGAATTCTTGCACAGTAAGCTGATGCTATGAAACTCGAATACCAGAGAACAATAGAGGAGGAGGAGACAATAATACAAATATATTTCCAAATAGTTTGAATTTATATTCCTATAAATTTCATTTTACTTGACTGTAAATTTACTGTTTTCAATAAATAATTTAATCACATCATTTTCCACATAATGTTGTTTATAATATTTATTAGGACATTATTATTTGTTGATCACAACAATATTTATATTTACCAATATTAAATCAAATACAATAATGAAAACCTTATGTACACTGTGCACAAATTTACAAGTAAAACATCAATTCCATTGCATACTATATTTTGGTTAATATTATTTGGTGATTGGCTTCTCAGCAGGTATTCCGCGTGCCTGAGTGTCAGGTCGAAAAACTGGAGGACCGGGTTCGATCCCGACCGACGCCAAATATTTCCAATTTTAAATGGCACAAAATTGATCCCTGTTGTGCACTCTCCACGCCAGTAGTGAGTGCCCGAGAGGTGACGCCTGATAAGTGTCCGCACGGTGCAAATATATCATCTTTACCGATATCTGTATACAAAGCAGATTGGCACACCCAGCAATGGGTAATAAGCCGTGATGATATATTTATTTATTTATTTAATTATTTTGTAACGCTATCTTCTAACAAAATTATCATTTTCTTTGTAGGTATAAAATGGAATTTTGGGCTTTTGTGACTTAGAAATTTACAGTAAATCCGCATTAAAAAGTAGGGTTGCTAATTTGTTTATGTTGCTAAGGATTGATAATCTATAAACAGAATTATACAAAGTTTGTTTGACATTTATAATCATAGCATATAATGATCCATTTTGGGACATTTTCGTGAAAATATTGAAATTAGTATTGAAAGAAACATTCCTGTAAATACTAAAAGATCTAAAATTTTATATGTCTATTTAAATAATAAAAATTAATATGATTTTTTGAATTTGAATGTTCTGGAAATAGTCTAACAAATATATTTCGTGCATTAAAAATGATCTTAAAATTCAGCATTCAAAATGTGTTGCCTGTAAGAAACTGCGTTCGTTTATTTTGATAGTAATTTGACAAAAAGTGCCCGAAACAAAGTTGAGGGTACTTTTTTAAAACAAACTCATCCAGTTTCTAGGCAAACGACGCAGTGTTGCCCGTTCCCGAGTTATAACTAAAATTCCGGAACTTAATTGCCACACCTCGTATATATATATATATATATATATATATATATATATATATATATATATATATATATATATATATATATATATATATATATATATAATTTTAGGTTACGCTCTTTGGACGAATAAATTCTGTTAATAAATTTATGCTGTATTTCTAACGACAAGGAAGATATCGAAGATGGTCATTTCAAGGACTCAGCCTATATATATATATATATATATATATATATATATATATATATATATATATATATATATATATATATATATATATATATATATATATATATATATATATATATATATATATATGGTAAACATTACGAAAAATCGTACTTTTCTAACAAACTCGTATGTATTCTTATCTGTAATCTCAAAATCGAACTGTTCATATTTTTTTCAAAAGTGTTTCGGTATTTGAATAAAAAAATAAAAACTAAAATTCGAATCTTAATTTTTTGAGACATCAAAATTTAAAAAACAGTTCAATGTTAACAATATTATTTTAAAAACTTTTTTCGAATAATGTTTTTCTCTAAAGTGCACCAAAAATAAGATATTAGAAAAATACGAACGACACTTTTGCGGTAGGTATATTAGCGCCTGAAATACATTTGTAAAATTAATAAATCTTAGTGCCGTATGTATAATGATTTGTAATAAGGACAATTTATTCTATAAATCACTTAAAATAATAGAAAATACAATAATATATTTGACATTGAATATATAAAGTAATAAATAACTAAATAATTTACTCTGCAAATGAACTGAAAACAAAAAAAAATATTAGAGTAATATTATTACTGCCGCAAAACGCAGCTTAGCAAAACGAAAAAATAAAAAAATATATTCATTAACAACCACAAAAATAATCACTCACTCTTTCAACACAATTCTTACTAACCGGACATCATACAACAAATATTCCTGACTCTTAACATATTAAAGTGACCTATTTTCGATAGCAAAATACCGTATCCGGACCACAGTAATAGTTACGAAACAATCATCCTATGCCACACATTCCTGTCTAAGTACCTACATTACATTACTTTAATAAGTAAGACTAAAAATTATGAAATTTGGTATCTTCGATTTTTACGAATACCTAACTTCTGTTTAATTTTTAAAGGCTAACTGAAAGTAGCTATTTAAAGGTTTTTCTTCAAATTACATTTAAGTAGAATAGAATAGAATTTATTTGTTTAAGAGATAGAAAATACATCTCTGTGACAAAGGATTGGTAATATAAATAATTAATATAACATTGTGTATAATATTTAACAATTAGATTATAAATTCATGGCGAAGGCCCGTAGCTTGAGCGAGTTGTGGACGTAGTTGTGGATATTGAACATCTTTTCTACGGTCAGTTCCGTCAGCAGCGATGTGATGCCCATTGTTACGCCTTCATTGGGGTAATTCTTTAAAAGAAAATTATTTCTAATCGGGGAGAATATAGGACAATGGAAGAGGAAGTGTTCTAAATCGTTTGGTTTAAGTTTGTTGCATATCGAACAGATTTCATCATTTCTGAATTTATGGCACAAGCCGTCTTGGTATATATAAAGTAATTTTGGATTACATGTTCTTAGGAGGCTACAAGTTTTTATAATTTTGTAAGGAATGTTATAGGATAGGTAGTTTCGGGTAAAATTATAGTTTGCGTTGTGCGGGTTATATGACGAATTTTTAATTCTTTCTGAATCTGCAGTGTACAGAGTTAAACTGTATGCCGTGAGTATGTTTTCTATTTCAGTTTTTAGTTTTATTAGATTCTGTTCTTCCCAGAGCCAATGGAAATTTGCCATTGCGAGCATTTCTTCTAAGAAATTGGTCCAAATTTGGTGATTGTTTTTCTTATTTGCTGTTATTTGTGCGAGTTTGTCAAAGCATATTTTTACGTACCTATAGTGTTAGGCATGAGTAAAATTTTGTACCACCAAAGAAGCATTTTCTTGACCAGTTTCTCTGCGAATAATAGGGCCTGGAGTTGTTGATTGCAATGAAATTAGATGTTTGAAATAATGGAGCTGCCCTTTCTCAATACTATTACGTTCATAGGGACCCCAAATTTCTGCTCCGTATGTAAGAACTGGTAGTATAAGAGAAGTGTATAGCTTAATAATTGTGCCCCAAGAATGTAATTTTGCTCTCGCCATTGTCTGTTTTATAGTTCCAGCAATCTTCTTTGCATTTGAAATTGATGTTTTTGTGTTGTTAATAAATTTTCCCGAAGAGGTGAGTGTGATTCCTAGGTACGTGTACTTGTTGGCGAATTTTATTTCGTTACCCTGGCAATTATATTTTATGTTTCTTTTTGGTGGTCTTCCTTTATGAAAATGAACGATTTGTGTTTTTTCTGCATTTACCTTAAGTTGCATATCGTTGCAGTATTCAGTTAGTGCCAGAAGTTTGCGATGCACGTCTATTGGGCTGTTCGCAAAGATGACTATGTCTTCCGCATATTGTAATGTCAGTATATCTGTTTGATTATTTATGTAGTAACCTTCAAGGTTTTTGTTGCGTAAGTATATCTCTAGGTCGTGTATATAGATGGCGAATAGGAGCGGACTTGTACATTCTCCCTGGAGAACTCCTTTGTTGACGGGTATTTCTTCAGACATAGTGTTGTTTACTTCTATTTGTACCGCTGCTTCGTTGTAAATGTTCTTAATAAGCCTTACGATTTTTCTACTCACACCTATCTTGAAAATCTTGCGCCAAAGTAAAATATGGGGTACCGAGTCAAATGCCTTACTGAAGTCAATAAATATTGCATAGATTCCTTTTTTACTTTTCATAAGCGATGTTTCAATGATTCCATTAAGAACAAATATATTGTCAATGCATGACCGTTTTTTCTAAAGGCTAACTGAAAGTAGCTATTTAAAGGTTTTTCTTCAAATTACATTTAAGTACAATAGTCTTAAAAATATTAATCTTTAGTATGTTTTGTAGACACTTTTTATTAAATCTTTTATGGTTTTAAAGTATAAAATAAGTTTTTATAAATTGTATACATATGTTATATAAAATAAAAATGGTGGGATGGGACGTAATATGTTGGCCACACAGACTTTTAGTTAATAATCTTTGTGATTTCAATCTGTTTTATTTGTGTTAATAAAGAAGATAGATTTGTGTTGGTGCGAGATCTGAATCTTGTGAGTTCTGCAACGCACACAAAACTGAAATTTATCGTCGTGCCGTTTATTATATTGGCTGGTAACAGATGTAGCCACTGCCGCTTTCTTTGTGTGAAAAAATTTATTTTGCTCGTGTGATGTCGGATTATGGGTTGATATTAAACACGATTTACGTTTGCTGGACGCGATAAGCAAAAGCTAACGCTAAACTGCTACTGTCAAGTCTTAAATCATAATCCAATAACAGACAAACATATTCTACATTTCACAAGACCTACTGCCAAAAAAATATAAATATATTCAATATTAAATCACACAAAATTTATAGCACTATACGAGATGTTTCTCTTCATCTAGCTAATATGACATAAAAAAGGCCTCCAAATTAGTAAAAATGATTATTTTTAATTTTTATCTTTTGAATATACATATTATAAAGAAAAAAAATGTAGAAAATACACCACAGTGTCGGCTAATTGATCGGCTGTTGGAGTGGGCAAAAGTAAATAAATAATAAGAAATGTAAGAGATACAGAAATCTATTAAAACAAAATATATGTTAGATGTGCAGAGATGACATTTACATTGCCCAGGCACCAGGCTATATCGAACAGACCTGGCAACTTTTATATAAGCGTGTGGTGCTCAAGAAAAAATAAAAAAAATATATTAATTTAAATTTAATGCCTTATTTTATTGCACTTTTACACGTGAGTCGGTCTTAAATATATAACTTAACAATAATTATAAAATGATAATAATTTTACATTGCTAAAGTGGAGACATGATGTGATGCCTGGGAAATCCACTCGTATTACTTACAATCAAACTTAGAAATTCACACCGACAGGTCGAGAGGCTCTGTTTCCACTCAGCTTCGCTAAAATTCATTACCAGACAGGGAACAGAGGACGCGTATAGACGCAATGCTCATAACCTGGGATTTAATTTGTTGCAACAAAACACATATAGCAATGATTCGAATACAAGTAGTTTTTATTTCAAAATTGGAAAATTTCTATTACAAAACTAATAATTATGGGAACGTATACAATGTCGTAATTCATAGATCATTCCTTGCACTGTACATTTTCGCATTTTCCTAACATACAAAAAATGTTGTCCATGAAGTTGGCGCGTTTATACAAATTCCTACTTCGCACGTTCATAATTTAAAAAGTACACTGAAGTACGAATTGTAAATAAAAATACCACCAATAACTCAATCTATTCTTATTCAATTTGTACTTTAGCGCGCGAAGTAGAAATTTGTATAAGCACGCCAACTTATGGACAACATTTGTACGTTATGAAAATATGCAAGGCAAGGAATGTACAGGAAGATCTATTTACATTATAACACAATGTGAATTTCCAAATTAATTTAGCTTCATAACTTCATTATTGTTTTTATTTAAAAAAACTGTAATAATATATCGTTTATGGGTGTGGTGCTGAGCACCACCATTTGATTTTGCGCCACTGTTGTTGCTTCCTTGAATCGAATATCGGAAAAGTACAACGCTTATAGATCTCATTTACAGTTTTACTCAATAAATATAATATTTACATTTTTAGCTTTCAACTTTTCTAAACTTATTTTAACATAACCTACTTAACCTAAACAAAAACTTACGCGGAATTTTTATGTCTTAAGTATTAAATTTTAAAAATGTGTTTTATAGCCTCAAATTTGAAAATATCAGAAAATATCCATTTGATATTTTACAATTAATTATTGTAATTTGTGTAATATTTTGAAAAAGTCACTAAACAGAATGTTACGTCAAAGTTCATATAGCTTAACATGTAACAAACTATCGCCTACTTTTATTTATATAAATAACGTAGGTGGTGGACAAACTGTATTTTTATTGGCTATGAATGGCGTGCTGTATGTACTGTGACGTCACACAGTGGGAGATTGTTTTTTCATGACTATATTTTACTCTAAACTTTTTATTTAATTATTTACGAAAATAACAAATTATATTATTTTTTATTACTATGAAAATATTGCATAAACTACAATGCCTACTTTCTAAAAAATGTGAAACCGCCTCATTTTGAAATCTTAGATTTTTCCCTCGATTTATTCCGACCAACGCCAATATTATTTTGAATTTAAAATGGCACAAAAGTCACCCCTGTGGTGTAAATTGATCGCTGGAAAATTGATCGGGCGATTAATAGATCGTCAATAAACTGATCGCGTGGAAAATTGATCGAGGAAAAATTCATCGCCTGAAAATCGATCGCTAACAAAATTTGATGGCTAGAAAAATTGATCGCCAAAGTATTGATCAAGTGGAAAATTGATTGCAAAAAAATAAATCGACAGGATATTTATGCGTACAAAAAATTTTGTTTGATAAATCGATTGATTTACAAATTACAAATAACGCACAAAAGTCACACTTGGAAAATGAGCCTGTTTCACATCTTTTTAAAGTATTTTAAACGAACGTTTATGCAATATTTTTCATAGTAATAAAAGAATAATAATAATTTATTGTTATTTTCGTAAATAATTAAATAGAAAGATTGGCGCCAGAAATGCTTAGTAGTTATATCCCAAGTTCACGATAAATACCTGAATATTTTCTGGAGTACACGAATATGCGCGAGCGAAAATATTCTGATTGTTTTTGATATTCACGAGGAGTATATTGGTAGAATATTTCCCGAGAAAAACTTCACATTCGATATTTTTAATTATATTTACAAATATTTAATATTTATTTTAATGTCACATAAACGATAAGTTGTCAAATATTTAACACTGTAATTTTAATAAATAGCTAATTTATATTCCGGTATTGCATTTGTGCAAATACCCGGGTATACGCACAAGTACAAATACTCATTGATATTCGATTGTCATTGGTCGAAATTAAAAAAAAAAAACTGAAACGTGGTTGAAATTTTTCGAGTGAAATATTTATGAAAAACAACCCCCCCCCCCTTTGACGCCGGAGTACATACAGTACTTATAGCCAATAGAAGAAAGAATAGTAGGTATATTCTATAACTGGTATGAAATATTATTAATATATTATAAAAGCAATAATTTTTATTTAACTTACCATGTAAAACCTTCAAAACGCGTAAAACAAGGCGTACAATTAGATTTTGTAATCATTTCTTTTATAATGTGACAGTTAAAGCAGTTGAAGTGACAAAATCAAAGTAACAAAGCGCCAAGCAAAGCCGGCTTGATTTTGAAAACAATTGCGTTTTCCCATGTATATTAAATGGGCGAATTGAAAAACTAGTGGTCTGTGACTGCGTATTATTACGGAATATTATTCCGTAACAGTATGACAGATTGCCCTCATTCTGTAACAGTTTTCAGTTACAGAATGCATGAATTCCATAGTAATGTTAGAGAAAGTTTGTTCAACACCTACGCTATTTATATAAATAAAAGTAGTTTTGTCACATGTTAAACGTATATACCGTGACGTCACATTCTGTTTCAGATCACGTGACTTTTTCAAAATATTACACAAATTTCAATAATTAAGAATTAAATCTTATGAGTATTTCGTGATATTTTAAAATTTGAGGTTCTTTAAAGAACAATATCTTAAAATTTAGTACTTTTAGAAGTCACTGTATAAAAATTCTTGCAACAGCACTATTCGAGCTGAATTTTGTGCGTCAGGTTAGGTTATTGTTGTTACACAAGAGTCATACTTGGAAAATTCGGGCCGAATTTTGTGCGTTAGTTTAGGTTATTGTTGTTATATTTATATTGGGACACCTTTTACTCCCGCAATTCTCAACATGCACAACAAAATATTGTACAATAGGGAAGGACGGTTGTCTGAGTTTTTTATTCTAATATATATATATATATATATATATATATATATATATATATATATATATATATATATACAGGGTGTAAATGAAATAAATGCATTAAATTTAACCAGTAATATAACTTGGCGAGAGCAACAATATTTCTTAATAACTTTTTCTCGAAACCGCATATTTTTTTTAGCATTTTTACCACCCTGTAAATTGACGAGTCGTTCCAAATACTTTTGTGATAATTGAATGCAGTAGCAATAGCTATGAAAAATTTTGTTTTAGCAATTGACAGTCCTGTCAATTGTTGCAATTAAATTTTGATATTAGTAATAAACTTGTTTATAAGGTAAAATTCTGTCAAAATGCGAGTACACAGACATTGTAATTACTTACCTATGGTTTATTTATTTATTTTTTTACTCGTATCTGTACTACATTTTACTTGACATCACGGTTGACATAAAGACAGTGTCATGGAGTTGCCAACGCATTTACACGGAACGTTTCCAAATCATCACCAAATCATTCTGTTCTTAATATTCGCACATTTGTTAATCTTGTACATCTTTATCATATCACAATACGGAGTGTGACATATGACAATTTTAAAAAAAGTAACAGTTATATCCATAACATGTGCAAAAAGTTCTATGTTTTCAGCACAAAACAGACTTCAATTTTGGGAATGGCTCATAATGTTCATTAATGAGACTGAATTTACTTGGGAATGTGTACCTATTGATTATGCACAATACACATCTCGACAGACGAAAATGCTGTAAAAATTTTCATTAAAACATCTTTGGGCGGGAACAATAAATGGACGACTAATTATTGGTACTCATGTATCTCTTTTAAATGGACAAAAGTTTGTACTTACGTTTTTTGAATAATAAACTATTATGATTTATCGACGATAAATAATCATCTCATAACCTAATAACTATGCTTTTGCTCTTCCTCTCGATACCTCGCCCTTCCTTGTCTTCCACTATTCACAGGTGATTAAAAGCCTGGTTTAATAGACAACTTTATAATTTTGTTATCTAAAATTTAAATTTATTTATTTTAAAAATTGTACTATTACGTATTAATTAATAATAATGTTATTTCCCTTGATTCGTTTATTAATTACTGTGACTGTAAGTGTAACCGATAACCGATAATTTTTGAGCTGTTTGTATCCCACTTGAATACGGCAGCAGCGATTTGTTCTCCATAGGCGGGTAACGAAATATGCAGCAAATTTTTAAAGAATTTTAACTCAAAATCTAAAAGACTTAGAAAAAAAAATTATTAATAAATATTGTTGCTCTCGTCGAGTTACATTACTGGTTAAATTTAATGCACTTGTTTCATTTACACCCTGCAACAGTGTATCTATATGCGGCAAGCCAAACATTTCCCTTTATACCACCACACTTCAGTTACGACTATTCTGAAATCGAATTTTTGCTCTAGTAAACTAGCCCCTTAATATCTAAAACTGAGACATTATATTGCATATTTATTTTAAAAATATCAGATTTTCCTAATAACGGAAAAATTAGTTGATTTATTTAAGTCTCGATCTGCATCTACTATGTCAAACACTGCCACTTAATACTTCATATGAAGACGGTTACGGTTGACCTAAATAGTACTGCAGATTGTTTCATTAGCTCAGTACAATAAATCATTACTACCAGCAGTACCAACACTACCAGCTGTCGCAACGTTTTACCGCAAGTTAGAGCAAAAGATAAAAGTACAACAAACAGTTTTTTGTCACCGGTAAACAGTAGACGCATGATAACGAAAAGAACAAACATATTGTCATCGCGGGTAGGCATATGCAAAGTTTGAGTCGATCAGATATGTGAAATTGAATTAAAATAATTAACCCTAATAAGTTAAATAAAAGCTTGTAGAAGCGTTATGATTACAGGATCCACACATGTACAGGTGTTCATTTTAAATAAGCCGGCATTGCTATCTCGACAACTGAAAGATTTCCAAAGATGGTTAAATGGGCAAACAATTTCTATTTTACAAGACAAATTTAAAGAAAATAATTTAATTCTGAATTCATTCATGAATGGAGAAAATTAATACATATGTTAATTTTTTTACATAGAATTAGAATGATAAGTCAGACAGAAATTAATATTTTGTTCTGGTACCTAATCAACTGTCAACGTACACAAAATATTCGCGTAGGGTATTGCATACATGGCATTCTAATTCTATGTAAAAAAAATTAAATTAATTTTTTCAATTGGCGGCACTCTTATTATAGTCATATTTTAATCAAATTGATATAAAATTTTATATGTATTTTTACCAAAAAAAAATAGTTACGTTATACGACAATATTATATCATTGAATTTCGAATTAAATTCTCTAACGAATGAACAAGTAAACGTACCTTACCCAAGGTGTAGCACGTAGACGTAGTATGATGTAAAAATGAGTAACAAAGAATGTTGTCATCAATGTCGAGGAAATAAATGGAATTATATTTATTTGTTCCTCTATTATTTTTAAACTGTAATGATGACCATTCTATCTTATTCCTGCAGGTTTTGAAACTGTTTTAGAATGCAGACTACGGTGATTTGGTCGTTACAATGAAGTCATTCTGAGCAGGTAGCTTGATAGAATTTTTTCCGCGTTAAAGGAAAAATGAGGAGACATTGTGCTTCGCTTTACAAAATGTGTTTGAAAGAGGTGCATTAAGTAAGATTTCCCTGCAGTTTAGTGATTAAACGGCCTTTTTATTACAAAAAGAACGACAAAAGATAATCAAAAAGTAGATTAGATCACACTGATCGCAGTACAGTTCTGTCAACACTTGAATACTCTCTTCCGTTTCCATATGTGATTCCTTGATTGGATTTCACAAAGTTAAAAACATAGATACAGACTCAGTGGGTCTCAATTTGTTCGACTCAAGTGAACTACGTTCGAAAATGAACTCATGTGTGATTCCCGACAATTATTCCGAGATTTCTCGACAATTTTTTTAAAATTTTAATTTTTTACATGTACAAACAAAAACGAGACCCATACTCGACCACTAGTGAAGACATGATATTCCACACGAAAATTCTGAACTTGAAAACTTCATATTTCACTTATGTAAAGATTTTAAATCGCGTTGGCTTCAAATATTTATATTATCAACTTCTTGCAAAAAAATATAGATATACTATAATTCTTTAGTTGTTTATGGTCACTGAGATCAGTAGTGTTATCCATAATTAACTAACACGTATTATCTTAAACTCAAAATTGTTTGTAAAATGTGTTTACTCAAATTTAACTCGAATGGTCACGCCCCTTACCTAACTCTAATTTCAGTGTAAATTTGCAAATATACTGCAGAAACGGGGAAGAGTGAAAGAGATGTACGGACAATGCTAATAAACCAGTATAACAAGAAATATATCTAGTATGTTTTGGTTAGTTTTAGGAATCATAGAATGTACATGTCATTAAATGTTATGTTTCATAATATTGAAAGTTGACATTCTAAAATATATACTAAAATGAATGTAGTTTAGTTTTCTTGAAATCAGGCCAGAATCCACGTACTATAACACAACACCTCGTTATAAATTGGCGCCCAACGTGGGGCCTAAAATTTTTAAGAAAAGAAACTACTTGGAATTTTGAGTGTTTTGGATGTGTTTCACCTCACACAAGTTACTGTCTGTGTTTTTTTCTGTGAAGCATTAACATTCAAATTCGTCAAATACTTAAGTATTTCTTCGTACATTACGTGCTTGAGTATTGTGTAAGTTAAAAACATTTCATCAGACACTTAATAGTTGTGTATGCCCCATACAAGATCATCAACACGTCTTGAAGGAGTAGGGAAAATGAGCGTAACAATGAGTGAAGAACAGCTTTCCCGTTTGATTCAACAATTGGTTCAAGTCCAGGGAAGTTCTACAACAGCGGTTTTAGAACAACCAAAAGGGAACTTTATTAAATGCACTTCTCGTTTTAGTGGATCTAAAACTAGCGATGTAGAAGCTTTCATCGATGCTGTTGAAATCTACAAGGAATGTGCAAGCGTCAGCGATGAAAATGCATTAAAAGGTTTGCCCATCTTATTGACAGATTCTGCCGCTACTTGGTGGATTGGTGTAAAATCAACCATCAAAACCTGGAAAGAAGCTTTAACTGCATTAAAAGCTGCGTATGGTAGACAGTTAGCTCCGTATCAAATTTACCAACAACTCTTCAGTATGAAGCAAGAAGACAGCATGCCAACTGACATATTTATTAGTCAAGTCAGAGCTCTCCTTGCAGGAATACCAGACAAACTGACAGAAAAAGTGAAGCTTGACATGTTATTTGGTCTCCTTCATAGAAGAATAAGGAAAAGGATTACTCGTGAATCATTCACCACTTTCGACGAATTAATTACTTTGGCTCGCTCTACAGAACAAATATTAGAAGAAAAGGAAGACAAAATTTCAAAGTTACAGGAGAAAGAAGAAGATCAAGCAAAACCAGAATCGAAAATACGTTGCCATTATTGTAAGAAACCTGGTCACCACATTGAAGATTGTAGAATACTACTGAAGAAGAAAGAAAAATCAGCACTTGAAGAAAAATCTAAGTCTACTGAGAAATTTGAAACTAAGCAGAAGCCAGAAATATCATGCTACGGTTGTGGAAGACCCGGTGTAATTAAAGCCCATTGTCCAAGCTGTAAATCTAGTCACAGATCTGAAAATGTGCAATTCCAGTCCTTAGAAACTGAAGAATCCCTTACAAAACGTCCGTTGATTCCAGTTAAAATATTGGAATTTAATGGAGTTGCAACTGTTGATACTGGCGCAACAAAAAGCGTCATGGGACGAAGCTTGTACGAACTCATAAAAGATAAATGTATATTTAATACTAAAAGTATAGACATTACCCTAGCTGATGGTACTACAACAAGTTCTAAAGTAAGAGTTACCAGCATATCAGTAAAAATTAAAGGAAGATTAGAAGAAATTGAATTACTATTATTCCCAGGGGAAGGAAAAAATTATACATTATTTGGAATAGATGTTCTATACAAATTTGGCATTGTACCTGATATTAGAGGAGGATTTTGGTACTTTAAGGATGTGCCAGATAGAAAATATTCCTTTAAAGAAGTTAGTAAACATAAACGCAGCAACATAACTGCATGTTTGGAAAACTGTAAAGAACTCAACTTGCGAGAAGATGAGGGTTCAAATCTTAAACCTGACCAAAGAGAGAAGATAAATGAGTTAATAAACAACCACGAAGATGTCTTTGCTCTAGGGGGAGCGCCAACACCTTTCGCAGAGCACTGTATTGTAACCGATATAAACCAAATACCCATAGCAGTAGCACCATATCGTCTTTCGCCTGTCAAGAAAGAATGGTTACGTAGCGAGCTCGACAAATTACTTGAAGCTAAAACTATAGAAGAATGCGACTCACCGTGGGCTGCACCCGTAGTTTTAGTTCCAAAAAGCAATGGTGATATACGTCTCTGCGTCGATTATCGAAAACTCAATGCAGTCACTATAAGCGATTCGTATCCTTTGCCCAGAATTGATGATCTCCTACATGAAGCAAAACAAACTCGTTTTATGTCAACTATAGATCTCCGAAGTGGTTACCATCAAATTCGTGTTCGTGACACGGACAAAGACAAGACCGCTTTCATCACTCCTTTTGGTACATTTCGTTATACAAGAATGCCATTTGGACTAAAGAATGCACCAGCAACATTCCAAAGAATGATGGATAAGTTTAAAGCAGGTTTGCATAGTGTTCATATACTTGCTTATTTGGACGATTTAATTGTATTGTCAGATACTTTTGAAAATCATCTGCGTGATTTGGATGCAGTATTTACTCGCCTAAAATTATTTGGTTTGCGTGCCAATCGTATCAAGTGTCATTTTGTAAAATCCGAAGTACGTTATCTTGGACATATAATAACACCTGAAGGAATTCAAGCCAATATGGAAAAGGTAGCAGCACTGAAGAAACGTCCAGTTCCTAAGAATTTGAAGGAATTGGTCTTTATTTTGCAAACCAGCTCTTGGTACCGACGATTTATTCGAAACTACGCTGAAGTGGTAAGACCATTAACAAACTTAACTAAGAAAACAGTTCCATGGAAATGGGAAACTGAACAACAAACTGCCTATGATCATTTAATGGAGTTATTAACAAGCGCGCCTATTCTGAGACAAGCTGATACGTCTCTTCCATATAAGATTAAAACAGATGCAAGTGATTACGCGATTGGGGCTGCGTTATGCCAAGGAGATGGTCCAGAAGAAAGGCCAGTAGAATATGCTAGCCGCTTACTATCTTCTGCCGAAAGAAATTATACCACAACAGAACGAGAAGCTTTGGCTTTGGTATGGGCACTAACGAAGTTCCGTGGCTACATAGAATGCTCAAAAATCTATTTAACAACTGATCATCAACCATTGCGTTGGTTGATGAGTTTGAAGACACCAACAGGACGCCTGGCTCGATGGGCCTTGGAAGTACAAGGATATGATTTAGAAATATCATATACCCCAGGAAGAAATAATGTGGTAGCCGATACTCTTTCGCGACCACCTGTAAAAGAAGAAATAAATCTAGTTATTGCAGATCTACCCCATGAAACTGCAAGAGACCAGAGACAGAAACAGCTTGAAGATCCGGACCTTCAGAAAATAATCGAAGATTTCGAAAAAGAACCAAAGAATGAAAATTTCCTACGATGGACTGATCGGGGATATATTATGTCAAATGGAGTTCTCTTTCATTACGAAACTGAAGAAGATAATGAGGAGCCACAATTAGTAGTACCTAATAGTGAACGTAAGAAAGTACTGGAAGAATTCCATAACTCTCCGACAGCAGGACATAATGGTGTTGATCGTACAATTCAAAGAATTCGCCGAAAATATTATTGGCCTGGTCTTCGCAGATACGTTGCAGACTATTTAAGTAAATGTATAGAATGTCAGAGATACAAAGCATTAAATTGTAAACCCGCAGGACTCCTACAAACACCTGTATTCGCTCAACGAATGGAAGTGATATCCATTGATTTCTTTGGTCCACTTCCTACTACCAGAAGAAGAAATGTGTGGATTCTCGTCGTAGAAGATGTAGCCACTCGATGGGTAGAGTTGTTTCCTATGCCAGCAGCAACTGCTTTCGAAACTGCAAAAATTTTAGTGGAAGAAATATTCCTCCGATATGGATTACCTCGAAGACTCATCAGTGATAATGGTGTACAATTCACTAGCGCCATTATGCAACAGCTAACCCATATTCTTGGAATAGAACAAGTTTTAACATCTATCTACCATCCTGTGGCCAACCCAACCGAAAGGAAGAACAGAGAGATTAAGCCACAGCTTGCAATTCTTGTGCAAAATCATCATAAAGATTGGGATCTTCATTTGCCTGCTATTCGTTTTGCACTAAACAGTGGGCCTTGCCAAAATACTGGTCATTCGCCTGCTTTTCTCACATTCGGACGAGAAATGCGAACACTTTTTGATGTGCACAAAGATCTTCGTCCAATCATACAAAGTGATAATTTTGTACCTTTAATTACCCCATATTTGTTTAGGTTGAACGACAAAATTCAAGAAGCAAAAGAAACATTCGAAAAAGAACAAGACCGTCAGAAAAGGTACAGCGATAAACATCGTCAACCAGCTCCTGCCTATTCGCCTGGAGATCTAGTACTCATGAAGGTACATCAAATGAGTAAACAGGCGGAGGGAATATGCCAGAAACTTTTACCCCGAAGAGATGGACCATACATAATTCTACGTTCACTCGGGCCAGTCACATATGAAATTGCTGACCCAAAACGACCGAAAGAACCAATCTGCAAGGTCCACACTTCGCAGTTAGCGCCGTATGTTGCACCGAGCAAGTCGGAAAAGTTAATGCAACCACTTCTTCCCAAAAGAAGACGGGGAAGACCACGTCAAAATGGTAGAATTGAGTAACTGGTTTATGTACGGGGACGTTAACATAAACCAGAGGGGGAGTATATAACAAGAAATATATCTAGTATGTTTTGGTTAGTTTTAGGAATCATAGAATGTACATGTCATTAAATGTTATGTTTCATAATATTGAAAGTTGACATTCTAAAATATATACTAAAATGAATGTAGTTTAGTTTTCTTGAAATCAGGCCAGAATCCACGTACTATAACACAACACCTCGTTATACCAGGCATTTATCACATCCACACCGAAAAATCTAACCAGTTCTTATATAATATGTAGTTTTGTTTTAATATACGTACATGCATCGCCGCTGTCGCCTTAATTACAATAACAATAATTGGTTGTTGGTGTCGCACGGCACGGATCATAGTCTCAAGAGCACTAGTATAATTTTGAATGGAACAAATAGACTTCAAGTGAACTCCTGTATATACGAATAATTGGATATTTACATTTTGTACATAATGAGATGAAGCCGAGCTCGAGTTGTCGTTCTCACGAAGCGAGTAATCTTGCCATTCTTAGGTTTGTGTGAGCCAAGAATTAATTAATTAATTAATTGTCCGAAATCATGAGTGTCAGTGCTATCCGAAGTTGGAACGTATATGTTGGCGGCAAACACTGAAATCCGTCAATCCCGGTAATGCCTAGTTGGTACAGGGATTGCCGGCAAACAGTGGAATAGTTCAACAGAACTAATTTTTATCCAACATTAAATTCCAGCCTCTCCTTCATCCCAGTTAAAATCACGGTTAATGTAGTTCTTGCCGCCCCTGAAAAAGTTAGAGATGTTTTACGTATTAAGCATCGATGGGAGCCAACACGGAGCGAAGTTACTGTTTTCCTATCTTCTAATACAATATTAACAGTAGAACCGGATTTTGAGAAAAATGAGGCAATCATTTTTGTACCAACACTTCGAACTCGTTTTATTTTGACATAATTGGGGTCTGTTCGAAAAACCCATTGAGCTGATTGTCGTTTTGTTTCAGGTTTAAATGCATACATCCATGATACATCACCTGTTATAATATCATACTACTTTAGATTTACCTTCGTTGTACTTGCTTGACCATCATTTAAATTATGAGGTATCCAACGGTAACAAACTTTCCTGCCTGTGAGATGATCGAGCAAAATATTATTTATAGCGGTCATTCCAATGCCCAAAGTAGCCCGTATAATTCTGTATGTGACGGTTGTCTTCTTTAATCATTGTACGAATACCAGCTATGTTTTCATCCGTAACTGCAGAAATTGACCGATCTTCGCGTAAATCGTCATTGATAGAAACGCGATGAAATTTAAATTCATTTATCAGCTGTGAACAGACCTGGTACTAGGTGTTTTTTTTTTCAAAAGCATCCCAAAGCTTTTCGATGCATTGTTTTGGAGAGAGTGAACTTTTAAAATCGTAAGATATCATGGCTAGGAAATTTTCTCTTGTTAACTGCATTTTCATTACGACGTGCGTACTTCAAAACTGCATAGAAAATTATTGATAACAGATAACGAATTGTAACAAGAACTGCCATACCACCTAAGGATGTACTTTTGTTTTGCCATGCATTTATTTTTCGCAGCTACCTTGATTATATTTGTTTGCAGAAACTTTCGGCGCTACCCTCGTATACACGAGCCGAGCGTGGCCTCTGTCTTCTTTGACTCGCAACGAAAACAAAGGCTCAAACGTATGATTACGATTAATTTTGAAGATTTAAAATAACATTATAGTATTATATATTATTAAATGGTTTAAAATTTATTTTTTTAAACTACTGTGTGTGCAAATAATAGACGATTATACGGATGGAATTTTTAGAGCGCCATCTACCAGTTTTTTCTTGAACTACTGCTATACTCGTACAAAGAAATAGCTGTCACTATGACAGAAAATTTATATTACAAAATTTTAAACACACAAAAATCAAATATCGTTCAACTAGAAACTGAAAGCATTTAAAAATTTATTCCTTTGTTTGTACTCAATTTTCTTTCTCTTTCTAACGTGTTACGTCAGTACGACCAGAACGACATAAACATTCTATTAATTAATTACACATACTGTACATATAAATAGCCGAACATACGTACATCGTTCGCACATATATACATCACATGATTGTTTGAATTCAATTTAAATTTGTTTTAAAGTAAACTATTTAATTAAGTATGACAAAGAGTAACTCTACCATGTAAAAATTGTAATTATCAGAACTAATTATAATATTTATTCATTTGTCAGAATAAATTTTAGTCGTTTAATTTTTATTGAGGAATAATATTAATGCTGTCTCTATATGGTTCAGTAAAATGAATTAAATAATTTTGTGAGTTCTTTACACAATCATTTTTTTAAATTCATGCTTGTTTCTATTATTATCGCTTCCAACGTTAAAACTTATTCTTAAATGTCAAAATACCGTCAAATAATACACAATACAGGTTGTCCAGGATAACGTGTGCAACATGGGCACCTCGAGCTTAGAAGAGATACGAAATCGGTTATATTGAGAGATACTATATGTAAAATTTCATCCTCTGACTATTGTTTATAACAATGAAAATAATACCCACTTTATTAAATTAGGATGTACATTTCTCTTGAATTTTTTTTTTCTATGTCCTACGAGTGGTAGGAAGCATATGGTTACTGCATTTCAATAAGTAATATGTAGAGATACTATATGTAAAATTTCATCCTCTGGCTATTGTTTATAACAATGAAAATAATACCTACTTCATTAAAATAGGATGTACATTTCTCTTGAATTTTTTTTTTCTATCTCCTACGGGTGGTAGGAAGTATATGGTTACTGCATTTCAATAAGTAATATGTAGAGATACTATATGTAAAATTTTATCCTCTGACTATTGTTTATAACAATGAAAATAATACCTACTTCATTAAATTAGGATGTACATTTCTCTTGAATTTTTTTTTCTATGTCCTACGGGTGGTAGGAAGCATATGGTTACTGCATTTCAATAAGTAATATGTAGAGATACTATATGTAAAATTTCACCCTCTGACTATTGTTTATAACAATGATAATAATACCTACTTCATTAAAATAGGATGTACATTTTTCATCCTCTGATTATTGTTTATAACAATGAAAATAATACCTACTTCATTAAAATAGGATGTATATTTCTCTTGAATTTTTTTTTTCTATCTCCTACGGGTGGTAGGAAGTATATGGTTACTGCATTTCAATAAATAATATTTAGAGATACTATATGTAAAATTTCATCCTCTGACTATTGTTTATAACTATGAAAATAATATTTCTTTAATTTTAAATATACATTTCATTTTAAAAATTTCAATGTCTTTCTCTTCCTATTTATATGTTCTATTTTAATTATATTATTTAAAAGGGATGTCTTTAGGATGTACGGTGTAGTGGTAGTGTTTTTTTTTTATATGAAAATTTGTCCGTATTTTCAAGCAGCGTTGCTTGGCGCCTATAAAGTTGGCCTAGGTTTAGCATACTGTAAGGCTGCCACACACTCGCTCAAATCCCGAATCGTCTGCTACGAATCGTCTGCTAACTTCACATTCATCAATTTATTTGCAGCGCGGAAGCGGTATTTATGGTGAATAAAGCAGTTTTATAACAAATAAATCGTACCCAAAACAACATATTTTGTTCCTATTAATAATCGTTTTTCTCAGTGTACCGATATCTGTGTACAAGCAGATTAGCACACCCAGCAATGGGTAATAAGCGGTGATGATATATTTATTTATTTATTATAATAATAATAACCTTTACTTGAACAGGTGAATAAGCCCAATACAAGTAAATAAGTATTTCATATAACAAAAAACATAAATTAATCTGAAGAGTTAACACTTATATAAATTACATATGACATTATTGGAGAATTAGACAAAACATTAGTTTCGGGGAGCGGTAAATAAAAACTACTGTTTAGTTAGACGGTGTGGTATTATCCGTATAATTAAATGAGCTAGATATATGTAGAGTAGGAGATATACGTTGTATTATAAACTACTCTACATGTGTAAAAATATAACTAAGAACGTTAAACTAGTATAACATGTAAAGCAAAATAATAAACACAAATGAATTTGGATCAGAGCGAAAACGGGAAAACACTTTTATTTATTTCGTATCTAACAACATTAAAACATTTTCATAGGTGTCTTGATCGAACTGTGTGATCGACACATGGTTGCTAGATGTAACTGTAACATATCTTTTATAATAAGATTTATTTACAGGGTGTTTCCTTTAAAACAACCAGCGATTTTTTGGGTGAACTAATAACTTTAGAAAAAAATGTTATATACAAGAAATGATAAAGAATAAGTGACTAATTTATTAATAATAACAAACCGAAAATTCGACCAGTGGTTCTCAAACGGCAGAACAAAATTATATATATATATATATATATATATATATATATATATATATATATATATATATATATATATATATATATTAAATGGTATCCTATATAATTTTTTAGCCCATTAAATAGAGATTTTTTTCTGATTTCAACGATATAAATATGGTATAGGGTTGTATAACAATGATTTCGAGAAAAATGGTATTAAAAATAATGTTATAATATTACTATAGGCCAGATAGGCTATGCAATGCACACGTCTGTTGCCTAGTTACGCTAGTAGTAAACCCATTTCTTATTACATTATTTCTACTGGGCTAAAAAATATATATAGGATACCATTTAAAAAAATATAATTTTGTTCTGCCCTTTGAGAAACACTGGTTGAATTTTCGGTTTGCATGTTATTGTTAATAAATTAGCCTCTTATTCTTGATCATTTCTTGTGTATAACATTTTTTTCTAAAGTCATTAGTTCGCCCAAAAAAGCGCTGGTTGTTTTAAAGGAAACACTGTATATTTTGTATTCTTCTGACATTACATTATGTATGTCCTATAAACAACTGTTCTACTGTCTATTGTTATACATAGTCTACTCTATTCTACTTAAACATACAAAAGACGGAATGAAATGCGTGGTACTCGAAAATTAAATTTCTGTTATAATTGCGGGTTATCAATAGAAGTATTGATAATATTACAAAGAAAGTCTGAAGCAATTGTAGTGTGCTATCGTTGAGGGAAATACAATTTAATCTGTCTTGGAAAACATTGTAATCTGTTCCCTGAGAGGGATAAATGTGATAGGTTTTATACCATAAATATTTATAAAATTTGCGTTGGACACTTTCTAATAGCGATCTATAACATTCATAATTAGGATACCAAATAAGAATAGCATATTCCAACTTGGCCCTAATAAAGGCGTAGTAAAGAGAAAATAATATACTTTTATCACTAAAATGCATACTGTTCCTAATCGGGAAACCTATAATTTTATTTGCAAATATGTGATCAAAGAGCACACCCAAATTTTTAAACGCATCAGTAGGAGTTAGTACCTACATCTGACTCAATTTTGTAAACAAAATTAACAGTATGCACTTTACGTGTAGAAGTCATTACTTTAAATTTACTAGTATTAAGATACAATTTCTTGTGATAACACCACTCTATAATATTATCAATATTACGTTGTAATACAGTACAATCTAGTTCATCATTAATAATAAAAGTATATTACAATCAATATTATTTGAGTTGTTGTTAATAATTTAAAAGGAATAATAATGGACCTAGATTGGAGTCTTGTGGAATACCTGATTTAGCAACATAAAATTTCCATTCAAAATTATTATATGAAACATTATTGTAAACGGTTGGTTAAATAAGAACAGAACAATTTAATTATGTTAATATCGAAACCAAATACGAACAGTTTATCCAATAATACGCCATGGTCAATTTTATCAAAGGTCTTTGAGAAATCTGTGAATATGACATGTACTTGACACTTTGAATCCAAGGCGCAGAGTATTGTGTAAAAATGCAAAGATTCGTAAATGCGGAACGATGTGGATAAAATCCATGTTGGTATTCTGATATATGATGTTTAATTTGAGGAAATATTGGATTGTATAAAATAATTTCAAAGAGTTTAGCTAATCACAGAGTAATGCAGTTAGCCTGTAATTATCAACAATAGTTGGATTACCAGTCTTCCAGGCGGGACATACTTTAGAGTATACCCATATATCAGGAAACGAGCAAGTGGTAATGCATACATTAAAAGTATGTAGAAAAGGTGTTAGGAAAGCATGTCATAGTCATAGATTTTCTAAATTTAAAAGCTGCATTTATAATGCTGTCTTTAGAAAAATCTCTTTTAATATTGTGTGAATTGTGAAGAGCGTTATTAGCGTACATATCTGAACTAGGTGACCAAGAAGTAGAATCAGTACACACACTATTAAAATAAGTATTAAAAAGTTGTAAAACTAACCATGGGTTATCACATGATTCATCATTAAATGTCACCGTGCCCGGAAATCTTGTAACTCCCTTTTTGTTACGAGTAAAAGACCAGAAATACTTAGGATGAAAAGAGTTTTTTACATTAGAAACATGATTACGATAAGAAATTTTGATTTGTTTTTTTATATTATAGACCGTAATAAATTGTATTTTTCTAAAAAATATGTATAATTAGTTTTAAGATATTTTATATAAGATTTATTTTTACATTTAACATTGGTTTTAATTTCATGAGTGAACACAGGTGGGTACCGTCGTTTATTATTTTTATAAATCGGAATATAATTATCAATAATTTCATACAACGATTTATAAAAAACCGAGCAAGCAACATTGACATCAGTGGTGGTATAAATCTTTGACCAATCACATTTCGAAAATGCTTCATACAATAACGGAAAATCAACCTTTCTAAAGTTACAGGATTTATCAACAATGAAGGATGGAAAGTAACCACTTTTACCATAGGAATAGCATCAATGGAAACAACACAAGAAATATCAGTGAATACAAGATCTCATAAGCGATTATTAACATTCAAAACATTATTACATTGTTTAAAATTACAAATTTATTGAAAGTTTAAATGATGATAACAAATCTGTGACATCGGACTGATAATAATTCGGAATATCAAAATTACCTATTAGCAAAATATTCTCTTTATGTACACAATATTGTTCAATAGGATTAGTAAAAAGTTCTAAATCATTAATACTGGGTGTTTGCGGGAAATAAACAATAATAACAGGAAACTTGAAACTATTTAAAGTACATTTGCAAAAGAGGATGTCTAAGGAAGGCACAAATCTAATAAATCATTAGAACTAATCACTTCCACTTTAATATTATTTTTAAACACAAGCAACACACCGCCACCTCTTGTGACATGAAGAGAACTGAAGTGTCTGTCTTTACGGAAGACAGTGTAGGAGTCAGGAGGAAAGAGTTCTGCTTTATAAACACCTTCGTTTAGCCATGTTTCACTACGACCGATTATGTCAAACTCAAAGTCCGATGTAGCTGTTAAAAATCGACAAGCTTATTTGTGATGCTCCGAACACAATAAGCACGTTTTGGAGTCCATATAGAATACGATTTTATTATTTTCACGATGATGTCTGTATGTATGTGTGTATGTGTGTGTGCGCGCGTGTTTGTGTAAAAATAAAAATAATCAAAATTAGAATTTATTTTTTGCTTTTATCTAGTTTAACTGACCAGAAAGACTATGTCTTGTATGTAACTTGAACCCAGAGTCCTTAAGAAGCGAATCAGCGTCGCTATTATCCTCATTACATTCGTCAACATTACTATCGCTATTTATTATTATTATTATTATTATTATTATTATTATTATTATTATTATTGTTATTATTATTAATATTATTATTATTAATGTTATTATTATGATTATTATTATTATTATTATTATTATTATTATTGTTATTATCATCATTATTATCATTATTATTATGATTATTATTATCATCATTATTATTATTATTATTATTATTATTATTATTATTATTATTATCATTATTATTATGTGTAGAAAATGAAATCTCTGGTTGTTGGATATGTATGTACGTATCTAAAGCCTCCCACTCCACATATGTGATTCCTACGTGAGTAGAATGTGTGTGCGTTTGTGTGTTATGCAGAGACGACAGGCGATTAGGAGCCGTCTCATGCGTCTGTCACCACATCACACACACACACACGTACACACTCATACATACTTCACGTGTCTGTAAAATGGGTCACCTATCCTTTCATACCCGCGGTGATTGTTTTACATTAATTTTATACAGGCTGTTATTCCACCGTGCACAAACACTCTAAAATAAATCATCAAATTTTCGTACAGATATTTAATAAGTCTGAATTTTAGTAGTAAAGTTTTGTGGAATTTTCACCTGTCTCAGTAAGCATATTTGAAAAGGGTTGAATGTATTTAGTATATGAAATAACTTTAAATTTTGACATATTCATATAAAATACCTCAAATTGACCAGACGTGGGTTGTATACTAATTTAAATATTTAATATGAAAGTTTGCAAAAAATATGTTGAATTTCGTTTCATTGTATCAACTTTTATGGTTTAATCAGGGATTTGTGAACGATTTTATAAAACTAAGTTTATTATGCAATAAAAAATTGTATGTATCGTAAACTGTCTTATATCCCAAGCTATAAACATCGTACGGGCAGTGGTGGCTCAATAGTCATCAGAGTATTTTAGTAAGCAAAATATCGGGTATTATGAAAACGGATGACGCGGCGCGGCCAGTTCGATACGGCATTGCTCGGCACCGGATTGTTTGACCCAAGACAACTTGGCAATAAAACATATTGGCATGTGACAAACCGACATTGGCCGACTCGGCACTAGATAATTATCTTTTCTTCTAACTGTAGAATGGGGTCTGTGACCATAATATTCGCAATCGTAGATATAATTTTCCCTCTCGTGGCGCAAATCGGTACTACGGAAAGCAATCGTACAAGCGCCATATCTAATAAATGATAGCTGAGTGAGTAGTGTAGTAATTAATAATTAAATATTTAAACTTATCGCCTTCATATAAATAAGTTTTTAAACTCGATTTGTATACACAATCAACGAAACACAGTGAACAATGTGAACTGTCATACGTCAAACCCATCGTATGGCGGCCATCTTGTTTCGAAAATCAGCGCCTCTATCGTTAATTTCGATTGTGAATAGCTTCAATTTATACGGACTTTAATATGTAAAATCATACTTTCGTAATTTCCCGTAATTTATGTGAAAAAGATATTAAATACACACAAAATTTATTTTTTCTATTTCGGTGTTCTTATGTTTCTATAAAAGCACTGTTTATCACTGAAAACACGACGTTTAGAAAATCTATAAACGTACTGTTTTTGGCGCCTTTCATGTTCTAGAGTTGGTAGTCTTGCTTTCATAACTGATAGATAACCTTAAAATGGTAAATTGTTTGTGTTGAAATATTACTTCTAATTGTGGATTTTTATCCTTTCTCTAGGTCTAGGTGATAGGACTAGAAAGAAAAGAAATTTGTAGCTATAGCTGTGTTAGTTAAGAAAGAATAAGAATCTGTGAAGTTAAAATTTCAACTAAAAAATTATGAAACAAGAAACAATGCGCTCAGGTTTACTTTGTCAAAATAATTAAAACGGTAAGTTTTATTTATTACAATTTAAATTTATGGTAATGCAATTTTGAATTTAATGTATTGTTATTCCAGGCAGGTTATGAAATGTATGATGCACGTTACTTGAAAATGTTAACACTGTCTACTCAATTTGTGGCGGCTACTAGCAAACAAATATGAAAAGTTGACGTTTTAATCCATGATTTGCAGTTCAACGTTGTGGCGAACTATCGAATATTTGCCATATATGTTTTGTATTAAGAATTGTAAGAAAAGCTGTTGCCGTTATCTGTGCAACTGAGCAGTGAGTGTTGTAAAAATGGTGGAAAGTAAAAGTCTAGAGCAATAAATTGTTCATTAAAGTATTTCATTATTTAAAGAGTTTTATTTATATGTTGTTTTCTCAATAAAAAGGCTTGATGGTCCACGTAACGTCCTTCAATCCCATATTCAAGTTTTATTTATGATAATAACCAACACGAACCACCGATATGTCAAATCAGGATGGTTCATTAATAACCTTGGAGTTCATTGTATGTATTGGTTTTCCTCTTTTATAATTGTATAATGCTTGATACAATGTTTTAATGCAAACAATCAGAAAAAATCACAAGATACACAAACTGTCAAAATGTGAAATTTCAATTTTTACCGGGAAACGCTAACATAACTGATAAAAAAACACCAACTAATATTTTTGACAAGTCCTTTTTTTAAAAATGTAATTGTAAAATTACCTCAATAGAAAAAATAGTATAAAAAACATGTATCATAAGGCCTTTGGCTCGTTTTCCAAACTTGGACTCGTACGTTAACAGATTGCCTTACGATGCTTGTGTTTTAATGTACTATTACATGCTTTTGTAACGGCAAATATTAGGTATGAAAATGTCGAAAATGCCATGGAATTGAAACGAACGTAAACTAACAAAAAATGTTTAACGGATTATTTGATAAGTTAAATTAGTTTATTTTTGTTAGGTATGATTTGTAATATCTGTTCTGGATTTCAAACAGGCCTTTGACTCCGTCAACCACGAGAAACTCTGGTCCAAACTATATCAATTAGGTATGAGTTCACTGCTTATAAATACGCTCATATCATTATATAACTCCGCATCCGTATTTATCCGCTCTAACAATGAACATACGCAAGCTGTAGATGTCAAGTCTGGCGTCCTTCAGGGAGACTCCGTCAGTCCCCTACTCTTCATTCTATATATATCCGACTTTGAAAAATATTTTCAAATAAAAAACCACTCTGGTCTCAGTATTGACCATAAAAATGAAGTTGTAGCTTTATTTTACGCAGACGATATAGTTCTCTTGTCGCCCTCAAAGATAGACTTGCAACATAAACTCAAAACACTTCAAGGCTATTGCACGGAAAATGATTTAACACTAAATGTGGACAAATCAAAAATAGTGATTTTTTGCTTAAGTGGAAGATTTAACACTTTCAAATCTCTTAATCTCACATATAAAACTGAAAAAATAGAAATTGTCAAAAATTTTCATTATATGGGTGTTATGTTCACTAACAATGGCAAGTTTAAAGATCATTTACTATTTTCCAAGGGAAAAGCAAGTAAAGCTCTAAAAAATTTAGAGCAAACTCTTGTTAACTGTAAATCCAATTCGTGAGAGGACAAAATTACCCTTTTCGATGCAACGATCCTAAGCACACTTCTGTATGCTTCGGAAGTCTGGGGATATAAATACACACAAGAACTTGAAATAATACAGACGTCATTTTTTAAAGCAATCTATAACTGGCCGCGAAATACTGCTAGCTATGTTGTTCGCCTAGAAACAGGTAGATACCCATTAAGTTACATTATATATAAATCTATGCTCAACTTCTGGATTAAATTATTAGATATGCAGGACCATAGACTACCAAAAGTGTGTTATAGCCGTCTTGTCACATTGTGTTCTTCGAACATAAGAAATCAAAAATCTAACTGGGTATGTCACCTCAGAGACCTCTTACATGGCTTAGGTTTCCAGGAGATCTGGAAATCCCAGAATGTGGTTACAGTTAAAGATAATTTGAAAATCATCCTAAGTGCCCTTGAAAAGCATTTCAGAAACCATGATTTCATGAAAATGACAGCCTCTTCAAATCATTCTTGTTACCAATATATCAAACCTCTATGGGGTACTGAAAAATATTTAACGACAAAAACAGACATAAAAATATTAAGACTTTTAGCCAGTTCAGGGTAGCAGGAGCGAGAGAAGCAAAATCTATTTCGATAATAGAATATTTATCTTCAACAAAGAAAAAAATTGCGATCACTGCAATTTAAATAATTGTGATAATATATTCCATTTCCTTTTTGAGTGCCCTATGCATAAAGGCCTAAGAAGCGTTTATATTAATAAGTATGTAAATTATTTTAACAGTGAACACTCTGTTTAGCACACTCCTCAAAATAGAAAATACCCGCAAATTATATGACGTTTACCACTATATTTTTTTTTTGCTCTGAAAGAGCGGAAATTCTCCCTGGAAGAATAAAAATTCTGTTGTTTGGCAAGGGCAATGTGACTGTTTATGATTGCTGGTAATACAATTGTTATAAATTTATTATGCAGGAAATTAATGTACATTCTATACCTTATTGTCTTTTTTATAAATTACACTTTAAGATTTAATTATTGTTGTTATTATTGGTTTATATAAGTTATAAGTTAATTGATACCTATAAATCTATCACTCTATTGTTTGGCAAAGAAAATGTAAATATTTAAAATTCGTACAATGGAAAATTAATGTGCTCTCTACATTTTTATTATTGTTATACAAGGGAAATCTATATTCATTGTCAACCACTTTGCACAAGATGTAATTCTTAAGCAAATAAAGAATATCTATCTATCTATATCTCTTCAAGTGAACAGTGATTTTGTTCACTTGAACAGAAATTGAAATTAATAATAATAATAATAATAATAATAATAATAACAATAATAATAATAATAATAATAATAATAATACTAATAATAATAATAATAATAATAATACTAATAATAATAATAATAATAATAATAATAATAATAATAATAGTAATAATAATAATAATACTAATAATACTAATAATACTAATAATACTAATACTAATAATAATAATAATAATAATAATAATAATAATACTAATAATAATACTAATAATAATACTAATAATAATAATAATAATAATAATAATAAACTAACCTAACTTGACTGATAAACCGTTAAAAATTTGATAAATTTTGTTTCAATTCCTTGACTATTTACTTTTGGGGTATTTTTCGACATTTTCGTGCCTAATTTTTGCAGTTACAAAACATGCAAAATTTATTTTGCTTACAAGTTCAGGTGCAGAATTTTAAGGTCTACAACTTTGAAACTTTTTTACCTAAAATAATTATAAATAAAATATATAAATTAACCACTATAGTTTCTCTTTATATATATATATATATATATATATATATATATATATATATATATATATATATATATATATATATATATATATATATATATATATATATATATATATATATATATATATATACTTTTTTATGGACCGTAGGAGATACAATGGTAAAATTTTCATATGGCTGTAAATTCCGTGATATTAATTTTAGAACTAAAGTACTGATAAATAATTTAATGAATTCAATAATTATAAAAACTGTATAACAGATCTCATCTGCCAAACTCAAGCAATACAACTGTTTAAAATTTTGTGATAGTGCTCATGGCACTCTGTAAATAGCTAAAAAAATACTTTTATTTTGCCTCTCTTTCGCGAACGCAACGTATGCAATCAATAATTTTGGACTTTTTAGATATCGTTTTTAATTCTGAATATTTTTTTGTATTTACACTTTTGTTCTAAAATTAATAGGGCAGAATTTACAGCAATATGAAAATTTTACCATTGTATTTCCTATGGTCCACAAAAAAAACAGACATCCTGTATATATATATATATATATATGTGTGTGTGTGTGTGTGTGTGTGTGTGTGTGTGTGTGTGTGTGTACAGAGGTACTGAGTATTTTTCGGATACGAGACACCCCGATTATTTTCTTTATTATTGGAAATACAAGAAAATCATTCAAATAAAAGTTGTAGTAGAAGGGGAACATTCACTTATTGAAGAAAAGAATTTTTTGGTTCTGAAACTATAACATAAAGTTATATCTTATTAAATAGGATGATATACTGGGTATCTCAATAAGCTTGCTCACTATTCGTAACTTTTTTATTTGAAGAGATATGAATTTGGTTAAATGAGCAAATTTGTGCCATTTTGAATTACAAAACTACTAATATCAGCAAACATTAATTTATATCAGCGGTTCTCAAAATATGGGACCTAACTTTTTACCTCCTGCCATAGCGTAGGTAATGGAGGTTATGTTATAGGTCCAAAAATTCGATGGTGAGTTATCAGTGAATAAGCACGAATTAGGGTCCCCACAACACGTTTTTACTATTTTTACGATGATGATGGTGTGTGTGTGTGTGTGTGTGTGCGCGCGCGTGCGCATGTGTATGTGTGTAGGTGTATATATATATATATATATATATGTGTGTGTGTGTGTGTGTGTGTGTGTGTATGTGTCTGTGCCTGCGCATGTGCGTGTGCGTGTGTGTGTGTTTGTGTGCGTGCGTGCGTGTGTGTGACGATGTTTTCGTCCACGATAACTCTTATAACAAACTTTTAAATATTTCTATTTTCTGTATTTGAGCTTTCTGCATTCATATAAAGAGTTGATTAGATTTTGGGTAAAATTGGATAACCGGAAGTGACTCTTTACTTGAAGCCCATTACAGTTTTTAAAGAAAAATTATATTAAAATATAATCCAAAACTTTTCAATTTTAGTATTTAACACTTTTATATCAAGGTGAACAACATGTTAGATTTTGGCTAAAATTAATAAACCGGAAGTGATACTTTACTTGAAGCACTGAACAGATTTTTGTGAAAAATATATTGATATACTCAAATTTAGTATTTAAGACTTTTATATAAAAATGAACAACGTATTAAATTTTGGCTAAAATTGATAATCCGGAAGTGATACTTTACTTGAAGCTCTCAACAGATTTTCGTGAAAAATAAATTGATACAATCCAAATCTTTCAAATTTGGTATTTAAGACTTTTATATTAATGAAAACGACATACTAGATGTTTTCTAAAAATTGATAAACCGGAAATACTACTTTGCTGGAAGCTATAAACATATGTATTTGTATAAAATTATTTTGCACATTTTGTAACATATAAAAGCGGATTTGAAATTTTATTAATATTGCTCATTTGTAGTGATAGCCATGGAATTTAAACAAAATAACAAATAAATGCCAGAAATTTCATTTTTAAATAAAAGTTACAGATAATTCTGCACCTAAATCCCTAAAAAGATTTTATTTTTAAATTCTATACATCTAAGCCAATAACGTTTTGTAACCTATATCTTGTTCCATTTAAGCCATTCAGTATTGTAGAGCATAGTTTCTCTGATTGGCTGAAATTGGAGACAAGAGACAAGTTTACCCAATGTAATTTCGGCTACTTAAAATTGGCGCTGATGTCAGCGCCCCTACTTAATGGCTTATATGGAACAGAGCTTAAAATCTAATATCTGGCAGTACAACTGATATGCATTTCTTTATATTTTTGTTTTAATTCCATGCAGCGCCGGATTTAGAGTCGTTGAGGCCCTAAGCTATAAAATGTTTGAGGAGTTAATTTTAATAGGTATATGAACTGAAATTCGTAAGTACTTAAAAATTAAAGTAGGTTAATATAAAGAATTTTTTGAACATACATATATCCATGTTTTTATTTATATTAAATACAGTATAACAAAAATAACAATTCTCCAGTTTTTCGATTAAGGACAAAATAAAATAATACAATATACATTTTTTGTTTTTGCTAGGAAAAAGAGTTAATAATAAACTAAAAAGCAAGAATACAAATCATTATATAGAAATAAACAACATGATTATTTACATTTTTTTTTGCGACTTCATTAAAGCAAAATCAAATATAACATCTTCAAATGATAAACTTCGAAGCTTGTCACTCTCGATACATAAAATGCTTAAGAAAGAGAGATTAATTTGAAGCATTGTTGTCATGTATTCATTTTTTATTCTTTTTAACCTGCTAAATGATCTCTCTCCTGAGCAATTTGTTATCATCAGACTTAAAAATAATCGAAATATAGTTTCAACGCTGGGAAAAACATCTCTGATTTTCTCTTGTATTATAATATTATATATGTTTTGGTATGTAAATTCAATTTGCTCAGAATAATTTTTCTTAATATATAGATGTGTGTATTTATTTAAATGCTTCATTTCACAATTTTCGTTACATGAATTACATGTATAAAGATCATAGGGAACACACACATTGTCTCAATGTCCATACATCTCCCGGTTCATTTGCTGTTTTGTTCAGTTCCATAACGTTTAAATCTAAACCATGAAGTTCGCGCAGATAAACTTCGGGCGCTCACTATTTAAAAAGTATACTCCAGAGTACAAATTATATATGAAAATAATGTATTGAATATTGAATCGGAATTGGATGAGTTACTTGTAGTTTTTTTTTTTTTGTATAATATGTACTGCGCAGTGTACTTTGTCTAGATTTGAGTACCGAACCATTATCATACAATTAAAAAAAATCTTTATCACTGACGTTCGAAGCGCCGAGGCCCCTCATAATGTGAGGCCCTAAGCTTCAGCTTGTCCAGCTTGTACGTAAATCCGGCACTGATTCCATAGCTATCACTACAAATTTATTTATTTAATATTTCAAATACAGGTTACTAAACCTACAAAATAAAATCTATTTTGTTATTTAGTTATTCAATTTAATTAACTTTTATTGTCTAAAATTAATTGGGAAGTTTTGCGCGAGGAAAAACTGATCTCCCGCTTTTTAATTAGCACACTGACATTATGTTATATATGGAGTAAGTGCACTGCATTACATACACAAAATATGTATCTAGGCAACGGACAAAATATAAAACACATATTATTCTTACCAACGTATCTATTCATAGGCCTGCAGCTTACTTCCGAAAACTGCTCTAGAAATAAAAAAAGCGATGAGTTTGAGGTAGCCGGTTCTAACCAATTGCAATCGATAGAAGATGCAAAAATGCATCTACAGTCGATTTTGGCCGAAGTTTGGACAATGCCAACACATGAAAACCATTAAAATATTTTTTTTTCGGTGTGCTGTTTAAACGGAATTTACACGTTATCTCACCATATCTTAGCTAATTTGAAATTTTAACACAATTAAGTTTTAAGTGAGTCTCGAAATATTAAACTTCATCCGAGCTCTTAACATCAATTAGGAACAATTTTTTTTAGAAAATCCAACCAATTCGAGGGATTTTTTCGAATTAAAAAGTTATGAATTTTTGAAATTCGTATTTTTCTCTATTCCACATTGTAGTCGAATACGTGAAGAAGTTTTCTGAAAAGTTTCAGATCATATTCCCTTAATGAAAATTGTCAACTATTTTTATAAAGAGTTAATGTAAATGAAAGATGAACCAGAAGAATAGTTTACAACACTCCTTACAGAAAGGTATTCCAACACTCATTCGTTTAACTCGCCGCTGCGCGTTTTGTGTCTGCATTTCTAACTCGTGCTAGAATTGGTTGATTTCTATAACTTATGTGTGCATGTACTATTCTCGTTGTAATAATGTCAAAAAACTAACGTAAATTCGCTTTATTGCTCAGTTTTTTACCAGTGAAATATACAGCGGCATTTGATTGCGAATGATTCAGGAAGAATTATAAAATATCCCTCCATAGAGAAACATTTAAGTAAAATGATCACTAAAACGTAGGAAGAGAATTTTGTAGTTCTGTATTTGACCTGATGAATGTGTTTGTTAAAACTCTTCGGTAATCTCTGGACATAAAAACGGCGTTGAGACGATTTAGTTTTTGTGCGGTTTGAGCGAGAAAGGAATTAGGTGAAGAGAGAATCAGATCTTAATGCGTTTCGGATTGGCTCGCGTTAGTCCTGCAGTTTTTCATTATTTACCTCTAATCGCTAAGCAACACAAAGCTATAAATAAATCATGCAGCAAAACACACAAACATTCTGGATAAATAGAATATTACTTTTAAAGATCTTTCAAAAAGTCATTGAACACGTTTAGCAAAAAAGTACTTTACCTTGACTTATTTTGAAAAGGCGACTTTTGTCACTGTGTGAATATTTTCGCTTAATTACTTTTCATTCTAACGTCAAGCCCAAAATAAATTAGACCTGACTCGTGTAAATGACTTTTATCAAGTTGTGTGAACAAAATGTACTTTATTTTATCATCGACATCTATTGATAATAACAAATAAAAGCTCGGCAAGCCACACAATTTTGTTTTTTTGTTATTTCTAAATACAGAACATTATCTCGCATTTTAAAATATTTTATTGGATGATTTTGCATTTTATTTCCAATCCAATATTGTAACTGCATGGTAATATTGCTTGAAGTGCAAATTACTATACATACTATTTATCCATGTATAAATAATATATTAATTATTAACATTATAATAGTACTTAAATAATTAACTTACATCACTAGTAAGAAGGACAAGTAACAAATCCAAAGTAACGTAGATTTTGAACTTATGTGTAAACACATCATTAATTTACTTTTCATAAGTACCCTTTTCAAAGTTAAGTCAAAGTAAATTTTTCTCATACGTGTAAACAAATGAATATTATAACAGGCTGTTGACGAACATAGGGATTTAACATGGGATTTTTGTTTTAAGCAATTTCCTGCTCTCATGTTCATTTTACGGAAAAAACTGTAGAGTGCAAAGTTGTACAGAATTAAAAGTTGATTATAAAACTGTTTCTGCATCTTATGCTTCTAGTGTCTTCACAATTTTAAAAAGAAATATCATAGTTTCTGTTAGTTCGTAGCAATAGCTATGACATTTGTTTTCTTTTTTGTAGTTTTCGGATCAAATTATTAATAAACGGCAAACGTCGATCTGAATTATGGAAAATAAATCCCGTATTCTTCGATAACTATTTCCTCCACAATAATTCTTTATAATAATTACATTTTTAATGGCACAAAATTGACCCCTGTGCACTCTTCACGCCAGAAATAAGTGCCCGTGAGGTGGCTCCTGGTAAACGCCCGCACGGTACAAATATGCGTCATCATCATTGCCGAAATCTGTGTACAAAGCAGATTGGCATAGTTAGCAATGGGTAATATGCCGTGATGATATGTTTATTTATTTTATTTATTTTACAAAGAAATGAGAGCCTTAGTACAATATTTCTCCCGATAGGTTCGCTACTGGGCTAGTTACTTTAACCTTCAAAAGACTTTGAAACGTCAAACGACCGTCAAACATAACTATTAATTAAAATAAAAATAATAAATGTGAATGTACGAATTTTCGCGCGAATATATATAATATGGGAATATATGGTAGGTTGAGTGATTGGTTTCGTATAAATATTGGTGTGAAACAGGGACGTAGTATGTCCCGTGGTTGTTTAACTTGTATATGGATGTGTTGTTGCGGAGAGCATTGAGTGAAATGGATGGTGTACAAATTGGTGAAAGTATTGTGCCTGCGTTAGCGTATGCGGATGATGTAGTTGTTTTAGGTGAAAATGAAGAGCAACTCAGAAGAATGATAGAGAGAATAGATGTAGTTGGAAAAAGTATGAATCTGGAGTTGAATGTTGATAAATCCAAGGTGTTAGTATTTGAAAGGAGTAAATTGGTGACTTTGTGCAATGTGTTGGTGGATGGAGTGAAACAAGTGAATGAGTTTGTATATTTGGGTAGCATGATGTCAAGGGAAATTGAAAGGAGAGTGAGTGCGGGGTGTAGGGTGTAAGGTAATGGATGCTCTGGATACGTTTGTTCGAAACGTAAACGTATCTAGAGAAGCTCGTTTAAGTGTGTATAATGGAGTGCTAGTGCCTGCTTTGAAGTATGGAAGCGAGTGTTGGGCATGGACGGGAAAGCATAAAAAGAGAGTGACTGCCGCGGAAATGAGGCATTTACGTGGTGTATGTGGATATGTAAGACGGGATCGCGTGAGGAATAATTTGATGCATAATGTTGTTAAGAGAGTAGGAATGAGCCAGTTGAGATGGTTTGGTCATGTGGAGAGAATGAAGAGTAAACGGCTTTTAAAGCGTATATATCTTAGTAAAATTGAGGGTATTCAATTGTGTGGCCGTCCAGTGTGTAAGTGCATAGATGTGATTGATAAGGTGCTAAAAGAGAGAAAGTTTCCGAGTGGGAAGAGCGTATATGAATGCGATTATGAATGTGGCCGAGCCGAAAGAAATGTGCTTAGACAGGAATTTGTGGCGAAGGATGATTGTTTCGTTACTATTATTGTGGTCCGGTTGCGGTATTTCGCTACCGAAAATCGGTCATTTTAATATGTTAAGAGTGAGGAATATTTGTTGTATGATGTCAGGTTGGTCAGAATATTGTTGAAAGGGAGAGTGATTATTTTATGTATGTATAAATTTAGACTACGTATTTGTTAAAAACGTTTGTTTTATTGCACCTATTGTATATTATTCTATATTTTGTGTTTATTTAATGTGCCACAACCATGAAAAGTCACGGTTACACACAGCATCTGTGAATACTTACAAAAGTCTGTATATTGTAATACGTACTTAGGAGAATGTCCATATGCTGCCATCTACGCTAAGCTTTGCGTTAAGGGTCTCATTTTTTGACATCAGTATATGAATAAAATAATATTGTTTTCTACAATGTCATAAGTATAAGTCATGGTCATTGCTACTATCAACTAAATTTCAGATTTTTTTTAAATTAAGAAGAAACTAAATAATAATAAAAAATGTTAGAACTGTTTTGTATACAACATTTAATTTTGTACAACTTTGCACTTTACAGATTTTGCCGTCAAATGAACATGAAAGCAGGAAATTGCATAAAACAAAAATCCTATGTTAAATCCCTATGTTCGCACCTCATCGCCAACACCCTGTATAGAACAAAGAGATGTACGAGTATAATTAACAGTATTTGGAATGGTTAAAAGGAAGATAAGAATATATCTATTTAAATAGGTGGTCGGCCGTGCAATAATATTTAATCTATGAGAGGAACTTTAGTAGGTCAGTGTTGTATCTTGGGGGAAGAGCGGGAGGGCAGCGCAGCCACCAGGAACGTCCTGAGCTGGAAATTGTTCCCGCAGGAACTCTGTAAAAATTACTTCGGGGAGCGAACCAGACTCACCTGCCATTGAACTTTATTCTGTATGCATTTACTGTGACTTCGCATTCCTTTATTTTTTGTCGGGAGTAATATCAACGGTTAAAAAACTCAAATTATTTCATGTTTCATTAAAATATAAGAACATATAGAGTACATTTTAAAAATTTAATATTTGTCACAACTAAAAATTGTGGATTTAAATTGTTTGTAATTCACAATCCACTTTACATAGTATAAAGAAGAAGATTCATTTAAGTACCTATTGCACACAACTTGTAATGAGGTCATTCCACATATGCTTTTTTATTTTTTTCCTGAATGACTACCGGTTACAGATTACAGGATACCATGTAAATAATGCATGGTTATAAGTATACGAAATGTGAGGTTAGTCTTTATTGGTTTTGATTATGTGAGTTTTTAAAGTTAACCATGAAATCAGGTTTTGAAACCGCAAATTCTAACAATATACAGGCTGGTCGCGGTAAGCGGTGAACATAGAATTTTAATTTTATGCAATTTTCTGCTTTCCTGATCATTTTTCGACAAAAACTGTAGAGTACAAGGTCTACAGAATAAAAAGTTGCATACAAAACTGTTTTTAAATATTTATTATGTGTTTGGTTTAATCACAATTTTGAAAAGAAATTTAAAAAGTTCATAGGTCAGTTAGTAGTAATGGCCCGGGCTTATGACATTACCTATATAAAGAAAACAATATTATTTTATTCGCCAATTTTTTTTGTAATAGGTTGTTGACGTTTAAAAATAAAGAAAGCAAGTGCCATGGCTATTGCTACTAATCGACGGAACTTTTTAAAATTGTGAAGAAACCAAACACATAATAAAAAATTTAAAACAGTTTTGTTTGCAACTTTTAATTGTTTAAAACTTTCAACTCGCCGAAATATGAACAAGAAAACATCTGGAAATTGCATAAAACTAAAAACCCATGTTAAATTCCCATGTTCACCCCTAACCGCCACCACCCTGTATAATGAAAAGTATAAAATTAGGAAATAAACCAAAAAGTCACTTCATGTATGTGTGAGCCAACTACTGCTTAGCCATAATAAAGAATTAAATGATAAAACGGCTGTACAAACTATGACTACGTTTATCTCGATAATTCAAGCGGCTTCAAATGACTTGAAAAATCCTATTGGTTTATCTCAACGGATTGAAAATAGGATTGAGTTATTTTCAATCTTCTTTAAATTCGTATCGACTAAAAAAAAGATAGTTAAATACTCGATTATGCAGACAGACAGGGAGAGGTATATCATTTAATTTCATCCTGGATATATCCCAAAATCTTCATCACTCCAAATAATTCGCTTTTCGACAATTTTACTAAGTTTTATGTCGCGACTTTTATAAAATGAGGTAAAATGCAAACAACCAACAACTGATACGAATTTAGTAACACTGCAGCATATTGCGAATGTGCGCATGCGTAGTTACATTATATGAAGCTTCACTGTTTATTTCGACAGAAGTCAAGCCGCTTCGTAAATCCAAGCCTATTACTTTATAGGCTTGCCTTAACATTTTGAAGCAGCTTGAAATATGAATTTCGATCGTTTATTTCGAAGATTGAAAAGGGATTTACGAAATTCAAGCGGCTTCAAACGTCGAGATAAACGTAGTCTATAACTCCTTGAGAAATTTAATTATATAAAATACATTTTATATTTATTTTATTTTGAATCACTATACAGAATAAAGTCAATCGGATTGATCGAATGTAAGGTGAAGCGTTCATAAGGTCAATAGGGTTAATCTGACGCATTCGTAAAATCACTCCGATCAGTCGGACCGGGCGATCTGATCAAAAATTTCGACCCGATCTCCGTTGGGGTTAATACAAATTGTGCGTGCATATTTAAAGTTTTCAAACAGTTTGTTGTGCTTCAGAAAGTGTATTTATTCGCGTGTTTCTGAATATAAACTGTCAAATACTATAACAACAATGAAATTATGGTAGTTTGCATTTTATGTGCTCTTTATTGATCATTTTGACCAAATAAATGACCACATCTAACTCCAAATGTAGAAGCAACAATTGCTCATCAGAAGAATCTAAATAATTAGGTATTCTCTGGAAGTACAATACGGGACGGAAAAATCTTTGTAATAATGATGAAATTCGATTTTAGGGATTTTAGTAATACATACATATTTCGGGTAACAGCCAATACAGGGCTAATTTAATAATGTTTGTTGTTTAAGTAATAATTGTTAACCAATAATTATAATTGCCAGAAAAATGTAGTACTTAAAAATTATTATGGTGCTCATTTAAATATTCCCTTCAAAAAATATTTAAATAATATTATCGTTTTAATAAAAGAAGGCTATATGAAAAAAAGAGTGAGTGCGCGAGGACGAATCGGTCCTGAAATAAGAATTCCTTGCTTGAGGCATCTATAGTTATGTTAATCTTCTTTCAAGAACCATATATCCTCGCAAAAAAGGCAGTTTATAATCCGTATAATTCCTCGGCGGCCTCCGTGGAAAATCAAAAATGTAATGTGATAAAAGTGGCGCTGTAGAGGTCTGGATAATGGCCCTATAACTCACGTGAGGTCCTCCCTCTCGCTAGAAGAACATAGCCGGGACAAAGCGGCGTCGAACGGCCTCTAATGACCAGCAGCTAGCGCGTGTATTAATTACACATCGTTTCGATTTGTTGCGGGACTTATGTTGTCGATGTACACTAGCAGAAAAACATTTTTCACACTGGCAATTGATGGCCGGAGCATCGCTGAAATTTTTTAACTTTAAACACGGGAAAGAATTTCTAAAATAAGTACCTACATATAATTGAAACAGAATATTCTTTTTATCTTTCGGGATAAGAATGTCATATTCTAGCAAGCTTACTGATGCTAAAATGAGCTTTACTCCTAAACGTTGTTTGGTACCATTTTGTTATCTGGAATGGGGTATGTGACCATAATAGAATTTCAATATACCGTGTGACATTGAAAAACGGGCCACTCTTAATAACTTTTTTATTTATGATTATTTTTTAATTTTCTTTATATATTTGTAAACTAAGCTTAGGGGCTCTAATTATAGTATTTGGTATGATGGCAGGCAGCATTTCCGGTTTAACCAAAAGAAGTGACATTAACTTTCATATTTCAAATGGAACATCTTATATATTTTTATATATTTGGTATTTACGTAATATTACGAATTCGACGATATGCTTGAAGTGAATTTGTGTTAGAAAAATAAATTACGAAAAGCTAAAAGAAAATTATTAATAAAAATACATAAATTAACCAGTAACGTTTCTCATTATAATAATAAAAAATCTGATGTGGCCAGCACATTAGCTTCCGTCAGTTCTATGTATTTTGTACAAATTTCATACAGATAGTTCCTTGCAAAAGATTCTATTTCTTGTACATTACCTTCCGGCAGTTGTATGTATTTTATACAAATACCATACAGAAAATTTCTAGCAAAAGATCCTATATTTCCAGTAAAATTATAAGACAAACACACTATGTCAATTTCACTTGACACTGACATCTTTCAATCAGAATTTTCTTAATGTAGTAGCTGTTTCCATAGCTATGGCTACTTTATGAAATTTAATTTCTTTTTAATTTTTACCTTCCGTCACCTTTAGGTAAGGAAGGTATTGTCTTTGGTCAAAAAATTCGATGATGAGTTTTTAATCAATAAGCACGTTTTAGGGTCCCTAGAATACGAATTTACTATTTTTACGATGATGTCTGTATGTGTGTGTGTGTGTGGATGTGTGTGTGTGTGGATGTGTGTGTGTGTGTGTGGATGTGTGTGTGTAACAAAATTTTCGTCTGCGATAACTCTAATACTACAGTTTCAAAAATTATAATTTTTTCGTATACTTCTTCGTTACATCCATATGAAGAGCTGATTAGATTTTGGTTACAATTGGTCAACCGGAAGTACCATCATTTGAAGATTTTAACAGTTTTTCTTGAAAAAACTATGTTAAATATCATTTTTTCACATTTAATGTTATTATAAATATTAAAGAATATTTTATTCTCTATATGATTTGACTGCATTTTATACTTAATATTAAATGGATATAGAGTTAAAAAATTATAAAGAAATTAAATTTCATAAAGTAGCTATAGCTATGAAAACAGCTACTATATTAAGAAAATTCTGATTGAAAGATGTCAGTGTCAAGTGAAATTAACCAGTGTGTTTGACATAATTTTACTGAAATATAGGATCTTTTGCTTTCTGTATGGAATTTGTATAAAATACATACAACTGCTTTAAGGTAATGTACAAGAAATAATAATAATAAATCTTTTATTTCCGCAGATACATTACACTGTAT